>CAXAMN010028029.1:410843-434082 GCA_963970005.1 Durusdinium trenchii
GCTATTAGGTTGGAGGCCATCGCTATTAGTGTGGTTCTTTTTGCTATCAGGTTGGAGGCCATTCCTCCCTCGCTATTAGGTTGGAGGCCATCGCATTAGCTAGGTTCTTTTTGCTAATAGGTTGGAGGTCATTGCTTCCTCGCTATTAGGTTCAAGGCCATCGCTATTAGTGTGGTTCTTTTTGCTATTTGGTTGGAGGCCAATGCTACTAGGTTGGAGGCCATCGCTATTAGGTTGGAGGCTATCGCTGGTAGTTTGGTTCTTTTTGCTATTCGGTTGAAGGCCATTGCTACTGGGTTGGAGGCCCTCGCTATTAGGTTGGAGGCCATCGCTATTAGTTTAGTTCGTTTTGCTATTAGGTTGGAGGCCATTGCTATTAAGTTGGAGGCCATCGCTATTAGGTTGGAGGCCATCGCTATTAGTTTGGTTCCTTTTGCCATTAGGTTGGAGGACATTGCTATTAGTTGGAGACCATCGCTTTTAGGTTGGAGGCCATCGCTATTAGTTAGGCTCTTTTTGCTATTAGGTTGGAGGCCATTGCTATTAGGTTGGAGGCCATCGCTTTTAGGTTTGAGGCCATCGCTATTAGTTTGGTGGCGTTTGCTATTAGGTTGGAGGCCATTGCTACTAGGTTGGTGGCCCTCGCTATTAGGTTGGAGGCCATGCTATCAGTTTGGTTCCTTTTGCTATTAGGTTGGAGGCCATCGAAATTTGGTTGGAGGCCATCGCTATTAGGTTGGAGGCCATTGCTATTAGTTAGGTTGGAGGCCATTGCTATTAGGTTTCAGGCCATCGCTATTAGTTTGGTTCCTTTTGCTATTAGGTTGGAGGACATTGCTATTAGTTGGAGGCCATCGCTTTTAGGTTGGAGGCCATCGCTAATAGGCTATTAGTTAGGCTCTTTTTGCTATTAGGTTGGAGGCCATTGCTATTAGGTTGGAGGCCATCGCTTTTAGGATTGAGGCCATCGCTATTAGTTTGGTGGCGTTTGCTATTAGGTTGGAGGCCATTGCTACTAGGTTGGTGGCCCTCGCTATTAGGTTGGAGGCCATGCTATCAGTTTAGTTCCTTTTGCTATTAGGTTGGAGGCCATCGAAATTTGGTTGGAGGCCATCGCTATTAGTTTGGTTCCTTTTGCTAGTAGGTTGGAGGGCATTGATATTAGGTTGACATATTGTCGCATCTGCGCCTTTCCATGTCATTCCGGTCGCATCTTACGCTCGGAGCTGGGTGTCCGGACGGCTTCGGTGAGGTTGGGCGGCAGCCAAGAGACATTTCCGCCCAGTTCATCGATGTCCAAGTCCTGCAAAATGCCGTTCCAGTGCTCCCTGTGCTTCAAAACATGTAGCGTCCTTGCTCCTAGTAGTAAGGCCAGGAGCCCCTAGTAGCGTCCTTGCTCCTAGTAGCGATGCCAGGAGCCCCTACACAGCACGTTCATTGCCAAGTTTGGGTTTCGTCTCGGTTTGGGTCTGAAGAATGTCTTATTTGTCTTGGTGTTTCCACGAACAACGAACTCTTTAGTGCTCGCGCAGACAAAGGTGGAAAGCCGGTCCAGGCCGTCATAGCGCACATCAGAAACGCTTGCAGACATATCATAGATCCTCATTCGCAAATAAAGCCAAACAGTCGTTGCATGTCAGTGTTTTGCTACGTTTTGCTTTGAGCTTGTCCTTGAGAAAGCAAGTACGGTCAGGCACACACACACATGCACATGCTTATGACAAGGGTTCAGCCGGGCATCAAATGTGAAGCTGGCACAGATGCTTCAGCAAAGCTTGAAGCACTAAAGATCAGGAAATGTGTCCAATTGCCGAGAGCAAAGTCGGGAATTACCTGTCTGCCAAGCAGTGTAAGAAGGCACAAAAAAATAGCTTGCAGCTTGAGAAATCTTTGCCTGCCACGAACTCTGAAATGCGAAAACTCAGCTGCTGGTTTTACTGAGAACCGAAACATCAGGCTCATATCCCCAAAAAATCCAAGCCTAAGAAGTTAATGTAGAATTAATCTAGGCCCTAGGCATGCGTTGCAGGTCTTAGTTGGGGAAGCCTTAGTGCACCAGTGCACCCTTTTTAACATGCTTGATGGGTTCGTGGTTCAAGGAATGTTTTAACATTGCCTAACATCTCTTACATCATGTTGTCTTTTGGAGTTTCAATCAGGTGCATCCTGGGCACTTCGTGAGTATATGTATCGTTATGGGTGAATTTGTGGGGGAAATATAATACAAGTCGGCGGCCAACACAAGACTATCCATATGTCCAATAAATCAATGCCGTACTGGATGCCAATGTGTTGACCCCTTTTCATAGCTTGGTGGATGGATTGTTGTCACAGTGGCTGACACAATGAATGGATCAACCTGCACCTACCCAATAATACTTCCTTGTATATAACTGTATAGTACTCTTGTGTTCTCTTGGTGGACCTTCGTTTATAATGTCACAAGGAATCATTATTTACATGTCGTATCATGTCATATTGAGAAGAGTTGCTACAGTAAGTATATTGAGGCTAGTATTAGTAACTCTCAGCGATGTGGATGTAGTAACTCTACTCAATACATGTCATATTGACTGCTTCTCTTTCAGGAACAAAAAGCTACTAGTTATATACTAGGGGCTCCTGGCCTTACTACTAGGAGCAAGGACGCTACTAGTGGCTCCTGGCATCGCTACTAGTAACAAGAAGGCTAGTAGGTTGGAGGCCCTCTGCTGTGGGGTTCCATCACGAAGCGACATGACTACCCCCAAGTCGTGCCCGGACATGCACAGGCCTTGAAGGAAGGTTCACCAGCAAGGGAAGTCCCCAAGTAGGTCATGTAGAACCCATTTCCACAACGGGTCCTCAGCTTCTAAAGGAACAAAAGAATCTCGAATCTTATCTGATCACATTCTCAAGACTCCAACCAACAAAACGCAGTTGAAGCTCATATTCCCAACTCCATAGGTCACATTTCTGCTTGTAGCATCTGAATCCTCTCGTGCCAAGAGTGTTTAAGGAGTTTCAATGACGGACCCTTTCATTCACTCTTGATCAGCTGTCAGCTAATTCCAAATACGACTCGCTGAACAAAGTTCATCTGCTGCCTGGCTCTGGTTCATAGATGACAAACGTCTCACCTCTCAAGCACAGCTGGCTTTGCAGCGTGGCGTAGTCTGCTTTATTGCTGGTTGGCTGCAACCACAAAAAAACAACCAGTAGATACTTGTGACAGCGATCCAACCTGACCTGGACCTACATCAGCAAGGATATGATCACCATGAACAACTGCAATTCAAGTTCTAGAAAACAACAGAGAGTATGTGTGCAAGTCTCTGCCAAGGAGCATTTGTGAGATTGGATGCCTTCGAAGACAGCACAAATCAGCCAGTCTCAACACGTCTCAATTCTGTATGTCTCCAAACCCTTTCCATGCCTCTACTTTCTGGTACGAAAGTACTGAACAGCATCTGCAGAGTTTGGAATGCCAACCCGTGTTTAAAATGTTTGCAGAACAATCATCGTACTTCAGTATGAATTCTTCTACAGTAAATCTGATGGCTCTAAAAACAACAATGAAAACAGGCCTGCAGGTCGTCGGAAGTGTCGGCCTTAGTGTGTGGACAAGTTGTAGAGCATTCTGCAAACATATCCCTGGGCAAAGTGCAGGTGTCATCGCTTCACATGAAACTCTGACATGATCAGATCATCATATTACAAAAAAGGACAACAAACCCATACAAACCTTATAATCTAGCACCTGGTCTAATGAAAGGGATGGAAAGTAGCAGGGATCCCCATTGTGAGACATGTCCAATCAATATCAAAACATCCATTACTTATGATTCGGCACTAGATACTCCGGCCGTTGGCGGTCTCAAAGCCAAGTAGCATTTGTTGCATTGGATGCCTCCAAACATGTCTCAACTACTAGAATTCCAACCTACTAGCAAAAGGAACCTACTAGCTAGCGATGGCCTCCAACCAAATAGCGATGGCCTCCATCCTACTAGCGATGGCCTCCAACTACGTGCTGGAAAAGCAACTCTCTGAGTCAAGTGAACTTCGAGACCACTCCACTCTGTCACTTTCTGTCCATGCCTCTCTATGCCTCTATTCATATTCTCTGGTAAGTGTGCAGGGTTCCAGGTTCTCGAATCTCTGTTTCGCAGTACAAGTAGTATACATACAGTCGTTTCATGCCATTGATCGACCATTATGGCCTGCGAGTCGTCAGACTTCTCGATCACCTGGAAAGACAACGGGTCGTCGCTCAATGGTAAAAGGATGTAAAAGGCAAGGACGTGGCTCCAGGAGATTGGTTTGGAGGCCATCGCTATCAGGTGGGAGGCCATCGCTACTATAGGTTGGAGGGCATTAGTTTGCTTTGCTGTGTCATGGACCTCTCGACTCACAAGTCTCCTGTCTCCAGCCTGCATTATGGGGGGTTCGAAGCTTTGCAATGTCAGCGAGCTTGCGTCGATGCCCATGTCTGTGAAGCTGGATGTCAACAGCACCTCCAAAAGACTGAGAGGCACTGATCGAGGCACAAAAACAGGAGTGGAATGAGTAAGGGATAGCAAGGGTGAAGCATGGTGAAAGTAAGAGGCCCAGAAACATTCATGGTGTGGAACGAAATCTTTTTTGGCTCTGTGACTTCAGGCCTTGCAATCACAAAATGCAATCATGACATGCACCCGCAAAATATAGAATGCGGATGAGTACGATTGAATACGGCCCATAGCTGTGTGGTGCTGCGTCAGTCACCATCTGCTCGCGCTTTTCCATGGCCTGAAATGTCTCTGGCTGTTGGCTATAGCTTTGCAGCACAGCGTGTGTGGCATCTGCCACATCCAGCGCGATCGTCGCAGTGTACATGACCTCGACAACTCTTCATGAATTCAAGAATTGATGTGGCCAGCTAACTATGAGACAGTGGAGAAAGGAATGTGAAATATTGGCAGAGTGAATCGCTACTAGTAGCAAGTGCATCGCTACTAGCAACAAGTGCATTCCTACTAGTTGCAAATAGCTACCAGTAGCGTCTTATTACTAGTAGTAATTCCCTTGTTACTAGTAGCGATGCACTGGTTACTACTAGCTTCTTGTTAAAGTATCTTGTCAAAGTCCTTTGCTGCGTCTTCACCTGACCTCTCTATGAGCCAGTGAACCTTCTCAAGTCTTCGAAGAGTGATGAATGAAAAAATGGTAGCAGTCCAGTCATTTGTGGATCGCAGGTTGTTTCGGTTACATTCTGATTGAGTCCCGCTAGCTGTCACAAGCTTGCGAGAGGAATGAATCCGAATCACAAAAGGCATCCATATGGCTGCAGCTCTAGTTTTAGTGAGAGTGGAGTTAATCTTCCAAGGCAACGTCCACCAAAGACGTCTTTCCTCCACCTGATAGAGTACTTCACAGGCTTCTCTGGCCTCGGGAGGATTTCCAGGATCCCCACGGCGTCCAAACCAAGGGGCCGTCCAGGTCATGGCCAATTGCCGCGAACGCGTCGGGCTTTGCAAGCGCCGCACAGTCGAAGCAACCTCATTCAGCGCAGAGTTTGAGGTCGAACGGCTCTCCGCACCAAGTTCTCAGTCATCTGTAACCCAGGAAACATCAAACAGGAGGGCATGCATGATGGCAGACCTTCAGACTTCTTACACTGTACACTGCCCTGTAAGTAAGAAAGTGCCTCTCTAAGCTAATTCGCCAAGAGTCAGCTTCCCTGTATGCTTGCCAGGGCACTGTCGTCACCAACTCT
Source organism: Durusdinium trenchii (assembly GCA_963970005.1). NCBI lineage: Eukaryota > Dinophyceae > Suessiales > Symbiodiniaceae > Durusdinium > Durusdinium trenchii. The sequence goes on from CAXAMN010028029.1 coordinate 416,581, forward strand.
TCATCGGCAAGATTCAGGGCCAACAGCAGAGTGGTCCTGAAAAGCAGTTCGGGGTCAGGGTTTGCATACGACGCTCAGGGGGAAGTGCATACGATGCTCTCCATTCGGTCACTGAGCTACTCGCACGGTGTTTTTCACTGTTCAACTGTCAGCAACCCCCAACCCAGAAGAATCTGGCTGTGTCTGGTGAGCCTCACGGCAGCATCCACCTGATAGCGTGTGACGCCATCCATCAGCATGGACCTCAAGCACTTGACAGGATGCTATCAAGGGCCGAGTTTGACCCGTCAGGGCCTTTTCAATGCGATTTCCTAAATGTGCGCATGTTAGAGACAGCCTGTTGTATGTTGTAATTTCGCTGCTTCATGGTGTCAATGGTTCACGCATATCACACACGATCACGCACATTACAAGTTACAACTAAAGCAAGGTCTTCTCTTCAGAACATGCTAAATGTCTGCATCTGTGAATCGCTTCAGAATCGTCTAAACTAAACTGTTTGGTCAGCTCAGCTCGTCACATACTTCCACTGATCACAGCTTGCAGCTCCTTGTGGACACTTTCTCGGTGCATCAAACAATACTGAGAAATATATAATGAGAAATAGCTCGACTTTTTGCCAAGCATGCGGCTAACATGGGTTGACCAACCGACAAGAGCGACACCAAACAGCAGGACAAACAACAATGCATACACTGGTGTCTTGCCCCTCCTGCAACTCCTCTGGGCTACAAAGAAGAACCACGGCAGCTGGACTGATGTCTGCCAATGTTCTGGCAACATAGACCTGCACTGTTTGATGTCGAAGAGTTGGCAACAGAAGTCTGATGAATCCAAATTATAATCATTTAAAATTAACCAATTGAAGTTGTTTCAATTAGACTTCTGGAACTTGTATGAACTTCTTGGCCTCGTAGTGGCTAATCGAAGAGGAGTCCGTGGGCTCCTGAAAGACTTTCAGCAGCTTTCAGCTATGGCCATATCACTCTGTCACTACTCGGTCACTCCATCTTGCCATCGTGTCACCATCACGTCACTCACCGTGAATCCTCCCAGCTGAGGGTACCCCCAAGGTCGCTGGCATCAAGGTCGAGATCTGGAAATGTCAGGTTCTCCTTGTAGCGAACCAAGTCTCAAAGGCTCATGGGCAAATAAAAGCAAATATATAACTATAATATATGTTTATGTGAACATATTAAGATGGTTGATGTGTACAAGCCTGGATCTATCCCTCCAAGAGCACCATGCACGAAAAACGTTCCAAAGTTGTCCACAAATGTTCTCAAGGGTTCTGGTTGAACATGGTTGAATCATGTTGATCATGTTGAATCTCCATCTGCAGCTTTGGCTCGACATAGGCGCTAGTGTCTGAGAAGCTGATACTCACCGGAGTACTCTGCTCGACCAGGCTGGACCGCGTGTAAACAGCAAATTGGTCGAAATCCCCAGGCCTAAAGCCAAGGTGGCAAAGAGACGCAAGCAGAGATGTCACACTGAAAGGAACCAAACGAATCAAGGAAGTGTCAGGCATACCAGAAAAGCTGGAACTGGCATTGATTGTCATTAATTTGGAGCGCAAGCGGCAAAGTATTGCTGGGAACAACGATCGCATTGGTGCCAAAGGGGGCAACCGCACCAACCTTACCCAAATCAGCAGGGAATCACCTACTGGCCATGACACTGTCACCTAGCTACCCACATGATTTCAATCGCCACATGTTCAAGCGCTTTCTCCATAGGTGGGGTCAAGGCGCCTGTGACCTGCCAGAAGACCCGTAGAGGTAGAGGAGGTAGTCCTTGCTGCAAACAACTGGCATTTGGAACCATTTCGTATCATTCGGTATCATTCAAGCAGTTTCCCTTTGGAAGGTTCTGTGTCTTTGTACATCCTGACCAGCAACATGGTGGCTGTCAGCCTACGTATTCAGTTCGGTCGGTTTGCCTGAACTCGCATAGAGCTGGGTGCTTGCCACTGGACTTCACCGCCCAACTCGTAGAGATCCAGGTCCAAGTCCTTCAGAACTAAGCCCATCATCCAAACTTACGACGTGCATCTACGTGAGACATACATCCTGGGTCTGTTCAAGGTCAATGTCCTTTCTCATCTATTCGAGTGCTGCACCCGCCTGAAATGCCACGCCAGTCACACTCGCTGATGCATCATAGATAAGATGTGTGGCTGGTGTGGACTGCTCCGCCAAGATCGACCTGCATCAGAAAAGGTTGCCCACGCAGCGAAAGAGCCCCAAATGTCATCCACAAGCACAACAAGTACTACTAGTAGGAAGGCTATTTGAGTGATGAGAAGTGTGAAGATTCAGCCTAGATTGGGGCCTGAGTCCGGGTGTTGCATGGCTGTGAAGAGAGGAACTGCAAAACGAACACCGGGGGCACGTTCAGATTGCTCGAGGAACAAGAAGCTACTAGGGTTTCAAGGGCATCGCTACTAGGAGGTACTACTAGATACAATCGACCGCCTGAGGTACAGGAGGACGTGTGTGAAGGACTCCTTCGGAGTATTCGCCGCCAGAGAGTAGTTGGCCTCCTGTGGCCGAAGAGGAGAGGACTGGTGACCTAGAGATGCTTCTAGGAGCTACAAGTAGTTTTTCTACTTTGTTTGTTTGTTAATTCGTTCTTAATTGACGTTTTAAGTTTTTGTTGTGGGGTGGTAGGCATAGAGAGGTAGAGGTAGTAGCTATGGAGGTAAGAGTAGCTAGCTATTGGCTTTTTCGCGCACGCGCTGGGGGGGGGTAGGCCGCGACAGTAGCCAGGTAGCTAGTACCTACCAGTAGCTACTACCGAGTGGACTCAGGAGAGCTCGTGCTTCTTCAAGGAAAGTCCCCCCCGCCCTGGCGAGCGGCGGGGGAAGCTTATGTACCATGTTTTGGGCCCACCGTACCACCCACCTCAATATAATATTCTATTATTTTGAGGTGGATGGAGATAGCCGCATGAAATCATTTCTAGACTCTCAGAGTGTGTGAAATAATTTACAGGTTTTCATAAGAATGTCCAACATAGATCCAACATGAGACCACCTAGGTGGGACCCACCCTCCATAAGTTGACCAAAGTTGACTCAGCTCGGATTACCACGGACAGTGTCACAATAGGTAGCTGAGTAGTCAACCACCCTTCAAATAATCTACGGTTCCAAGATCCAACAGCAAGCAAAAAGGTGCCATGTTCTAGCTCTCCTTTTCTTCAAACGCGCAAAGGTACTGGGTGGTTGTGTACTCACCCACCCCTTTCAAATAATTTCATTATATATATATATATGGGTTTGGCTCTGTCCTTTTCCACCTTTTCCTCCTATTGAGGCCCATTCAACGGGTGATTGTGTAATCACCGCCCCCATTTAACGGGTTTGGTGGCCATGTTCGCGTCGCTAAATGTCATACAGACCGGGGCGCCGTGGCAGCCCTGCATCTACTCAGCTTGATCATGGGAAGAGCTGGGAAAAAGTGTGGTCTGATGCTGCTGCCTGCGGCTACAGTCTTACCGTCCGGCTCTACCTGGCTAACATGAACCCCTAAGCCGCTGATGTTTCTTTATGCCGGTTCTACCTGGCTATGTTTAACCAAATCTTCAAAAACCCAGCGGATTTGCACATGTTCTTTTTCCAATCTCTCTTCCTCTTCCCCTGTTTCCTTGCTGTTTGTTCTGTCCTTTTCCACCTTTGTCTCCTGTTGGCGCCATTTAACGGGTGGTTGTGTAGTCACCCACCCCCTTAATAAATTCATTACAGAGGTTGTATGAGGTTGTACTCTGTCCTTCTCCACCTATTTTCCTCTTATTGAGACCCATTTAATGGGTGGTTGTGTAGTCACCCACCCCCTCTATTTGGTGGCCATGTTCCTTTTCTTTCTCCCTGTTTCCAACTATTTTGTACATGTTTTTTGCAAATCTTTTGTCCTTTTCCACCAGTTCATCCTATTGAGATGGCAGGTGTCCTCGACTCGCAAACATTCTCAGCCTGTGGACTTTGCCTCAATGCCTTCCAAAGCATTGGACCAAGTGTGCCTCGCCATTCTTATGAAACGGTTTTCTTTCTTTCTAGTTTTTGTGCAATATGCTGGGGCGCCACTCCCACAAACCAAGATGTGAGTGCAACCACGTGAAAACAAAGGCGCACAAGAAACCGAACGTGTATGCAACACGACAAAGCGAAAGCAAATGCTGCCAAGCGCTGTTTTGCTGTGCTGACATCGATGCCTATGTAAAGGCGGCGGTAAGTGAAATGAATCACCATGCTAAAGTGTCCACAAGCAACCACAAGGAAAGCTCACCACTGCATCAATCACATCCCAAAAAGGACATGTTTCCTTGTTGTTGCCATTCTCTGCTTTCTGCGCTCTCGTTGGGCCTTCCTGATCCCTGCTCTCCGCTGTTCTTCTTCTCGATCTTGCTGCGTCTCGACCAAGCACAAACGACCATTGGTCCTGAACCGCTGCAGCAAGTCTGTAGCCATATCTTTTGTCAAAGGATCAGCAACCTGTTTCCAGGTTGGTACCCAACGCAAGCGAAGCACAGAATCTTCAACAAGCCTTTTTACCATCATCATATCCAAAGCTGCCTGCTTCTCACTGGCGATACTTCCAGTCTTGTTGACATGATCGTTGAGGCCTTTGGCGTCCGTGATGATGATGCCTCCCACTCGGAGCTCCGTGCGCCACTTTGGAGAAATCTCGGAGCATCCATGGAAAAGGGCATCAAACAAGGTCCTGTTGAACATGATCCTGTCTGCAGCTGAAGTCATGGCGCATGCTTCTGCTGCTAAAGAGGATCTCACGACTCTGTGCACCTTACTGCTGTGGAATTCCAACATGCTCGAAACTGTCGGCTTGATCTCCACAGTCTTACTTGTCAAAAAATGAACCTCAGCTTGCTGTGCACACATGCTCTCCGTCTTTCCGAGGGAAGCGTCAAAATACGACACAAACAGAGGTTCTCCATGAATTGGGTGCAACACGTTCTTGGCTTCACCTTTGGCTGCGGCTGCTTTCATCAGGCTCAAAAGACTGTTGGCCTGAACAAGATCTTTCCCTTTTGCTTTTGCCACATTCTGTGACAGGGCGCTCACCCTGTAGAGGAACTCTGGCATCACCAAGTGGGATGGCCACCTCAACTGCATCACCAAGCGACGGTATGCTGACAACTGAGCTCCTTCCAGAGCCACTTCTTTCCCAGTTGTCACCTCGGCAGGTTGGATCTTCTCGACATACTCTGTCATATCATCTACGAACTTGTTCTCCTGCCGTGAGGTGTTCACTCCCAAAAATGTGATGGGAGCATCACTCAGGTTTTGCCACTCTTTGATAATGAACTTGGAGCTAATGCTTTCCTGTGCCTTCTTCATCTTGTGAGGGTCGGTGACAAAAATCCATCATCGACGTGAAGGCACAAAATGGCAGTCACTTCATCTTTCTCCTTCATAATGAACGTGGCCCTGCACAACTCCAACTCCACAAATCCAAGTTCCTCCAAGAGCTCTTTTGCTCTCAGGTACCAAAGCCTTGGGGCTTCGGACAGCCCGTAAGCTGACTTGCACAAGAGCAGCAACTCAAAGGGCTTGATGGGTGGTTCATCTCGAACACTTGGAAGCCCTTCCGGTGGTGCTTTGATAACCACCTTCCTTTCAACTTGCTTGCCAGAAAGGAAAGCTGTGCTCACGTCGAAGCAGGCGGCTGCCCATCCTCTTGTCAATGCAATGATCTTGGTCATCTGGACAGCTGCCCAAGTGGTGGTTGGTGCATCGGATCTAAATGATCCCAAATGAGGATCAAGGTGCCCTGGAATGATCAGCCTCGACTTGGGCTGGAAAGTGCCATGTAGCGCACCTTTGTTGACCCGCAAAAGACGGGCCGGAGCACGAAAGACATCATTGAGATTGAGCTCCTTGATTTCTTCATCACTCAGCCTCCTGACAACTTTATTGTCAATCCAGGAAGTCCATTCTTTTCGATCACTCTCTTTGAAGGCTTCTTTCTCTTGTTTGTCAAAATGACGTGGGTCCAACTCCTTCCCGTTGGCTTTGTTGACCAACAAGAAAGCTTCTCGAAAAGCTTGCTGGTTTTCTTCTTCCCTTCTCAGCCTCCTCCATTCTTTGACATCATCCACGGCCACCTCATACACGCCATGAGGAAGCTCCACCAAAACTTTACCTTCTTTGTTGACTTTCATCTTTTCTTCCTTTACAAAGAAGGTGACTCCTCGCCACTCGTGTGGGGCCTTTCTCTTAGGGCGCATCTTCACCTCCTCACTATCCTCCTGACACACGATTGCTGTGCCACTTTCTTCTCCAAACATCAAGGTGATGCGTCCTCTCTTCTCTTTGGTGGGCTTCTGAAAGCGCTTCCTGGGCCTCAGGTGATATCTCATACTTGTGATGGGAAGATCTAGCAACTGGCCCATCTTTTCCACCTCCTTTCGTGATGCCCACTCATTGGCCCTGCTGCCTTCTGCAACCAAACTCAGCATGCTGAAGTGCATGACCTCCGGACTGAACCTTTGTGTCAATTCTTCTTCAGTCAATCCGGTTTTGAGGGGCTCTTCCATTCTTCGCTGCTTGAAGCCCCATGGAACATCATCTTGAAGGTGTTCTCTCAGCCTCTTCTTGAATCCTTCACTATCATTTCGGCCTATCTGCCTTTCTATCTCTTGCCTGAGCTGCTCTTCAATTTCCTTCATCTTCTGCTTCATCGGTTCTTCCTCCTCAATTCTTATCTCAATCTCATCCTCCTTCGTGCCTTTGGCTGCACTTGACTTCTCTCCTTTTCCGGTGAGCTTGATCTTTGGAACTCTTGCTTTCTCCTTGGCGATCGTCTTCTGAACTTTCCTCATACCTCTGAGGCTCTGGGCAATCTCCTTGGCTCTGCTCTTCTTCCAACCTCCTCTCTTCTGCACTATCACCTCTTCCTGGGGCTGCCAACCGACTTCTTCTTGTTTTTCTCCTTCTTCCGGAGGTTTGGGAGCTTGTGTGAGGTCATCATAGTCTTTGTCCTTGTCTTCTTCCCACTGGTTTCCCAAGTTCTGAACCTCCTCCATGCGGCCTTTGAAGTCGCCCCCTTCAAGTGATGAACATGTTCGTAAGTTGGAAGCCGAAACCAAAAGGCATCTTCCCCTCCAACTGATGTAGTAGCGTTCAGAGCTTTCTTTCATCAAGACAACTGCTGGGCCACGCCATGCTCCTCCTTCTCTTTTGAATCTTCTGGCAGTAGGTTGAGGAGAGTAGAAGAAGACCATCTCTCCTGGCGTGAACTCTTTAATCTCCCCCCTTGGCCAGCGTCGGAGTGCCCTCTTCAGCTTATCTTGACAATCTTGCCGAAGAAGTGAGATCTTTGCTGCTGCCCTCATCTCTGCACTTCTTGCCACTTCTCCTTCGGTGCTCAGTGACTCCCTCAAGGCCAAATTGCCTGTGGTGTCTTCGTCCAGCAAATCTGGAAAGATGGGAGCTCTGCCATATACCATCTGATATGGTGTGAAGCCACCTCTGGTGATGGTTTGGTTCTTCGCTTGTATGGCTGCAGCCAGGGTCTCCTTCATGTCCCCCTTTCCTTTTGCTCCATATTGCCATATGAGGGAGTGCCATGAGTGTCCGAGCAAACCTCCGTGACGCTCTGCGAACCCATGCTGCCAACTTGATCTTGCTCCTGAACTTCGTGAGTGGACACCGTGCATCTCCAGCCACCCGATGAAGGCACCATCAAACTCTCCACCCTGGTCCACCAGAACGGTGGCTGGTGTGCCGAACAGTGAGCACCAGTGTCGGTAGAACTTCCGAGCCACATGATCTGCTTTGCGGTTCTGCAGTAAGCATGCTGCATGAAAGGAGGTGCCACTGTCCACCATTGACAATGCCACGTACAGCTTGTTGCTTGCATCATGCATGTACTTGAGGTCGATGTGAACTTCCTTTCCAAACACTGATGTTCTCACTGAAGGATTGCTCTTTGGATACCGACTTGGTGGTGCTACTTTGAGGCATACAGGGCACTTGTAGTTCTCTGCGATCTTGATGGCGCTTTTCGGAGCTCCTGCCAAAGTCAACATACGAACCAGAGTGGCATTGGCTGGGTGTCCGAGGCGCTGATGTATCTTAGCCACCTTCCATGCCTCTCCTCCTCTTGGCATTTCTTCTTGCCCAACCACTTCTTCTTCCTTCTGCTCCTCTTGTTCTTCTTCTTCCATGAACTGTTCTTCTTCCAGTTCTCCTCCTTCTACAAAGACTTCTGGCTTTCTCTTCTTTTGCAGGTACTGCTCTGCACCCAAGACCACTTCTTTTGCGAACTTCATAGTGTACCCTCCAGCGAAAGCAGGCACGGGTGTCCATCTGCCTTGTATCTTCGTGCCTCCTACCACCGGAGTGTGCTGGTGGCCCCTGTCACACATCTTGTTGCATCTTTGTGTGATTTCTTCAGTGCCTCGAAGCCTTGTTCTCTTCCTCAAAAAGGGCCCTTGAGGAAGACGGAGATTGTACATGCACATATCGCAAACGGTGTCTCCTGTTCCTTCAAAGGCTTCTTGAATCAACGGCTCCTTCCATGCCAATGAGGGTTTTGGATTCTCCCCCATAATGGCTCCTCCTCTCTTCCTTTGCGCTATAGCGGCATCTCGAACGAACCTGAGGAGCACTCTATTGTCTTCTCTCTTCTGGACCAGGTTGGCTCTCTGCATCGGAGTTTTGTTGCCCAGACTTTGCAAAGGACTCCATGGTCCACAAGGCCAAGCAAGAACGAGAAGGTCTGGGTCAACCCTTTCGATGTAAGATAGAGCTTCCTGGTAGTCATTTTCCTTCATCAAATCCCACCTTGGCAATGTGATGGGCTCATGGAAGTGCCAATGTCTTGCTGCTGCCACCAGAGAGATGGCACATGTCCAAGTGAAGACCTCCAGCACCGACCATCTGCTGCGTGTTGGACGGACATGGCGCTGAATGAAGGTGTTCTTGACACCTTGCTTCTCCTCCTTGATCTTCTCTTGGTGGTGGAAGGAGACGGCGATCTCATGAACGTTATGTCCAAGTTTCCTTCGGAGGCTCTTGTTCAGGTTCTTCTTGCGACTTCCACTCTCCTTCATCACCTCCTGGGCTCTCTCCTTCAGATCTTCTTGAGCTTCATCTTCTTCTTCAGAGCCACTTGACACTGCTTCCACCCCCACTTCATGAGATGATGATGATTCTTCTTCATTTGCCGTTTCCTCCTCTTCTGAATCTTCCAGCTGCCCTGCTTCTTCGATCACTTTCACGCCGAGGTCTTCTTGCAAGAGTCTCAACCATTCCTCAGTTCGCTTCTCTCTGAATGGTCGTCCTGGCGTGTCTTCCTCCTCCGAGCTGGCTTCAACGGTTGCATCTTCTGTGGATTCCTCCTCCTCTGAGCTTTCTTTACTTGGGCTTCCTTCTTCATCTGCAACCTCTGCCACGAAGGACAATGACTGCGGATTGTCCAGCAAAATCTTCTTCCTTCTCTGGCCTTCCGTAGACTGCCAAAACTGTACCGCCTCATTTGCTTGTGGTCTTCCATAGTCAAGCAGCTGAATGCCTGGATGCCTTGTCCAGGTCAGAATCATGGGCCTGCTTTCACCATTGAGCTCCAACTCCTTCTCACAGAACCTGAAAACGGCCTTCCACCTGCTCAACTCTGATGGTCCAATCAAGCCAGGGCAACTGAGGGCTTCTCCTTCAACCATTGAGATGCGGACCACATCCCATTGCCCATGAACCAGGACAGGGTACAGGAAGGCTTTCTGGCTCACCACGGGTGCTCCTGCTCCAAAACGATAGACTTCATGTTCTTTCACCTCCGTCCAAGGAACTTGCAACTTCTTCAATCCGTCTTGGAAGGCTTCATGCCACAGACGACCACCAACTGCATTGCGGCACCCAGAGTCAGCAATAGCCAGTCCTGGAGTCTGCAGATGAGGGGGTAGCTTCTTCTTCACTGCATTGTAGACTTCCACCTGGTGTGGCTCAATGTACCAGAACTCGGTGACAATCTTCATGGGTCCTTGTGGTAGGGGCTCATGAATCTTGATCTGGTCACCTGTGAAGTCATCTTTCTGCAGGATCTGGCCGTTCGTGTCCTTGGTGACTCGGCAACAGACATGCTGTGGCAGTGGTCCTCCTTCATTGATCTCTTGTAGGTGCCTCACCTCTTTGTCTTCTTCTCTGACCCACACCTTCGCTTGCCAAGGCACTCCTTCTGGACGATCATGCGCCATAGCCACCATCAAGGCCCCATGCTTTGATGACCAATAGATGACACTCTTGAGGTCACAGAGCTTGCATTTGGCATAGTGGCCATCCTGATTTGCACTCCATCGCAACTCATTGAAAGGATGGAGGCATTGGGCTTGCTTCTCTGTCGGAGTTGGTGCAGCTTTTGATGGGACCAAACGTCCTCCTTGGACTTGATGATCATACAGGCTCTGGCGGAATGTCCTCAGCTCTTGATCCCTCAACGGCTTTGGAAGTGAGTCATCTTTCTTCGGTGGCGCTGCTGGTGCGATCGGTCCCTGGGTCGAAGCTGATGCACGACTTCCTTGCTCTTGCCATCGGGGGTGAGGATCTCGCTCCCAGTTCCAAGGATAATCTGGTCCAAAGTCCGTGTATTCTGCAATAGTCTTCTTGGTGGCCTGGATGCGCTTGAGCTCTGCATACGCTGCCTCCTCCTCATCCTCCTTCAAGGCTTTCTGAAGCTTCTTCTTCTCTTCTTTGCTCATGCTTGGCAGAGCTGCCATGACTTCCTTGGTCTGAAGCTTGACGGATCCATACCCCTTCGAACTCTGACCTTGGGGCAGGGCAGCAGCCGCCAAAGCAGTTTGCCTTGGCACCTCACAGGTGAATGGAGGCGTCACAGGCGGTGGGTCCACCATGTCCCACTTCTCATCCTCTTCTGTCTTTACTTCTTCCTTCGGGCGCTTGTGCTGGCTCATGTCTGCATCCATCAGCTGCGGGTGGCCACACTGACCGCAGAAGCGCTGAGACAGCGGCACAGGCCATCGACAATTGGGACAATGTCCTGGCGGAGGGATCTCTTCATCGTTGTTGGTCATGAAGGTGAAGTGCACTGTCTGAACGGGCTTCTTGCTGCTCGGCACATGTGGTTGGTCGCGACCATTCAGGACATTTGGGCAACAGGAATCGCCCTTCCAATGTCCAACTTTGCCGCACGAAGAGCAGGTACTTGACTTCTTCTTTAGGTCCACTGACCGTCCTCCTTTTCCTGCCCCTTTCTCATTGCTTCCTGAGGATGTCTTCCAACCACGATTCTTCCGAACTTCAGCTGTCTTTTGCTTCGCCCTCCATCCAGCTGCAAACACCTCCTTCAAATCTTCTGCATCCAGGCTGTCATTCTCCTCATCTTCACCCTCCTCATCTTCTGCAGCCTGTTCCTCATCCTCATACAGGATGTCCATGGCCTCCTCGTCCTCCTCCATACGTTCTTCTTCAAGGCCATCTTCTTGCTCTCCTTCTTCTTCCATAGCAGCGTGGGCACCGTGCTGCTTCTTCACAATGACCTTCTTCTTGAAGTATTGTTGTCCTTTGGGCCGATACGGAGGAGTCCGTTCATCTTGAACCTTGTAATTGCCCCTTTTCTCATCTTCATGAATCCTGCCACATCGAACTCTCAAGGCCTTCTCTATTGCACTGCTCTGAAAACAAGCTCCAGCAGCATAGTACACGTCGTGGCGTTCTCTTCGAGATAGTGAGGCTCTCTGCAACAAACGCTGTCCCCAAGCCATGTCGGAGATCTTGGACTCGGGGTCAACACGGCTGTACTGGGCCCTCAATCTCTTCATCTCAGATAGGTAGTGGGCCACCGTCTCTCCTGGCTGTCGTCGGCACCTGTCCAACTCTTTGTCCACTCGTTCGAACAGTTCGGCATCACTTTCACCAAATGCTTCATCCAACACCTTCCATAGGAGCTGAAGTCCGCCCTGCTCGGTGTAGGACTGAATCGGATTCTGTTCCACAACATCACGAGCTTCTTTTCTGGTGGACAGATAAACCAACATAGCCAACTCATTCCCTTCCAGGGCATAGAGATGCTGCTGTGCCTGAATAGTCCGCTTCCACTTGAGATATCTTGTTCGATCTCCATAAAACTCCTCCACCTTCACCGATCCCAGTGAGCTCTTCGGCCTATAGCCATCTTCTTGTCGAAGTCGCCTCTTCAGCATGGACTTGATCTCCGAGGTCGCTGCTGTCGAGGAACGCTGAGAGGCATCATCTGGTTCTTCTGGCTCTGACGGATCACCTGGTCCCTCAGTTTCCTGGGATTCCTTCTTCTTGGAGGGCTTTGGTTGTTTGGCGGACTGTTCAACCGAAGGCTTGGACCATGACCCCATAGATCCTTCAGTATGCTGCATGTTGTTCAACTGTTGGTTCAATGGGTTCATTGGACTCATGCCTTGACAGGGCCATGTCATAGGAAAACTGGGCATCATCCACGGCTGTGGTGTTGGTCCTGCCTGCATACATACTCCTGGGTGTGGTCCCAGGCTTGGCGGGATGAACATGCCTGACTGCTGGGTGGCCGTCGTCACGTGGGGTGACATGGTATGAACTGGTCCATAACCATTGGATACCATTCCAGGTGGCGTTGCATGCGGCATGCATCCAAACTGTGGGCCATAGATGGTGGGCTGACCCCATGGTGTGGTTGGCACTGCTCCCGGTCCGAGTGGGTCCATGGACGACATGCTATGCATGGGCTGTGTCATCTGTACTGCTGGCTGAAGGGATGGGCTTGTTGTTCCAACTGTCGATTCGGGAGTCACGATCAATGGAGGTGCTACCTCCTGTTGGGACTGCTCTTCAACACTGACCGCTCCCTTTTCTCCCTTCCCTTTTCCTTTCTTCCCTTTTCCAGGCTTTCCGTGACCAGGCTTACCGGACTGTGACACAGAACCCATTTCTGTGCCCTTGCCGTGACCAAGTCCCTTGCCCGGATTGGGCCCTTCACTCCATGGATCCTGACCACCTTGCCAGGGATCATCTTGCGGCAATGGAGTCGCCGCAGCCACCGCCGTGGCGTCCGCCACAGGAACATCCGGCGCTTCAGCGCCGTCATCGCCATGGGCCAGACCATCCATGGCTCTGCCGAAAGGACGTGGTAAAATGTGCAGAAATTACCTACCGCCCCTCAGGGCTCCGCTACCAATGTGCAATATGCTGGGGCGCCACTCCCACAAACCAAGATGTGAATGCAACCACGTGAAAACAAAGGCGCACAAGAAACCGAACGTGTATGCAACACGACAAAGCGAAAGCAAATGCTGCCAAGCGCTGTTTTGCTGTGCTGACATCGATGCCTATGTAAAGGCGGCGGTAAGTGAAATGAATCACCATGCTAAAGTGTCCACAAGCAACCACAAGGAAAGCTCACCGCTGCATCAATCACAGTTTTGACCCTCTTGGTTCAAGCAGTACCTGGACCATTTAAACACGGCAAAGGTTGAGGTTGAAACCAAGTTGGGCGTCAGGCCAACCACACTTTGGCTGACAGTGAATTGGGCTACACAGACTTCAAGAAAAACTGGAGTTCGTTACACTTCAACATATTCAATATAACTTTGTTTCATTATATAGGTCCTCATATACCCAAAATTATTTCTAAATAATTGTGTCAAGGTGAGTCCTCATATACTCAAAATTATTTAGAAATAATATCTGTCATATGAAAAATATATGGCGTATGAAAATTGTTTTTGCACCACCTTGACTCTTTTATTGAATTTCAACCACCACCTACATGGCTTGCCAAATTACACCACCGTAGACCCCAAACAGTTTGTGTTTTTCAAAATCGAAACTAGAGCTTGCGACGTCCAGAGCTGGGAGACAAAGGATTGCAAGGCAGAGGCGGCCACAGCAGCCCAGAGCTGGGAGACAAGTGTAAAGGATTGCAAGGCAGAGACGGACACAGCAGTACAGAGCGGGCGGACACATCTTAAGAAAGAATTGAGAAGCCCTAACAGTAAACCTTTTAGGGAATTATTCTTCAAGTGCGAGCATGATGCTGGTCATGCTGGTCAGTCAGCGAGGAGCTGACACGTGAGGACAAGAAATAAAAGCATGAGGAGCGAAGGATGCGACATGAAATTGATGTTTGGTGCCTGACGTATGCCCTCCGTCCCAACTGAACAGAGAGATCGCTGCCAGGGCGCCGAAATCCAATCCGGTCATTCATCCAACGCTTGCCCGAAAAGGAAAACAAAGCTGAGAGAGTTACACAGTGTGGCAGGAATGCAATCCCGGAGACAGTCACGCACCCCTTTCAAAGGAGCAAGAACCTTTCACAGGTGAACCTGTTCCAGCGGACAGGGCCGAAAACACCAGTGCAGGCACCAAGCCTGAAAGACAAAAAGAAAGAAATCACATGGGAGACAAATGAATAGCAACGCTACATGGCCAGCGGAAAAGGGCGGCAGCACCAGTGACAGACCCGGGAAACAAATGAATACAAATGCTGCATGGCCAGCGGAAAAGGGCGGACACCAGCAGTGACAGACCTCGAAAACAAATGAATAGAAATGTTGCATCGCCAGCGGAAAAGGGCGGACACCAGCAGTGACAGACCTGGGAGACAAATGAATAGAAATGCTGCATGGACAACGCCAGTGACAGACCTGTGGGAGACAAATGAATAGAAATGCTACATGGCCAGCGTCCAAGGACCGACACCACCAGTGACAGACCTGGGAGATGAATAGAAATGCTGGACACCAGCAGCGACAGACCTGGGAGACAAATGAATAGAAATGCTACATGGCCAACGGAAAAGGGCGGACACCAGCAGTGCAGGGCTGGGAGACAAACGAATAGAAATGCTACATGGCCAGCAGAAAAGGGCGGACACCAGCAGTGACAGACCTGGGAGACAAATGAATAGAAATGCTACATGGCTAGCGGAAAAGGGCGGACAGCAGCAGTGACAGATGTGGCAGACAAATGAATAGAAATGCTACATGGCGGAAAAGAGCAAACACCAGCAGTGACAAACCTGGGATACAAATGAATAGAAATGTTGCATGGCCAACCGAAAAGGGCGGACACCACCAATGACAGACCTGGGAGACAAATGAATACAAATGCTACATGGCGACTGGAAATGACAGACCTGGGAGACAAACGAATAGAAATGCTACATGGCCAACGGAAAAGGGCGGACACCACCGATGACAGACGTGGGAGACAAATGAATAGAAATGGTACTACATGGCCAGCGGAAAAGGGCGGACACCAGCAGTGCCAGACCTGGGAGACAAATGAACAGAATTCCTGCATGGCCAGCGGAAAAGGGCGGACACCACCAGTGACAGACCTGAGAGACAAGTGAATATAGATGTCACATCGCCAAAGGGGCGGACACCAGCAGTGACAGACCTGGGAGACAAATGAACAGAAATGCTACGCGACCAGCGGACACCAGCAAGTGACACAAAGGGCGGACACATCTTAAGAGAGAATTGAGAACCCTTGTGGTCGGGTTCCCAGCTGGCTTGTCTCCCACTTCCTTTCATTTGCCTCCCAGTTCTCTTCATTTGCCTCCCAGGCTGGGTGCTTGTGGTCAGGTTCCCGGCTGGCTTGTGTCCCACTTCCTTTCATTTGTTTCCCACTTCTTTTCATTTGTCTCCCACTTCCTTTCATTTGTCTCCCACTTCCTTTCATTTGTCTTCCACTTCTTTTCATTTGTCTCCCAGGCTGGGTGCTTGTGGTCGGGTTCCCGGCTGGCTTGTCTCCCACTTCCTTTCATTTGTCTCCCAGGCTCGGCGGCTTGAACTGTTTGGGGGAAAAACATGCTTTAATTTGTTGTTGCTACAATTAGTTCACTAAGTCACTCCCACCTCCAAATGATTTCCTAAGGTATGGTACATGGAAGCTTCCTTGAAGAAGCGCTCGCACTATTGATTTGGTTCCAAGATTTTTGGGAAAACTTAACTACTGGACAAAGCAATGTCCTCCCACCAACTTCTAGCTATATACTAGTAGTAATGCCCTTGTTAATGGCGCATGAGAAGCTGTACTTACTAAAGCCAGAGGGTATTTGACCTGCAGTGTCGTTCATTCAAGCTGGTCTCCTTGAGTTTCTTCATGTTTTAATGTCCAACACCGAAATGCAAAACAATGTGCTGGTAGGTGACCCAGAGTGTTGAAGGTGCTCGAAGGAGCATCCTTTGGGGCTCCAAGAAAGTGAAAGGTCCCTTCACGCTCCTCTGGTGTGAAGCTGGCAACAGGCACTCGCAGGCAGCATGCAAATCCGTCTGCCCCACAGCTCCACGTCGATGTATTGTCCTTTGCTTTCTGAGTGGTTTTCCGTTCTTCAGGGATTTGGTCTCTCGTGGCATCTACTGTGTCTATCAATCTATGTAACTCTTATCATCGTTCGCTTGGGAAGAAACTTGGAAACTAGAAAGCCACGCATCTGTGTTTGATTAAGTCATGCAACTAAAAGGGTAGAAAAATAAAGGCCAACAAGCGGATAACATGGAAGCGTTGTAGCCTTGAAAAAAAAACACGCACACAGCTTTGCCAAGCAACAAAGAGGTCAGAAGAGTTGCACAAACCACCTGGTGACAGGATGTGAGTTCCACTTCAGTGACAAATGTTCCGGATATCTCTTGCATTCCATTCCCTTTAGACTCTTTGCGCTCAAGAGTAACCCTGTTGCCCTCAACTCCAGAACAATGGAGCTTCCAGTCAATGAAAGGTGGAGGCCAAGGTGGCCAGACGTTGCTTTTGATCAAAAGAGTTTTTCTACCATCATGCTGGTGAGGAAGTCGGGTCAGCTCTGCACCTTCGTCTGGGAGAGCCGCCAAGTAGAGATTGCTCTCGGAGATGAGGGCTGCTAGTTCATCCTGGAAAACCATTTCCGTGTCTCACCAAGAAAGACTGGTGCAACACTACTACTAAGGCCAGGAGCCCCTAGTAGCGTCTTTGCTCTTAGTAGTAAGGCCAGGAGCCCCTAGTAGCTTCTTGTTCCTAGTAGTAGCGTCTTTGCTGCTAGTAGTAAGGCCAGGAGCCCGTAGTAGCTTCTTGTTCCTAGTAATAAGGCCAGGAGCCCTTAGTAGCGTCTTTGCTCCTAGTAGTAAGGCCAGGAGCCCCTAGTAGTTTCTTGTTCCTAGTAGTAAGGCCAGGAGACCCTAGTAGCGTCTTTGCTCCTAGCAGTAAGGCCAGGAGCCCCTAGTAGCGTCTTTGCTCCTAGCAGTAAGGCCAGGAGCCCCTAGTAGCGTCCTTGCTCCTAGTAGCGATGCCAGGAGCCCCTAGTAGCGTCTTTGCTCCTAGTAGTATGGCCAGGAGCCCCTAGTAGCTTCTTGGTCCCTGTAGTAGGGCCAGGAGCCCCTCGTAGCTTCTTGTTCCTAGTAGTAAGGTCAGGAGCCCCTAGTAGCGTCCTTGCTCCTAGTAGTAAGGCCAGGAGCCCCTAGTAGCGTCTTTGCTCCTAGTAGTAAGGCCAGGAGCCCCTAGTAGCGTGTTTGCTCGTAGTAGTAAGGCCAGGAGCCC
>CAXAMN010028029.1:442515-468281 GCA_963970005.1 Durusdinium trenchii
GCAAAGACGCTACCAGGGGCTCCTGGCCTTACTACTAGGAGCAAAGATGCTACTAGGGGCTCCTGGCCTTACTACTAGGAGCAAAGACGCTACTAGGGGCTCCTGGCCTTACTGCTAGGAGCAAGGACGCTACTAGACTCCTGGCCTTACTACAAGGAGCAAAGACGCTACTAGGGGCTCCTGGCAAGAACGCTACTAGGGGCTCCTGGCCTTACTACTACCAGCAAAGACGCTACTAGGGGCTCCTGGTGTTACTACTAGGAGCAAGGACGCTACTAGGTACTGGCCTTACTACTAGGAGCAAGGACGCCACTAGGGGCTCCTGGCCTTACTACTAGGTCCTGGCATCGCTTCTAGGAGCAAGAAGCTATTAGAAACAATAAATAGATTAGAAAAAAATAAAAGGTTCGAATTCTGCGTCCAAACAAGGACGTGGTTGAAACAAGGACGTGGTTTGCAACGTGTTTGACAGTGCCTGCGAAACCTGCACCAGGATTGCGCTGGTAGGCACTAGCAGGACTCGTTGAATAGTTGCCTGCAAAAAAGATGCCAAAACAAGCAAGGTGAACAAGGCCATCAGGCCATATCAGGCCATATCAGGCCATCAACAATATGTCCATTCAGAAATTCAAGGCGTGAAAAGTGAGTTCTCCCGCACCTCTAAGGCCACTTGGATCTGCTGTGCTGTGGCATTGCTCAGGTAGAACATCAAGGAAGTGGAGACAACCTCAACTACGGAATTCCGCACAACGCCGCACAAGTCTCTCAAATTATTCTATCCTATTCTAAAAAGCCAGAAAGGCTCAACCCACTGAAGGAAAGGCCCACGAGATGAGGAGGAATGACATCCAAGTACATAATCCGAGACGAACGACAGAACATCGTGCGAGGCTTTTCAATTCGAGCAACAGCACTGGTAACCTCGGCCACTTCTGTTTCGTTGCTTTGATTCGCTGCGACGACATTCGTGGAATCACTTAAATCGCCCTCCTGGTACAAGTAAGGCCGCAAGAGCAACCCAGTGAGGATTGCTCCGTCAGTGTGAGATAATGTGAGAAGACACAGCCACAGAATCGAAAAAAAAACGAACGCATGCTCCTCGCTTGTGAGATTGGAGCTCGTGTTGCTAGTATCGTTGACCTGGAATGGGAAGACATCCAATCTTGTGGCAAGAAAATGAATATGGTCGGCAATCTCCAAACATGCTAGACTGCCCTGAGAAACATAGCAAAACTGTGAACCAAGAGATCTGGCCAAAGATCTAAACCGATCTAAACCGTTGACATTTGGTTACTTCGGTTGCTGTGAAAGGCCCGAGCTTCATCTATGCTCATCAGCTGTCCTGACGCTTCCAGCAGTTCTTCCAAGCAGCTCTGCTAAACCATCGCCCATTGTCAGTAGTTCAAATATCTTGTGGCTGAGTGTGTCTTAAGACATCAACATACATTAACTGACTACAGTGAAGACCGAGCATCTGGTTTTGAACGGAATTCTGCGATACTCAAACTCAACCTCCGGAATTCGTGACACCAAATAGATCCTGGGCACAGGGCCACACTCTGGCAATTTTGGGGACTGTGGCAAGCCTTTGGATTGGAGCACAATGCAATCATTATTGCTGCTGGCATCACCAGCTGATTGCAAAAGAAACTCAAATTCTCGTGCTTTTCTGCATGATTGACACCATTGTGATTCAGGCCAATACATGCCAATACTGCCTTTTGGAAACAAGTAAGACGAGTTGCCGGTACTCCGTCACATAGGTCACTTCTGCTGGCAGCGTCCAAGAAAGCAAGCCACCAATTTCTAGGGCATCCAAATCCTGCTCAGACCCCATGGCGAAACGAAAGGAAATGAACACTCAGCTTGCATTCCGCAAAAACAGAAGTGGCCTTTGTCAGTTCTTGTGCAATAGCGATGTTCCAAATAAATACTCACAGAGCCATGTTCAAAGCTGGGTCTTTGAATGACCAACTTTGGAGAGCTAGTAGGTTGGAGGCAATCCCTAGTAGGTTGGAGGCCATCGCTTCTAGGTTGGAGGCCATCACTATTGGGTTGGAGGCCATCGCTATTGGGTTGGTGTGACACGGTCTTCACAAACTGGCCTCATCTGGGAAGGAGACATTCGTCACGCTTGCCACGGTGTCACTGATGAGCAAAGCAGCCGGAGTCGTCTGTCTTTGCAAGGATGACTTGGTGTATATCGCAAAGTGTGTGGAGCCACTCCTGCCACACTGCATGCTCGCAGCTGTAGCTCTGCACTATCCAAAAGCCAAATTGCCCGTGTCGATCATGAAATTGATTCTTCTACGTCGTTGCTGCTGGTAGCTTTTCTTACTACTTGCCTCACTACCAAGCTACCTAGCTATACCTAGCTATCCCCAAGAAAGAAGAAAAAGAACTGTTTTGATATGTCCACCACTCCCAGGACCTCCGTTCCGTGTTCGACAAGGCAACAGCCCGAATGCCTGCAAGTGCTTGCGAGGTCAAAGGAAGCACACAAAAGCGAAATGCAGCAAACCCTATCCCCAACTGACCACAACACAAAGCTTGACAGAGCCCAACAGCAACGCCTGTTGAGAGGTCAGGGCCCAATTGGAAGAGCTCGGAGCCCTGCTCACTCTCCTCAGACGTGACTGGCTGGCTAGGGCGACCCAAATGTTCGCAATACAAACCAATGCAATGCATTGCAAGGCCACGCATACTAACCCAGCGGCACTGAAGAATATCTGATACACCTGCCGTTGAACCCTTGATGAACGCTCATCTCTGAGGAGAAAAGTAGCCACAAGCAATGTTGTTCTACCTTTGTGACCTTCACCTTCATCTGCTAAAGCAATTGCGCCTGCACGCGATCTGGCACCACTGGATTTGTCCAAGACAATGTCCCACCCAGTTGATCTTCATCCAAATCAAGGTCGGTGAAGCTGACGCCTCTCCGGATGCAGTTTCGCTATGTTGTGGCTTTCCACAGAGCTTCTTTACCCACTTGGTTTGCGGCAGTTGTTGATGTGAGGGTCCGTCGACACTTGGAAAATACCGGTTGGGCCACCGATAACACTTTGGATGGATTTGGGGATATCAAAGGTTTTGATAGGTTTTGCCCATCCGTCACCAACCAGTCAAGAAAGGCACCTGTCACACTCGCAATCGCATCAAAGAACTCGAAGAACACACTGGTGCGATGCTCAATCGTCTCCGAGGCAGTGTGAATCAGGATGTGGCTTGTGTCCTGGCATCGAGTTGAGTGTCGCGTCCCTACAGGTCTCAAAACAAAACTGTAACTAGAGTTTTCCTTGTTTCTAGTAGTTTCTTGTTCCTAGTAGTAATGCCAGGAGCTACTAGTAGCGTCCTGGCTCCTAGTAGCGATGCAGAGATGCCCTTTGTTACTAGCGTCCTTGTTACTAGGGCGACTTTCAAAAGTCCAAGTCTACACCTTGACAACAGGAATCCAATCTGGAAGTCTTTGTCGCACTATGCACATCGAAGAGGTACCTCCAACCCCTCATAAACCGGAAAGGCAAGGCTTGAGGCTCCCGGCATTCACGTCAGTGTCTGGTGGAACCTCAGGCTACGCCATCATTCCCGATTCGATCCAAAAGAAAACCCGTATGCATGAAATGGCAGTCTAGAATAGCCAAACCGAGGAACAAGCCCAGGGGGAGAAGAGGTAAGCTAGTTAGTAGCTCTATACAGTATTAGGTACTGGATGCTCTTAGTAACTGGACGCAGGATAGTTCACGCACTATTTATTTGGTTTCCTAGATTTGTAGGAAAAGAACACATGTTTCCCCACATCTTAGTGTGGGGTTCTTCTTTTCTATGTCTCATCCGCCTCCCGCAGCCTCCCGCCGCCCGCTTCCCGCCGCCTCCGCCTCCTCCCTCCACACCGAGACAACACATACAGAGACAACACACACAATGTTCCCAGCTACGAACAAGCGTCCAGGCACACACCAAAGAAAGAGAGGGGTGATCCTGAGCGTTGCATTCAGGAAAGCCCCAGAAAGCAAAGAAAGAAAGGGGGAAGGGAAGGGGGAGAAGAGGGCTAAGGTCCCAACAGGTTCCAATGAACCTCAAAAATACTTTGACCGCTGTGGTCACCTTGTGCCCTGCCGAAGCGGCTGGCTGCTTAGACCGCTGCGGTCACGTAAAGGCATGAGCCAACTTGGAATTCCAAAGATGAGACAAACATCCCACTTCTTGAGGCATAAGCCATCTACTG
This sequence comes from Durusdinium trenchii, assembly GCA_963970005.1. Taxonomy (NCBI): domain Eukaryota; class Dinophyceae; order Suessiales; family Symbiodiniaceae; genus Durusdinium; species Durusdinium trenchii. The sequence continues at coordinate 446,741 of CAXAMN010028029.1, forward strand.
TCCGCTGTGGACATCTGCGTTCCCAGAGCCGGGGAACATGGACGTACGCCCGTTCGACGGGTCCACGGGAGGCACTCTGCGGGCTCATCCCGGGCTGGCACGAGGCCAGACACACTTAGGATAGGGTGTACTGAACTGAAAGCGGTGCCACACGCCGGCCTAGGGTTCCATTTCCTAAGAGTACCAGTAGGAAGCCATCGAATCCTGGGGGTCTTCAAAAGGAAAGGAGGCCCACAAGGAAAGGACCGAACAACGAACGAACAGGCTGACGACGTACGCTCACATCTGCAGATGCATTAGCACTTTACCAAAAGATTAAAATTCGCAAGTACGTCCAGCAAGACTCAAAACACGAAACGCGAGTAGCGATTAGTAACAGAACCACATGAACCACCGTGAAAGCAAACCACAGCGAGAACAACAGGTAACCAGTTTGGCAGGTACGTTTACACGGGCCCCAGAGGAGGTCTTCGTTGGCCACCGCTCCTCTGGGGCCCCGGTGGCCCCCTGCTGCACAAGGAAAACAACTGTGAAGCTAAAACAAACCGAAAGGATCCCTATGATTCCAAGGGTTACACACACTTGAGATATTGTGTACTGAACTGAATGCGGTGCCACACGCCAGCCTAGGGTTCCAATTCCTAAGGGTACAAGTAAAGAAACCTAAAAGGAAGTGGAGGTCCATCCAGCGGAGGTCTCAAAGGTTTCAGGTGGCCAGCAACTCCAAAAGAAAAGCATCGATCGAGCGGACGACAAGGTGACGACGTACGTGCAGAAAAGCCAAGTTCAATGAGGTTCTTGGCTTAGCCTCTCGCCATTCAAAATGGAAAATTGCAGGTACACAAGAAGGCGTCCCTTCTCGCTTCACAATCTCAAACCACCGTCTTCGTTGGGCAGTGGAATGAGATTCACTGCCGTTTGCTACCTGCTACCTCATCCCCTGCGATAAAACAAATAAATAAATGAATGCAAAAGCATCCCTATGACTCCAAGGGTTACACACACACGCCTCCCCGAAGGGAGGCAAGATTCCAAGCTCCGCGCCAAAAGGTACAAAGTAGTAGCAAGGCCAGGAGCCTCTAGTAGGGTCAAGTGGCGACCTAGTAGGAAGGCCAAGAGCCCCTAGTAGCAACCCAAGCTAAGGTCCAGACAGGAGGGAAGGGTGGGGAGAGACGAGAAAAAGGAAAGAGAAGGTTTCCAGCTACGACGCGAGCGTCCAAGGACACACCAAAAGAAGAGCGGAGAAGGGTTCCCAGCTATGACAAAAGCATCCAGGGACACTCAAGGAGGAAGGAAGGTGGAGAGGGAAAAGAGAAAGAAAGAAAGAGAGAGGGAGAGAAAGGGAGAGGAGAGAAAAGGAAAGGGCAGGTGTTCCCAGCTACGAAGAAACGTCCAGGGACACACCAAAGAAGGAAAGGGGTGATCCTGAGTCTTCCATTCAGGCAAACCCCAGAAAGCAAGGAAAGAAAGGGGGAGGGCAGGGGAGAAGGGGGCTAAGTTCTCCACAGGCCCCAATGAACCCAAAATACTTTGACCGCTGTGGTCACCTTGTGCCCTGCCGAAGCGGCTGGCTGCTTTGACCGCTGCGGTCACGTAAAGGAATGAGCCAACTTGGAATTCCAAAGATGGGGCAAAATCATCGGACGTACGGCCTAGGCCACCTACGCTCGCTGCGAGCTGCTCTGTATCCGGGCAATGGATACGGTCGACATACACCCGTTCAACGGGTCCACGGGAGGCACTCTGCGGGCTCATCCCGGGTTGGCGCGAAGCCAAACACACTTGAGATATTGTGTACTGAACTGAATGCGGTGCCACACGCCGGCCTAGGGTTCCAATTCCTAAGGGTACAAGTAAAGAAACCTAAAAGGAAGTGGAGGTCCATCCAGCGGAGGTCTCAAAGGTTTCAGGTGGCCAGCAACTCCAAAAGAAAAGCATCGATCGAGCGGACGACAAGGTGACGACGTACGTGCAGAAAAGCCAAGTTCAATGAGGTTCTTGGCTTAGCCTCTCGCCATTCAAAATGGAAAATTGCAGGTACACAAGAAGGCGTCCCTTCTCGCTTCACAATCTCAAACCACCGTCTTCGTTGGGCAGTGGAATGAGATTCACTGCCGTTTGCTACCTGCTACCTCATCCCCTGCGATAAAACAAATAAATAAATGAGTGCAAAAGCATCCCTATGACTCCAAGGGTTACACACACACAGAGATCACACACACCGAGACAACACACACAGAGATCACACACACAGAGATCACACACACCGAGACAACACACACAGAGATCATGTGCAGATTTCGTGGCAGGCGCAGCGCTTTGTGAACCTCCATGTGTAGATTTCCTGGCAGGCGCAGCACTTTGCGAACCTCCATGCGCAGAATTCGTGGCAGGTACAGCACTGTGTGAACCTCCACGCTCCGTTAGAGGCTCTGGCTGTTGCGTTGTCGGCGCTTGTCGGCGGTTGTCTGCGGTGGTCGCCGGTCCGTTCCTCCATTGCGATTAGAGTTTTCACTTGTTTCTTGACGTGCAGATTTCGTGGCAGGCGCAGCACTTTGTGAAGCTCCATGCGCAGATTTCGTGGCAGGCACAGCACTTTGTGAACGTCCATGCGCAGATTTCGTGGCAGGCACAGCACTTTGTGAACCTCCATGCTCCGTTAGAGGCTCTGGCTGTTGCGTGGTCGGCGTGACATGGCTAGATTTCAGAAGTGTCTCAGAAGCTTTGCAGTTTAGAATCACGTTTCAAACCAGAACTGAATCGCCCGGAGCGCTCAAGCTTCGCTGTGGAGAGTGCGCCGGATCTACCAGGCCGCTGTATGTGAATTTTATACACGCTGTTCGGGTTCATTCTCTGCGCAGTCTCACTGCATAGGGTTTGCAGCCAATGATATCTGACGTGCAGGTTTTCAGAAAGTGTGCCGGATCTACCAGATGAAACAAGTAGTTTCGGTGTGCTTTCAATGTCAAAACCACCATAAACGAAACGTGGCTCATTTCCTATACAGTTGGCTGTGTCTACGTCCACTCATCTGTGTGTTCAGTTCTGTTTTCGCTGTTTTGGCAACATTCTTCGACAATGTGCAGGTGGAGTATCTTCTTGCAGACACGATCCAATTTGGAAAGCGCTGCGAAGCAGATACCAAGGCGCAAACTGCGCTTTCAATGTCAAAATGACCATAAACGAAACGTGGACCATTTCCTATGCAGTTGGCTGTGTCTCTATTTGTTCAGTCCTGTTGCGCTTTTATGCAAATATCGACCGACTGTTGCAGGTTCTTGGAAACATCGTTCGATCATATGCAGGCACGGCATCGTCCCAATTGGAAAGCTCTGCGACATAGATTCCAAGGCACAAATGATGCGCTGACAGTGACAAACAAAATCTTTGGTCTTCACTTTTACAGACGGTTATGACGTCTTTTGCGTGTGATACTCATGACGACGCCCAGGTGACCTGATTTCGTCTGCGCGATGAAAAAGAGCTTGGCTATAGGGTTTTACGTCGGATGGGGTTTTGCTTCGGCTAGTTGTGGCTGCGCACACATGTCTGCACAATACCTCGTGCATACCCCGCGCACATCACTCTCCCACACCTCTCTCCCACCCCTCTGTTGTGTAATTCTGATATAACTTCCTGACAAGGCCGCGTTGTAGAAACTTAAGATTCGTAAAGATTCATATGTGGGGTTATCCAGTCCTTTAATTTGATCAAGAGCCACAGCGACCTACAAAGATACGGCAGTGTGCCCGAGCTTTTGCAACCAAATCACCTCGAACACAAGCTGGTCATACGGCAACGATACCAGCAAGCTGCGGTTTATGCTGCGGTTTTGATCATCCACCAAGCCCAAGTAGATCCTGACACCAGTTAAATCCGCAAATCTTGGCACCTGTACGGTGCATTTGTTTTTTTCAAAAGTGGTTGAGTGCGCCCAAGCCACTCATACGTCATAATGTCACCAATGACCTCAACTGAAGCCATCAATGATCATGTTCCGGTTAGCCGAAATAAAACCCATCTGTTCCAATCAAATGAGGTCAGCCTTTGGAATATGGTTTTGAAGAAACAGGTTTGCTAGCTGACTTGCGACTTATCCGTGTGAATGGATTCAGATGAATGCAGCCAAAGAACAGGCGGCGCAGTCCAGACCAGGGTCCCCCCAATCTGTTCCTCTTCTGTCAAACAGTGGATCACCGAATCATCAAAAAATATTGAATTTGCCCCAGTCAGTCAAAGCACGGCAAAGTTCATCCAAATTCTGAAGAGTAATTATCACACATTGTGTATGTCTTCTTCAACTACCTATCACCAACAAAAGGACTTGTAGCAAAACACTCAAGAGACAACACTGTAGAGCCACGACCCTGCGTCCTGATCCAGATCGTAGTCCATAAAGCTCAGGCTGGGCACCACAAACCGAAGGCTCGCCTGGCAAACCCCAAAGCCAAGCAGCGCAATAGTAGCAGTAAACGTATTTGCAGTAGTCCAGGTTGTCGTAGTGATAGTAGTAGTAGTCGTCGTCGTCGTCGTAGTAGTTGTTGCTGTTGTTGTCGTCGTCGTAGTAATGGTAGTAGTGGCTTTGGTAGTGGTAGTGGTATTGGTAGTGGTAGTGGTAGTGGTAGCGGCAGTAGTAGTAGTAGTAGTAGTAGTAGTAGTATAGGGGTAGCAGTATCAGTATCAGTAGCAGTAGCAGTAGTAGTAGTAGTAGTAGTAGTAGTCGTGGTAGTAGTAGTAGTAGTAGTAGTAGTAGTCGTCGTCGTCGTGGTGGTGGTGGTGGTAGCAATAGTAGTAGTATTAGTGGTAGTGGAAGTGCTAGTGGTAGTGTGGTAGGAGCACCACCAGCAGCAGCAATAGTAGTAGCACTTATTAGCTGTAGCACTACGGGTAGTCGTAGTAGTAGTAGCAGCAGTAGTAGTAGTAGGAGTAGAGTAGCAGTAGTAGTAGTAGGAGTAGAGTAGCAGTAGTAGTAGTAGCAGTAGTAGGAGTAGGAGCAGGAGTAGCAGTAGGAGTAGAAGGAGTAGGAGTAGGAGTAGGAGTAGCACGAGTAGCAGGAGTAGCAGGAGTAGTAGGAGTAGGAGTAGAAGGAGTAGGAGTAGAAGTGGCAGGAGCAGGAGCAGCAGCAGCAGCATACAGATAAGTAGGCAAGCAAGCAAGCAAAAGTACGTACGTACACGTACGTACATACGTACAAGTTAGTATAAATAGGTTAGCAAGTAAATAAGTAAGTGCGTAAGTTAATAAGTGCTTAGCAAGCGAGCAAGTAGGCCACCACAAAAGTAAGTAAGTGAAAAGGTAAGTCAATATTTGAGCAGTAGGCACGCAAGCTAGCAAGACACGAAAGCAATCATGATAAATGTTTTTGTTCTTGTTGTTGTTGTTGTTTTCCAGTAGCAATAGGAGTAGCAGGAGCAGCAGCAGCAGCAGTAGTAGTCTTAGTAGTCGCCGTCTTGGTGACAGCGGTAGTGGTAGCGCTAGCGGCTGCAGTAGCGGCAGCAGAAGCTCGAGCAGTAGCAGTACTTAGTTGTTGTGGTGGGACCACATTATGACGAAGTACTAGCACTGGTTGCTGTTGCTGTTGTGGCTTTACAGCTAGATTTCTGCCAGGTGTTGCTGCTTGTTTTTGCTATGGGCGTCATTGGTGCCCCCTGTGGTTGGCAATCTGGTTTGATGATGTTTGATGTTGAAGATGATGATTCGCGTCGCATGGGCAATTTTTTTGAGGGGGGAAGATAATGTCGCGCCATGTTGCTCTTCTCGTGAGGAAGATTGTTCATGTTTTTTGCTCAAATGCTTTAGCATTGATTGATGCTCAGCCGCAATGACTCCATAGAAGTCATATAATTGTTTTCGAAGTTCCGCACATTGTGCTACATGTCCAAGACTCCACAGTCGTTAACAACGGCGGCACCTTGTCTTTGGAAGCCACTAGACAATACAGGTTTCATGACACAGCGGACAATGCCACCATAGTATTTACGAGTACGAGTTCTTACAGTATGAGAATCTACACAAAATCAGAAACAACTGAAATGTTGATGACAGTTGCCAACAACTACCAAACAGCCCCACTAACTCCCTTCGTGCCGCCTCTGCAAGGGTCAGGAAAGCAGGTGTAGTCTGCTCTGCAAGAGATGACTTGGTGTAGACCAGGAAGTGTGAATAGCTTCCGCCTCCGCGAGTGCCTGTGACATGAACTGATCGGGTGATATTCTTTGCTTGGTGGTGCATCTTGGAACAAGTTCCGTCCAAGAACAAGTCTGAGCATCTTGGAAAAAATATCTATTTGTGTATATATATACAGAAATAATAACAATAATTCAAAAATAAATAGTGTTTGTTTATCATGTTGCCTTATTGTTGTTTCCGTTTTTGTTGCGCACGACGTATCGCGAGTTGCACCGAGCCTTCTGGGATGGATATGTAGTTGGTGCCTTGGTAATCGACACGGCTCAATCTATTTTGCTCTTTCGCTGTATCTTTCTTTCTCGTCTAGAGTCGATAAATATATATAATACAACAAAAACGCGAGATTGAACGCCCCGGGCGCACCTTTTCTCGCTTGAGCCAAATGTCGAGTTGCAAGTCTGGACGATCCGAACCCTTAAGGTTTCTTGGATGATTCCCCTGCAATTGAGGGTTTCAGTCCTGCTTTGCATTAGTGATACTAGGCTTGCATTCTAGGGTTACCGAACGGTGATATACTTCTTCTCCCCCTTCTTACGATGGCTGGCTTACGATGTGCGGAGCATGGTCGCTACTCACACGGCTTGGCGTTGAAAGCTCTTAGAAGTTATACCTAACAATTCAAGTGCGTGGCTCCAATGACAAGGAGGCAGATTCTTTGTCAATGGATCGGCTCTCTGCTTGTCTGTTGCGATATACCCTATTGAGGCATCAGGTGACTCGAAGACTTCATATAGCGAACCTAGGTCGAGACGATGTGTTTTTGAGACACGACGCAACTTTGGACTATATCCGGCTTCTATTATCTGTAACACGGCAGCGTTGTCTTGATGGCAGGCCAACATGGTCGGCCGTCCGAACAAGGTGTCACAAAGACTTTGTGCCGGTAGTCCTTCGCTGAAAACACCTGACGCGAGTGCGATGGTTTCAGCCTCCGTTGTTGATCTGCTCGTAGCCGTTTGCCGGCGACTAGCCCAACTTATGGGGTAAAAGGAGCTAGGGCCTTCGATGGCCATGAGAATGCCGGAGGTACTTTTAGTATGTTCTATTCCTGAACAATGGTCACTGTCCGTATAGAGGCTAATTTGCAACTGGTCCACTGGATCCTTCATAAACCCCTCAAGTACATAGTCTTGGGTTGAGTTTACGTAGTTCATGAGTCTGAACAAACGTTTGTCGTCCGCGACCGACCATTGAGTCAAACGTTTAGTTAAATCTCCAATGCTCTTCATTAGGTCTGGTCGACAAAGTCTGGCCATCCACAAGATCTTCATTAGGATCCTTGAAGCGTTTTCGGCTAAAGCTCCTTTGGTTTCCCAGTCGGTGTCCAACAGTGACCCTTCCGGTACATATGGAGTTGAGGCTTTTGCGAGTTTTTGCTTTGCAAGTGCTTCATACGCTTCACAAGAACTCTTAGCAAAGTCTGCCAAAGAACACCTAATAGTTGTACCTTGTTTGTTTCGGTTCACCTCATGCTTCCTTCCTAGTATGCGATCAACCGGAGTTGGTTCATCAAACTCGAGATGCTTGGCCAGTTCCTTCCAGAAGCCTTCGTGTGCTTCTTGGGGTCCTGAGAGCAGCATGTCGTCTACGTAAAAGGTCATTAGCAGTTTTTCTTTTGGAAACCAATAACTGCTTTGGAAGTCATCTAGATGAATACCGTTCATGGAGTGCGTTATTTCCTTAAACCTCTTATCCCAATGCCATCCACTTTCTGGATGCCCGTACAAGGCTCTGACAAGGCGCACGCAAGGTCGCTCCAGGTGAGAGTACTCTTTTGGGGTGAGCTCTCTTGGCAGTTCGACCCAAGTGGGTACCTTAGTCTTTAGCAGGGATTGGGTGTAAGCACGAGTCACATCACTTTGCGTGGTTTTATGACCGTGTAATGCCCCATAAACGAGATTCAAATTGATGCCTGCAAGCCCGGTCGGGTTGACCTTTGCTTCTTGCAGTACTGCAAGTGTGTTGTCCGCATTGCGAATGTCATCCCCTCTAAACACTATTCTGGCCTTTAGTTTTCTAAGCTCTGGGGTTTCGAAGTTTTTCACTGATAAGATTGTCATTAATTTACCAATGTTTATCGCTTCGCCCTTTGCCTTTGAACGTGCGATGAGATCACTTCTTGAGATTACTTCATCGAAAGACCAAGTGTTGTTTGCATTGATTCCACTAGCCTCTTTCTGAATTGCTTCCTCCCAGCCTTGGTGTTTGTGCCATTCATTCCTGTTTAAAAGCAAATGCACTGCGGCAAGAACTTCATCAGGTGAGAACTCTTCACGCCCTACGGGTTCACTTACAAGTTCAACTGGCATTGCTGGAATGTCTGCTTCATATAGACTATAGGAAATGCACCGTGCCATGGGCAACGGATAGAATGCACTTTTGGGCGTAGCGCTTCCTTCAATCGGAGCATGTTTGAACCCTTTCTCATGCTTGCATTTGTGCGCATCGAGGTTTTTGGCCAATTTCCAACAAGAAGTCACTATTCGCCATGTTTTGAGATGCGGAACATTGTTTTTGTCACACATACCAAAAGCACACCCTTGTGGTTCTGACACGAACAAGCGGTTTCTTTTCACAAATTGCAGTAACTCAGGACTTTTCCATCCCTCTGCACTCTTCGGCCACTCAAATGCACAATGGCCACCATTTTGCATGATGACTTCTGCGCACCTGATGTAGTTCCTAAGAATCTTGAGAGACTTTTTCCTATCCTTTTTCAGCTTTTGCTGGAATCTTTTACCATACTGCTGACAGTTCAACCTTTGCCAACTAGACCAAGGACCACACGGTATGGAACCATACAAGTCTGCCCCCTTGAATTGGTGCATCACGTTGATCAAGCAATCCACCTCGACATCGTTAGACATGTCTGTTTGGTCTATTGAAAGTCTAAAGTGGTTTATGCCCCGATCCATGTTTACCTCACCAAGGCTTGAATTCTTGGAACAACAAAACTCGAAACATGTTCTACACTTATCTCGAATCTTGCATTCGTCTCTTTGTGTCCTTGCTTCTGGCACATCTTCTGTGGCTTTGAGAATCTCTTCAGCCAGTTTTGTCGGGTCTGGAGACTCTGCCAACATGGATGCACAAAGACATTCAAAGCTTCCCGGCTTGGCATTTTGTTCACCTTCAAGAAGATTGGCGGTTGCTGCAAACAATTTGGCTTGTGATTCGTTGATGAAGGGATCTCTAGGGAAGAACCATGTTGATCCTACCCATGACTTAGAACTTATCCTCTGGTATGGGCATTTGTTCCAATCATCCTTATGGGCAGAGATCTTCCCTCTACACTTCCACTCTGTGAGACGTTCTTGAGAGACATCACTTACATCAAATGGGCAATCTCTTCCTACGGGGGCGAAAAGCTTCTTTCTAGGCCTTACATGAACCCTTTTCCAAGCTTTCCTATCCGTGTCAAACTCCCAGAAATCCCCATCCCCGCCCCCCTTGAACTCTGACGAATCCAAAGCTGGCATCGCGGGAGTGCTAGGTGCTGATTCACGAACCGCAGGTGTACGAGGGGTTGGTGGAACCCTCATACTTTTTGCCCTTGCTTTTGCTGCAAGTCGCTCCTCCTCCAGACACACTCGGAACCTCTCGTGGCATTCATCAGTGTGCGGCACTCCTTCGGCTATTCGCTCACAACCTCTACAGCCTGGGGTAATACCATACTTAATGGCTCTTTCCAAAGTCACATATGTCCGTCTTTTGAACACTTTGGGCTCAGGAGGGTCACCTTCGAACGGCAACGCTTCCAATGGTTCTATAGATGGATGTTTGAGCGACGGTTTGAACAACTGCAACTGGTTCATCTTTGCTTCGAACAATGGAAAAACCCAATTCCCCTCAGTGGGTTCAACAAGCTCAGACTTGTAGATTTGGATGGGTCTACCACTACCCTTAGCTTTTGAAATGAGATTCTGGTAATCAAGGACCAAATGGACATCTCGGTGATGAAACCCTGCATCAATCCTCCAACCCACAAAGATACCTGGATATGTCCTAGGCTCGAATGCGGGGAGTTCACGGTGCTTTGGAGGTTTATAGTATACAAGGCAACCAAATGGAAGTCTCAATCCCGTGAATGCTTCACCTGCGGCAGTTTCATAGCAAGTCTGAGTGCTCTTTTCAATCTTCTTCTCATCAGACTCATTCGGGTGAATCTGGGCTTGGTTTGTGATTGCATGAGCTACACAAAAATACTCTACTGCTCTAGGCCAGTGCTGATGATCTAAACCTGATTTCAAAAGAATTGCTCTTGCACCTTCCTTTATGGAACGAATGCTTCTCTCGAGTTTGGCATTATGAACGGGATCATTAGGAACACTAGGACTTGGCAACCAACCCAAATACTTTACAGCATCTATAAGCTCGGCTGCTGCATCTGTCTTTGCGATACAGAGTGCTTTCCCATGTGCCCTGGTCCCACCGAACGCTTGCAAAGCTCCGATGTTTGCGTCTGTTGTCCTACTGGTTTGTGGAAATGCTTGTAGACATCCGGAATACTCATCAAGACATACTAGACAGGCCTGTTCACCTTCGGAACCTTTGGACAAATCTTTGCCAATGATGATGTGATCTGCTCTTATCCTATGACCGTAGTGCAAAGGTGGCATCTCTTCCGGATCAACTTCTAAACCCTTCTTTCGGTGTGTTTTGGCCTGCATTTTACTTCTCCTACAGATTTCACAATACCTGTTCTTAGGGAAGTGGGTCAGTTGATGATTCAGGGAACTTACCTGTAACTCTAGCTTTTGTCTGAGCGATGGAGTCCATGGATGGAGTTCCTCATCTTCTGAGTCCAAAGCAGTGTCGCCAGGCTCCCTTTCAGGGACGGAGGCAAAGAGTTCATCCACCTCACTAACACTACCGAAGTGCGGGACCTTTTCTTTCAGTTTCAACGGCTTTTTGCTTCTAGGCAAATCGTCTGGATGTACAGTTTCAGGTGGTGGTTCCGGAGGTGGTGGTAACGGCGGTGGCTCCGGCGGAGGCGGAGCTTCTGGCACCTTTTCCATCCACTCTCTTCGGATTCCACTTCCCGAGCTTCCACCTTCACTGAAAGGCATGGCATGCACCTGAATCGTCTCAGAAAGGATCGGAACATTTTGGTCCACCCTGTCTGCATAGATCTTTGCTGACTCTGGGACATGCGTGACCATTTCACCTACACGATCGGCTTTGACCATGAACGGCAGTTGATCTGGCATCCACACGAACGGTCGGCGATGCTCATTGACTTGAATGCCTACGCTTAATGCGGCTGGGCAATCCTTCAAGGTATAAAATGTATTATTACCTGATGAGCTACCCTGCAGATTGATCGCTTTCAACCCCGGCCTGGGACCACCACCAGTGGCAAAGCGAACTTTCTCTGGCGCCTCCGAGATCAGGTTCCTGCCTGCCCCCGTGTCAAGAAGAAAGTCCTGAGTGAAACGCGGCTCGATCGGATTCGTACATGCTAGCATGGCCGCAAACACCTTGAACGTCTTTTCGAACATACCAACCCTTGGAACACATGACTTCGAACCTGACTTGATCACGGACTTACAAAGCTTCTTGGCTTTATGGATCCTACTTTCTGCATCGCCCCCTTGAGATGGTGCGTGATCGCAACTCACCTCGGAAGCTTTCGATCCGGAGATCGTGTTTGCCGAGAGAACCCCTGCCAGCACGGTACCTGCACCTGCATAATTGACTTGAGCGGCACCTGCATTTGCCTGCTTGTCCTTCAAAGCTTGTGGCTTTGGACCTTGGTACATGTTCTTGGAGTCATGTAAATATGGACAATTGCTTCCTTTCGAACATGCATTGTATGCAAAATACATACATGGCTTCTTTGTACGATCGGGCTTGTCATCTGACTTGGTGCCCTTGGCTGACCCCGATCCCTGCCCCTTCGAGCTCTTACCTTTACCTTTTGCGGTTCCGGGAGCGGCGGAGGCATCGATTTCTGGGTCTTCCTTTTTGGGCTTTTCTTGCTTGGTTTTGTTCATGGACTTGCTGCCACCTTTGCGAACTGCGACAAAGACTTCTCTAAGTTTGAAGAGTTCTCTTCCAACTGATGGATCTCTATCGCCTCAATCAACTTGTCGTACAGCCATTGATAGGTCCTTTTGGATGAACCTGATGATGCATTCCTAAACTTGTCAATGGTCAACATCATGCTTGGATGATTCTTCAACTGTTCGAAAAGCAAACTACGGATTGCTGAACTTGAAGGTCTCTCTTCCACCTCTAAGGCTTGCCAGACATAGTCAAACTTGTTCCTAAAGTTCTCAAGAGCTTGGATGTCATTACCCTGCACTTTCAAACCCAGAAGATGACTTTGTGTCAAAGAAACCCCTTTGTGATTTTCCATTTTGAACTTCTCAAACACAACCCAAAGCAACTTGCGACCCTTTGGTTGACGACCGTGTTTCTGTGCCTCTTCCTGCATGGTTTGGAACTGCGTGGCAAACCTCGTGTTCTTCGACATTTCAAGAAGCTTGCTTCCCAAGACACGATCCAAAACAGGATATGGCGACGAATCGGAAAGATCTGCATCTGGCTTTGCACAACGGCTGATCCATTTGAAGGCCGGTGCTTCATCCGCTTTGGCTAACTTGCAAATCACATTGAACATGCCATTCTTGAATGTCCTAGCTTCTGAAGCATTCTTTGGGAGAGTTGGTAGTTTCAGGGACTCATATGTTTTGACCCTCGTGAGCTTCTTCTCCTCCAATGCATATGCATCAATCCCGTCTTTGGCAATTGGGGAGTGTGATGGAGATGATGCCCCACTACCACTAGGAGATCCACCCGGTGAAGACCCCCCACCGTCCGACCCACCCTTTCCTGGCTTCTTGTCCTTTGAGCTTTTCCCTGACGAGTTGCTCGATGATGAGGACGAAGGACCTGGAGAAGATGGCGGCTTTCCGGAGCTACGAGGCTTGTCTGCCCTACCTGATGAAGCATGGTTCACAATGCCTTGCACTGCATTTGCCAACACGTTCAACTGAGATGACATAAGTGCAACTTGCGTTTCTAATGCGCTTGTTGGCGATGACTGTGCCTGCAACATCATTGGAGGAGGTGATTGACTATGCATTCTACCTACTGGACTTGGGTCAAGACTCTTATCCCCGGAAAGTTCCTGAACGAACTCATCTCCTGTCAGCATCACTAGCTTACTACCCTCTGGAACTGCTTTCAGACCTGCTTGAGGAGCTCCGGTGCGTTGAAGCATCTCGGAGTCCATGAGACTGGCACTCGAAGTTCCTGAAGGCATCGCGGACACTGCACGAAAATCCGCGCCATTGAGCTCTTGACTGAGTGGAGCGAATGACTGTGGGACCTGTAAACCACGGAAGGACTCTGACCCGGTTGGTGATTGGTTGGCGTTCATCGCCTGTTGACTGGTCCTAGACTGCAGGGCAATTGTGTCCTCAAGCTGATTGATCCTAAACCTCAATGCAACGGTTTGCAGCAGTTTGCAATTGGTGCTCCTTATGGAGACTTTCTACGACCTCTGCCTGTTCCCTCTGCCTTTTATTGGCTTGCTCGACAAAAGCCTTCATCTGATGGTTCTCCTGCCTAGCCAACCTCAAAGCTTCTTCCATTTGCTGGATTTGGGACTGGGCGATTTGGACCTGAACTAGGGCTTCATTTTGGATTTGACCTACTGCAACATTGGCTTGATGACTTACCAACTCTACCCTCTCTTGAGCTGTCCTTTGAACGTCTGCCAGCTACCTGCGAATTCCCTTGGACCATTGCAACCCTTTGGTTTGCCTCTCGGACTGCACTGTCGGCAAGAAGAGCTACTCTTTGGGCTTCTGATCTCACCCTGGCAATCTCTTGATGGGCCTCAGCAACAATGGATGGGTCCGCTGAGATATTCAACTGGTTCAGAGTTTGGTTTTGCACCTGGACAAAACTGGGTCTTGGTTGATCTTCTTCCATGGGGTCCGTACTAGACGAAACATCTGCAATTGGGGTACTTGCTGCTACTGCTACACCCTGCGATGCCGGCACGATTTCTCCTGCTGGGATCATTGTTTATAGTGACGGAACAACTTCTCCAAGTCTTCACTGCAGCCTGCCAAAAAGGGCCTAACCACCTCGGCTCGTTCGGCCGATGGCTTCCTCCTCAGCTTGATATGCACGCAATGAATCGTCGGATTGATGTGTTCCTGGGCTCCTGCAAACTCTGCGATCACACGGACGTTGTCGTCCACAATACAGATCGGAATCGAAAAGCCACGGGAAATCTTTCTGGCTGTCGCCAACTTCCCTGTTACCCCTTCCCTCTCGCGAGTCACGAACAATGCTTGGATCAAGTTCTCTTCAATGATCTCCTTTGTATCGTTGCAAGCTCTCAAGAGTCCCTCCAAATTCCTTGAAGATGCCTCAATGTGGCTCAATACAAAGATCAACACTGAATCCCTATTCCCAAAAACACGCTCTGCTGACTGCTTCACACGCCTCAAGAAACTCACGTTGTCTCCTGGTATCTTGTGCGACCACGATGCCGACTCGGAAACACCCCTGTCAAGCACCTGATGGTAATCGAGGAAAAGAATAAACTTGCGCTCAATACCACTTTCCGGCAACAATCCGTTGAAGTTCCGATACGATCTCAACTCCTCAAAGCTTTTGCCCGACCTTTCGTAGGCAAGAACTCCGTCCGGGAGCAAGAATGGATTCGGCCTCAACAATTGCTCTGGCGCCGCCTTCACCGGCAACGACTTCGACGATGTCGTCGACGCTGGAGATACGACAGGCGGATCCTTCGGCGGCGGCTTTGGCAAAACCTTTGCAAGACTCTTCGGAGTTGACGATGGGCGGATTACCGCAGACGGGCGAATCGACTCTCGGACCGGTTCCAAGTTCTCTGACGACGCCGCTTCCGTCTGAAGATCTGTACCCTCACGCTCGTCTCCAAGATCTGTTGTCCTGCGCTGCGGAACACCTTTTGACGATGTCGCAAGTCTCACCTTCGGCTTCGCTTGCACCGGCAATGAAACAATCTGAGATGCCTCAACTGCTGCCTTCACTGGCACCGAAATAACCTGTGTTGTAACCACTGGAGCTTTCGGAGACGCCGGCTTCGCCTTCTGGGCAGGCGGTTCAAGAACGGTTGAAGATTCTGCAGCCTCCTCCTCGGACTCAGTCTCTCCCCACTCCCGACCACCTTGAAGAACAGATTCAACAATTGTAAATCCCCAACTCCGGGCGTACTCGTGTCCACCGGGAAGAACAAAAGGATACTTGTTCGAATACAGCCCTTGGGCGATCCCTTCCTGCAGATGTCGCAGCTTCTGGCTGTACCCGCGCCGACCGCCGCGAGGGGCTGGAATACAACGCCAAAGAGTGTCGCCGATTACTGCTTCCGGCTCAACACTCGGATCAATGTACGATGTAATGGCTGCGGGCACAGCCGTAGGCTGGGGAGCCTACGGCTGATAACCACAAAAACGCGAGATTGAACGCCCCGGGCGCACCTTTTCTCGCTTGAGCCAAATGTCGAGTTGCAAGTCTGGACGATCCGAACCCTTAAGGTTTCTTGGATGATTCCCCTGCAATTGAGGGTTTCAGTCCTGCTTTGCATTAGTGATACTAGGCTTGCATTCTAGGGTTACCGAACGGTGGTATACTTCTTCTATACAACTATATATATATATATAATATATATTATATATATATGTGATTGTATATGGCACTCCTTGTCCCACACCAAAGCAAAACCTCAAAAACAAGTCATGTCTGTGATTCAATTTCGACGAAGGCACCCACTGGTGTGACTTCGTAGTAAGTCATGTCGAATGCATCAGCATCGTCGCCAGTTATCAAATCACTGCTGTCACTGGTTTCATTGGTGTCACTGGATGACATGTTTGGATCACTTGAATCGTCGGAGGAATTCGAGTCTGAGGTCGTTGTAGTCGTGGTTGGTGCTATTGGTCTCGAAAAGTACCGAATCCTCGGCATGGAACTGATGCATTACTACTAGGAGCAAAGACGCTACTAGGGGCTCCTGGCCTTACTACTAGGAGCAAAGATGCTACTAGGGGCTCCTGGCATCGCTACTTGGAGCAAGGGGGCTCCTGGCCTTACTACTAGGAGCAAAGATGCTACTAGGGGCTCCTGGCATCGCTACTAGGAGCAAGGACGCTACTAGGGGCTCCTGGCCTTACTACTAGGAGCAAAGATGCTACTAGGGGCTCCTGGCTTCCAAATGTGCATTGGTGGAGTGGTCAAACAAAGACGTGGCCCGCGTGTCTCGATTGCAGCGCTCATGCACTGCATGTGTTATCGTGTTGCGGTCAGCATGTCTATGAGAGAGAGGTGTTTTCTTGCCTATCCATGGAAATCTCATGAAGGTGCCAAACTATGTTCCACTACAACATAGCAATGTGATGCAATATGTGGCACACGAACATGGAGATGAATCGCAGTTGAGCCTCCACACCCTCCCAGCACCTGTGGCACTATTCGCTAAGTACACCACATAGCCCTCCAGGGGCGATTCCTTGGTTTTTGCTCCGTTCGGCTCCACAGGTTCTTTTAAGCTATTAGAAACAAGTGCCACGCTAGTAGTAACAGGCGCCTTACTAGTAGTAACAAGAAGCTATTAGAAACAAGAAACAATTAAGAGAGTGACAAAGGTGTTTGAGTCCCTTCAACAAGGCCTCCTCAAAAAGGGCCTTCCTAAAGGAACCCGAACACCTTCTGTTTTACTCTGCTCCCCAACCAGTGAAGTGAGGCCGGCCCAAAATGGTCCAGAGGCTGTGATTTTATGACTCGAACAATACTCAGGATGAGGCTATGATATGACTATGACATGTTATGACCACCATCCAAACACAGTCTGTCTCAGGCTATGACCACTGGCGGGCTCCAGCTGAGATTTCCTCCCAAATCATCCTCAGCTGGACTCTGGCAAAGAATGGCACATTGGCGGAGCGACTGAAAATGGGGTGAAACACATTGTCGATGCATTCATCACGCTTCACAAAGAACATGAAGACGTTCTGGGCAAATTGAAGACTTGTCGTAAAGTGTTTTGGTGTCTTTTGCATTTCCAAGCGAAGCTGTGACATTTATCATGTCTCTTTGCATGTCTTGGTCTCCAGATTCAAGTCTTGTCCAATGAAGTTCAGCGCTGATGCACTCGCATCCACATCATATATCCTGCGAGCTGGCAGGAATTAAGGTGACCAAGATCATGAGGAAACACCACAGACTTTAGGAAGTTGCTTAGATGTCTGCGGGATAAGCCTTCGAAGAAAGCCAAAGGTGACTCTTGATCAGTCTCCTGTGCGCTGTTGGTGTGTTAGCCTCCTGTAAGGATGACCTTCAAACAAATGTCAGTTGCAGCTGACATGAAGTCATGAAGTCAAGTTCTGCCGGGCCTAGAGTAGACCAAAAAGTGAGTCCAAGTAGTGATCGAGGTTTCAGCCGCTATAGTCCTGGGTGCATCACAAATGGCCAAAGACCAAGAGGAACTGAACGGGAACTTAAGAGGAACTGAAAGAGCAATGGAATTGAATCATGTAAAGACTTCAAACTCGGGTCATCAAGGTCGCGCCCAAGCAACACACCCCAAAAACCATATGCATTATCATGGACCAGTTATGCACCCCCAATGTGCAGGCAAATGACCAGTTGTTGGTCATCACAGGGACAGTGCCCAACTTGAATCGGCACCTGGCATGCCACGCAGGTGCTATTGCCCAATACAAAGCAGCTGCCAAAGACCAAGACAATGGCAAAAATGCATTGTCTCCACATTGGACGCATCGCAGCTGTATTTGTTGCATTGGCACACTGATTCTCAAATGCTTGTTTTCCAACTCATGTGAAGGCATACCACAAAAGAGTGCTGTTGGAATCCTTGGATGAACAGCTTGACGCAGCAGCGCTTAACAAGTGTTGGTGTCAAGACCTAAACAAGTGTTGGTGTCAAGACCTAAAAAGGGATTTGGCTTTACAAGCGCTGATCAAGCATCAATTGCGACAGTGCCGACATCACTGCCATTGCCTGGCCCAGTGTATCACTCCAAAACAATAGATATATATATATACATATATATATATATGTGTGTGTGTGTTTTAAAACAATATGTTGTTTTATCGTTGCCTTCAGCATACAATCCGAAGCTGAGTCAACTGATTGCTTTAATACAACTTCATAGAGCACAGGAAACAAGCTCTGCCGAAGACTCTCGCTTGTGATCTGGGATTCTAACTGAAGACGTATGGGACCACACTAGCCAATGTAGCCTGGCTGAAGCTGCGGCCGCAGTGTGGCCAAGGCAACAAAGCGATTCAGCAAAGCGTCTTGTCGAGGTATTGACGGAGAGTCTTCGTGCAGATCAAGTGCACCAGCCTCGTCACTCGAATCCCCAAAGCTGTCTACACAGGGTTCGGCTTCTGCCACAACTTTTGCTATGTAGACGCTGTAGTTCTCGACCAAACCTCGGCAAACATGCAAGGAAGCCCTTGGCAAAGCATCTTCACAAATGCCAACAATAAAATGAAATGGATGAAATGAAATGATACTCGAAGTGCAGCTTTTAAAAATGAAATGAGCAACTGTCATCTACAGGGTCTTGCCACAGCAGGTCTCCACCAAGTTCCCCCAAGTCCAAATCCAGGTCTGGAAAGTGCAGCTCCACAACCGGGGCAGACCTAGGATCACAAGGTCAAATCAGCCGTGGCTAAACAGTTTAACCGGATCTCTTGCCTTCCGGTACCCGGTAGACTTTGTGAATACTGTTTGTTGTGAGATGTTGTGAGATGTCGCCATTGTTCTTGGGGCCCAGCGTGTCGTTGAACAGCAAAGTCACTGGGGTAGTCTGCTCTGCTAAAGAAGACCTGCACTGAAACGTTGGCGACTTGTGCAGAGATAGCATGCTTGCTTCACGCTGGCCTTGACTTACTCATAGTTACAAAAATATTCTGCCATACTCATCGCTATTAGGTTGGAGCGATGGTTGGAGATTCACATCGTTACCCTAGGTAAGGGACAAAATGCGTGTTGCCTCGTGTAGACAGCAAGGTGCGTGAAGTCGTCGATCCAAGTATCTGCGGCAATCGCGGTGCTGTGGACCTCAAGAGTGTCTTCAATGCATAAATCGAGGAATTTCACTTCCCTGCTTCAGCTTCGTCTTTCTTGGCATGGCTCCATCCCACTCTAGACTCTGAACCCATGTGCCTTTGCCTTTGCTTGTTTCCAATTTGTTTGCTGTATCCTTCAGTCCGTCGTTCACTGGAACAACAGCGGTTTAGAACAAACATGGTACCAGTACTTGAAACCTCTAGAAGACCCAGCTTGGCGCCAAGATGCTGTCAACGATCCACCAAGCTGCTGTACAACCTGAGTGGCATTTGAGGCCTCTAGCGTTAACTGCCTTGTTTGGCTTGGTTGATGCCTTCAGTGTCTTCAAACTCACAAGAACTGCTGCACATCTGGAAAGTTTGGGCTTGACTATACTGGAGTGGAGCAGTGAGAAGACTAAGGGGGACCCGTCTGAGTGATGGCGAGCAGCAGTGGGATTGCTATATGTCAGCTTCACTTGGTATGTTTCGACCTCAGTGACTCCGTGCAAAAGGCAAATCACAAGAAACATCAAGGAACTCAGCCAGGGAAACATCAACAAAACACAATATGGTAGTTACATATGTGATTATACACACGGTGTTATTTGTCTGGCAATGTTCTAGTACAAAATGGATTGAATCCTCCACGCTGTTTACCATAGTATAAATCATTATGTCCAAGAGCAAACAAGGGATGGTGCCTTCAGTCTGAGCTCATCCAAGAAGCATACGTCACATCTGAAGGAGGCTGAAACAAAAAGACTCCACCAATTTCATACTCATCCAGGTCCAAATCAATGAACACGAGTCCAGATGCACTGGATGATGTATCCTCAGTGACAGTTCTTTTTAGCAAAGCGATCGTTTCTAAAGGCTGTTGATATGGTTTTCCATTATTGAGTACAGAGCATCACATTTGGCAACTGTTGTCCCAAGGAACTGCTATCAGCGCCGCGGCTGGGACTGATTGGTCAGCGAAGAAGGTTCGAGCCTTATCTGGGCAGCGCGAGACGAGCTCCGTGTTTGGTCAAGGTTCCAGGGCTCCCCACATAGACAAAGACGTGAGTAAAATTGGACAAGTCTGTGTCCTGGTCCCAACAAATCGATAAGCACTGGCGTCTGGACCATGTCAATGCCAATCGCCAGCTTGACTAACAAAGGCATGTTCATGGCCTATGTTACCTCAAGAGTAATTACAAAAGAATACGGAGTACATGCTTAGGACTCTGGTGACTCTGGTGCCAAGAACAAGAGCTGCGCAAAGCATGTCAGGACTGCAGCTGCCAAGCTGTAGCTGGTCAGCAGGCTGGGAGGATCTCCAGAGGTTGCGTTGATCTGCTCGATGAACCGACCTTTGCTATCCCCCATTTTTTTGAGCAACAAGAAGCTATTAGGAACAAGTGCATCGCTAGTAGTAACCAGTGCATCGCTTCTAGTAACAAGTGCCTTACTAGTAGTAACAAGTCTCAAAATGTGGGTGTCTCAATTGCCAGTGCCTGAACTCAGTCTTCTTGCCAGAGGCTCATTTGGTTAAGTTGGAGGTAAAAACATGCAGAGAACTTAGGCAACAATATGTTTCACAACCGGCTGGGTCCGACCTCGTACATAGCGCAGAGTGGTGATGGTCTGAAGAACCTGGCACAGCCCTTTTTGTAACTAGTAGCTTCTGGCTACTAGTAGCGATGCCCCTGCTACTACTAGCTTCTTGCTACTAGTAGTAGTGCACTTGTTACTACTAGCGATGCACTTGTTACTAGCATTGAAATTTGTACTGTGAAAGGAAGGTGCCAAAGGTCGCAAACACGGTTGAAGTGACTG
The DNA here is from genome assembly GCA_963970005.1 of Durusdinium trenchii. Taxonomy (NCBI): domain Eukaryota; class Dinophyceae; order Suessiales; family Symbiodiniaceae; genus Durusdinium; species Durusdinium trenchii. The sequence goes on from CAXAMN010028029.1 coordinate 467,834, forward strand.
CACGTAAGCATGGTTGAATCGTGCGAAAGCATACAAGGCTACACAAATGTCATAAGCTCCAACAGCCGCTGGAACCTATGAATGCCCCATTAGAGAGGCTGGTTGGAACTCCTTTTCTCTGCAATTCACTACTAGTAACAAGGGCATGGCTACTAGTAACAAGGGCATTACTATTAGTAGCAAGAACTAGTAGTAGCACGGGCATCGCTACTAGTAACAAGGGCATTACTATTAGTAGCAAGAACCTACTAGCAGCAGGGGCATCGCTACTAATAACAAGGGCATTACTATTAGTAGCAAAAAGATACTAGCGGCAGCCGCAGGGGCATCGCTACTAGTGACAAGTGCATTACTATTAGTAGCAAGAAGCCACTAGCAGCAGGGGCATCGCTACTAGTAACAAGTGAACTACTATTAGTAGAAAGAAACAACTAGCAGCAGGGGCATC
>CAXAMN010028029.1:468291-480406 GCA_963970005.1 Durusdinium trenchii
TGCATTACTATTAGTAGCAAGAAGCTACTAGCAGCAGGGGCATCGCTGCTAGTAACAAGTGCATTACTATTAGTAGCAAGAAGCTACTAGTAACAAGATGTAATAAGTTTTCTCTGCAATTGATTGCCAGACCTCCGCAGTTGTGGTCTCGGTGGATGTGTTGCTGATGTTCTCTATTTCCTCATCAGACACAGTCGACAATGCAGCAAAAAGATGTGCTTTCTTGGTGAAAATGGATCATTGCAAAGATTTGTGGCATGTGAATCCTGTGAAGGCTTTTGGCACCATTGCGTGGACTCAAAGGTGTGAAATGGATGGCGTCCTCCCATGTCGTGGAAGTTGAGAGCGATGTTGTTGCAGTGGTCAAGTCGTCAGAGACATCACTCTCGCTCGTGTTGCTTGAATTGTCCTGACTCACTGACTTTGGCCAAGTGGAAACTCAAATCCTGTTGCAATGCAGCTTGCAATATGCAGTTGCAAGTTGCAATGGAAAATGATCCAAAAAGTGTCTCTCTTTGCAGCCAGCATCTGCGTCATCGGAATCATTCGAGGCATTGGATGTGGTAGAGGATGTAGAAGTAGTGGTCGATGTGCGCGTACTTGATGTTGATGTGACCGTTGATGTCGTAGTCGCCTGCCCAATTAATCCCCATGGTACAACAAGTGCCCAAACTTCAACCAAGCACTGCCTGCCTCACTGGCATTGGTTGTGTTGGTCGTAGTGGTCGCCGTTGTGATGATTTCAACAATCTCTTCAACCCATCCCAAGTATATGGCATAGTGCCTTGCTCTGAGGTTAACACGTCCTCTTCCAAGCAAAAAGCTGAAAGTCTCTGATCCACAAAGGAAGACCCTCTTTGCTAAGGGATTCCCCAAAGGACAGTGACAACAGGCTTCCGCTTGAAAGTGAATGCTCAGAGAAGTAGAAACCAAAGACAAAGACCATGATGACGGTGAGTTGTTGTCCGAACGCTCTCAAAGGTCGACTCGCTCATGATCTCAACAACTTTCTACCATCTATCGAGTTATATCGAATCTATCGTCAGATTGTACTTTCGAGGTCAAAACTGTGCCAAACATGTTGCCCTGAATTCTAGCAGCCACGCCACGTGATGGCAGTGATGTCAGACACGTTGCCTGAGAGGTTCCAGGAAACAGGGCCACCAATGTCCATAAGGTCCAAGTCAAGATCCTCAAAGCCAGCCTGAAAAGTGATAAAATGAGTGAGATGAGTACGATGCGCGTGCGATATGCCCACAGCAACATCAATATGCTCAAAACCGAAAACCTTTATGCAAACGCCCTTCAAAGTATTGCAATTGAAGGATTGAGGATTGTGCTTTCTACACACGCCTCCGAAACAATAAGACCTGCATCTTCGATGTTTGTGGCCACAGGGGTAGTTTGCTCCACAAGATTGGAGACAGTATAGACCAGAATGTGCGTGTAGTCCTCCACCGGCGTGTTTGAGGGCAAATCCACCATTGTCCTCACAATTGAAGTGCTTAGAAATGGCGCTGGAAACGGATTGCTGCCACCAAGCGACCAGTTCCAGTCCATCTGATAGCCGATTTGTGAACGCCTTAGTATCACTGGCGCCCCAGCCTTCCGAATGTCGAAGATCTTCAAGACCGAAAGAGTAAAAATCTGTTCAAATCGGTCTGTGAAGGAAGTCCAACCACTTCAAAGATGCTTTCATCAGCTTGGGCAAAGACCCTGTACCGATGGCATCCTGTGCCAAGTAGGCACGGAAACCCACCAGCTCATCGAGTGCTGCAGGCAAAGACCAGGAAATGGGGCCTAGAAAAACACACAAAACCCAAATCCAAGAAAATCAAAGAATGAATCCGGGAACTAATCAGCATCTTTGGTGACTGTTGTTTTGTTTGTTGGTTGTTGTATTGTTGTTTATTTCTTTGTTTGTTCCCTAAACAGCTTTCCTGTGAAGTAGAAACATTCCCGGGCCATGATGATTCCCGGCCTCTTTTCGAATGGTGTCTCCTTTGTCTTCCCCCGTCTCCGCAATCATGTGGTGATATGATGGGTTGAGAGGATAATGCTTTGTCTTGCTTCGTTACTCAAACAGCTACCAGCTGGAGAGGCTCTCCGTTCTTGCCTAGAATTGGATTCCGTCATGGCACAATTGTCTCCCTTTGTCTCCCTACAACTTGGGGGCTGTCACGGCATGATTGTCCTTTTGTATCATTCGGTCTTCCTTCTTGCCTCCTAAAAGGATTTCCAAGGCGATTTGGCCTGTGTTGCCCTTTGTCCCTGTTGTCTATGGTTTGTCTCCTTGCTTACCCGCATGTCCTGCACATGTTTTGCCACGGATTGTTTTACTTTTCTTGCTATTCGGGGTCGATGCTGATCTAATTTGCTTGTGTGTTTGCTTGATTATTTGTTTGTTTGTGTTTTAGATCAAGTCAATGATTGTCTGCGTCATTTGTGTCTCGCTGGAAAACATTTTAAAAAAGAACTGCACAATGCCGGACTACAGGCCATGTGTAATTACTCCTCTCCTCCAATCTCTTCAGCATCTGCGTCTCGATCAAAGAAGAATAGTGCCGTGACGCTGGCCACATTGTCAAAAAACTTGACCTTCAAGGGTTGAGCCGGGTTCAACTGGGTTCATGTCTGGACATGGTAAGTTCCCCGTGTTGAGTCAAATTAAGCCGCAGGCTCCACTCCTGGTGGTGCCCTTCTGCCAATTCTTTAAGTTTCAGCCTTCCGACCATACTCCCCCCGGAACCCAAAGATGTTGATTTCTCATAAGGTGCTGAAAGAGTCATGCAAGTAACAACCTCCAATCTCTAGATGGCACGGTTTATGGTTAAGACTCAAGACTAGGACGATATCTGATCATCTTCAACCCCCTAACTTTCGTTCTTGATCAATGAAAACTTCCTGAATGGTTCAAGAGGATACACAACTACGGAGCCAAGAGGCAGCATAAGGGGTCGTCGAAAGAACTAGGCTGGATTCCGCGAAGACGGTGATGTGTGTGAACCTCAGGAGAACGCGGACCGCAGAAGAACTCCGACTCGATTGCTTCGCCAGGCAACGACTGGACGGGAGTCTCGGGTGGCACCTGAAAGCTGTTGGCCATAGCACCAGTTGAGTATCCCAACAATGACCTCACACATCTCCACACCAAATGCTTCAGTCCATCTCATTTTCACAAGCAAAGATTCATACAGTATCCAAGCGGACAATTTCTGGAATCCTCGCCTGTTGCTGCCAGCTACATCCTCTGCCAAGAAGACAGCATATCCTTAGCTTGTGAACGAGCTGTGATTTCCAGTAGAAATACTCTGATACTGATGATCTCTGATGTCTGTTCATCATGAGTCACACGGCAACTTGATATCTGTGTCAAGCAATATTGGTTCATATCATATATTGCAAGCCCGAGCAGCTTGTCACTTCCAAGACATCACCTGCCACTCGCCACTGAATCAAACCTCCGAGCTCTCCTTCATCCAGGTCCTTCAAAGGCTGCTCGATGGCAGGCAAAGCACATTTTTGGAGCTATATAAACAGAGAAAATGCCATTGACGACAAAGGATGATTTCACTGCGGAAAAGCAAATGGATTTCACGAATCTCATTGAGGAAGTGTTTCAGCTTCCTTATCCTTGGCCCCTCGCCTATGCAAATGTCCACTGCAAAGAAAAGAATAAGAGTGAGCACTTACAAAGCTCGGCATCGGGGGCTACAGGTTGGAAACGTTGGATTAACCCTTCCTGATCGACAAAGGTCACGTTGGACACCAGGCCGTCGGCATCCTGCACAAGGTCAAGGGGCCGATATCTTCGGTCTGCACTCGACGTGTCGAGTGTCCGGGAAACTCGACAACCATACTTCTCTGATTTAAAGTGGGAAGAGTGTCTTCAGAACGAGTTTTTCAAGTTGTGAAGAAAAGCTTGAGCCTGTCAACACAACACGCACAACGCGATCTTGTCAAACCCATAACCAATCCTACTTGTAGGGCCTTGTGCCTTAGACAGTTCCTTACAGGCTCCTCATAGGTCCTTTCAGTCTTTGTCTGTCTTTGTCGTGCTCTTGTAATTACTGCAACAATAGGGAAAAATGAAATTGAAATAGTTTCACCTTATGTATACTTGATTGATCTTTTTTGTGATTCTTCCTTTTTGGGCCTTTACTTTAGGATCTTTATGTTTTTCTTTTTTTGTCTTTCAGTCATTCAGTCTCTGTCTTGTACCTGACTATCTTCAGCGGACAAAGCACCCAGCTACCTCCAGCTTGACGAAGGCTGGTGTTGTCATCTCAGCAATCGATGACCTGGCCACGACCACTGGTCTATGGCTTCATACTTCTACTAACATTATTGTGCACCATGGGTCATTTAGACTTTTGCATATCATGAAGAAACCAAAAAAAGAAAACAGGCCCATATGTCTTATATAAATCTTGCAAACAGAATGGCCTGAAATGCAATGCGAGGCCCCCCCTCTCTCTCTCTCTCTCTTCCCCTTTGGGACCTAGTGCAAAGGCAGGGGCCTGCTGTAGACCAATAGATACTCGTGTGGCACTTGCGGTATCTCTGGAGGAATGTCCTGCAAGCGCTGATACGAGGAAACAGTTGCTAAGCACCAGAAGTAGATTGGGCCGTGTCGAGTCAATTTGTTGCCACTAATTTTGCTAGATTGAAAATTATGGCTCTAGGACATCCCCACCCTTTCTGGAGGGGCCGTAGGCTACCTTTGGGTAGGCTTGAAATGCAAGCACATGTGAAGGGTAAAGCTGAGTCTTTGCTCCTCTCGAATTGGAAGAGTGTACCTTACGTTTGTGGTGGATGCTCCTCACCATGTCAAACCTAGAATTTGTGGATTGCATGTCCCTCAGTTCTGAAGGAGAAGAGGATCGCGATGCTACGGGTTTTGAAGTCTTAGATGCTACTGGTATCTGCTGGTACAGAGTGGTGGGAACGTCCTTCAGACCCTGACCAGTTGGCCAGGAGTGATGCGCAAAGAGGTCCCTTCTACCATGCGAATCCAACAGATCGAAACCTGACGATGCTCTATTCCTTTGTGATTCTGTTTGCTAAAGGTTGCTCAAGGGCTCAGAAGCCTCTCAACTAGAAAGCCGCTCGTCTGATCGTCAACCCAGGTCCAGCACGTTGGTCCCAAAGGGAACAACTCCCAGCTGCGATTTGCTAGAGCCGGTCGAATCCTGGCAAGTAGCTGTTGCTAGTTCACGAGCAGCTCTTTGTCTCAAGTCAAAACTTGCAGGAAACTATTGGTGCACCTGTCCAAAATAAACAGCGTAGCTGATGATGAGATCGCGATCCGAGGGAGGATCCCAAATTGCAATTCCTGCGGCAAGTTGTCAGAATTTTGTCTTGAGTGCTGGGGATGACATTGTGTTCCTTGCAAGTCTGGTGGAAAGGATGCTTGCACAACTGTAGACATCTGGATGGTCTGTGTGCGTGTCTATCTTTCCCAAGAAATCTAGGAACCAAATGAATAGTGCAAGAGCTATTCCCGCATTCAAGCCTAAGAAGCTACTTACGCTACGTAATTAGCGACCTTATGGTCTGCCCCGACTTGCTGTGGCCTCCTACCTGCTTGCGATGGCCTCTACCCTACTAGCGATGGCCTCCAACCTACTAGCGATGGCCTCCAACCTTAATGTCGATGGCCTCCAACCTACTAGCGAGGCCTCCAACTTACTAGCGATGGCCTGCAGCCTACTAGCAATGGCCTCCAACCTTCCAACCTTATATCATATATCGATGGCCTCCAACCTACTAGCGAGGCCTCCAACTTACTAGCGAGGCCTCCAACTTACTAGCGATGGCCTCCAGCCTACTAGCGATGGCCTCCAACCTACTAGCGATGGCCTCCGAAAAAGACTTGCGGTGGCCTCCAAGCTCTCCCAGGTCAAGATCTCGACCGATGTAAGTCAAGTTTCCAACCAGACCTCAAGCAAGCGCCGCCCGGTCGCTGTGCTGGTCGGAGGTTTAGTAGGTTTACATGTCAAAGTAACGCCAAGGATTGGACTTTTGTATCTCAAGACTAGGAGCTCCTAGTAGCTTCAGGTTCCTTTTAGCGATCACATAAGGGCTGTTCAGCCACTTCAGCCTTTCAGACGTGACACTGTCAGTGTCGTAGAAGCTGAATGCTACTGGGGTGGTCTGCTCAGTGAAATCCGACCTGCGCAAACATGCATGGAGCAGCTGCCAGTTGGATGGTCCGGGTCCGCTCAACATTTAAGATTATTTATATAAGTAAAGAAAAGACATATTCTCAAGTCATGCAGCAGCTCCTCGCAATTCAGTCCGTTTGAACAACTGTCACTGGTCCATCAAAGACGGAAAGGTGTCATCCAAGGTGCTGTGTATAGACCAGCAGGTGCGTTCCCACGCATTGCAGCCCACTGCAGCCAACCTGCTTCGTATCAGCATGTCACTTCGCAATGCTTCTAAGCAGTGGCAATGACATGGTCATGACATGTAATGTGTGCTTGCTTGTTTGCTGGCTTGCTTTCATGGCGGGTATTGTTAATGCTTTTCCTATCAATAATGCCATGTGTCAAAAAGGGGACTGAACAAATACCCAGTTGCCCTCACCAGTACGCAGCCTGGGTATTCACAGCTATACTGGCATTGTACTGCCCCTGCGGGACAGTGTTTAGCTCAGCGCGGCCACCTCAGAACAAATCAGTCCGATCCACATGTGGGGTGGCAAGTGTATGCTGATTACCACCGTAACCCGCAGCTCGCATAGTTTGACCCCTTCGTGTCTAAGGCACCAAGATCCGAGAAGTTTGCTAGGTCAACCAGAGTTCCACCAGTCGTGCTGTCAGCAAGGTAGACCACATACTGTAGGACCTGCAAACTGTGAGGGCAATAGCGGCAATAGCTGATGAGTCGGATTTTACAAGTATGGAACTCAGCCAATGATGAACAGAAGCGAAGTCGAGACAGTTCAAATTTTTTCAAATCACCTGTGCCCACTGTGCACAAGTGAAGGGCGGGTATGAATGCAGAGAGAGTCGAAAGCATTGCATAGTCTAAAACTCAAGTTCCTGCTCCTGAGCAACCACTCCTGTGCACCACACTACGCCTTTCAGCTCCCCAGCCTTGCTTTCATCTTCCGGTTTGTCCCAGGCAATAGTACCCCCGATATCTCCGAAGTCAAGGTCGTAGTCGGTGAAGGAAATGTTGTCTACTGAAGCCACCCTTGGAAAGTCGGTGCAGCTCGTTGCCATCGAAGTGATACGGGTTGCAGTGTCTTTCTCGCAACTCGTTGTCTCGGTGTTCCCTCTTACGGAGCTCTTTAGGAGCTACTAGTAGCGTCCTTGCTCCTAGTAGTGATGCCCTTTGTTACTAGTAGCTTCTTGTTACTAGTAGTAAGGCCTGGAGCTACTAGTAGCGTCCTTGCTCCTAGGTCTTTCTTCCGAGCAACGAATCACTGACTGGCAAGGTGACGGGGCTGCTTTGCTCAGTGAGAGAGGACACGGTCACAATCTCCAGGAAGCCAAAGCTCCTGCCGTTTGCGCATGCAATGTGCTGTCTGTCTTGCTTTCAGACCATGCCACTCAAAAGTCATGGAACCTGGCTCTATGTAGGTCCTTGAACTGTGCAAGGTGCAAAAAGTGACACAAGTTTTTGCTCGATGGCTTGGAGGTGCTTAAGATCTCTCAAGAGTCTTCTGACCAAATCGCCAACGAGCTGCGTTGGGAAGTTGTACAGCTCGGAGTGGTTGGTGCCCACTTCGACATCACTTCCAAACCTTGGAAGACTGTAGAATTTCCTCCTATCTTCCTCTGATTTTTGCGCCCGGCTAAAGGTTCTCTCTTGATCAGTCCGCGGTCCAAATATGATCTCTGTGGAAGCCATTGCTTCTGCAGATTTTCCAAGGACCTCCAGGCAAAGCGGCTGTGTTTTGGTGCCTCCTGAATTTCCATACAGACCTCAGTAGCAGACCAATCCAAGATTGAATGACTTGCCATTCAAGACGTTGAAATCCGCCAAAGAGTCGAAAGGGGAGTCAAGTCGTCTGCCTCACTATTGTTTGACACCAAGCTGCGATACACCAGCACCAGTGATGCGTCTTCTGGAGGAGTCCATGTGACAATACCCCCCATCTCTTCGGCATCCAAATCTCCTCGAAAAGGCATCTCTGCGTGAAGAGTAGTAACAGGTGCCTTACTAGTAGTAACAAGAAGCTATTAGAAACAAGTGCCACGCTAGTAGTAACAGGTGCCTTACTAGTACAAACAAAAAACAAACAGACTTCGGGCACTATGAGTCTATGAGGTCTATGAGTTTGTAAAATTGGGTGTCAAAATTCCAGGCTTCAAGCGCCAAGCTTCGATCATCACAGACTATGTTGGAAACACTTGCAATGGAGTCGACAATTTTCAGCACTTGAGGTGTTGTCTGCTCGTAGTAACGTGGCCCCCACTTGCCAACCTTGGACAGCTGCAAACCAAACGCTACCAAAGTGGCGCTGGTAAAAAGTCCAAGGTGCTGCATAGACCAACACATCAGTGAAGGTCTGTATAGCGTAATCAATTGGAAAGTAAAAGGACCATGCCGGCTGGTTGAACATCACGATGAACTCCCGATTCCTCAAAGGCTGAAAGGTCAATCAAGTTCCTACTAAAATCTTAGCTTCCAAAATGCTACTAGTAGTAATGCCCTTATTACTAGCGGCGATGCCCTTTGTTACTAGTAGCCAGTAGCATCGTTGCTCCTAGTAATAAGGCCAGGACCCCCTAGTAAGTAGCGTCCTTGCTCCTAGTAGCGATGCCCTTTGTTCCTAGTAGCGATGCCCTTTGTTCCTAGTAGCTTCTTTGTTCCTGTCCACGTGTTTACCTTCTTGGGTCTTCAGAAGAATGTGACATGGCAATTCAGCACAGCCATAGCGCACTTCAGATTCCTTTGATGTCAAAATCCATATATAGTTGCAAATGAGAGCAGGCATGGGGGGGCCATAAATATCTGTCAAATCGTGTTCCCTTTGTGCACTCTTTGTACCAGGATTCTCTAGGCTCCAGTCCTCCTTCGTGCCATTCCTGAAAGGGCAGTAGGCTCGAGATTGTACTCTCAAAAGTTAATGCAGTTGATGCCAATACAGGCGTGCGATGGTTCTTGGAATAGGTTCCCCAGTTGACCACACTGGAAAGACAAAGCGTGTAAATCTGCTGAAAGGTTCTGGTCATCATAACCTCAGCCAGAATCAAAGAGAGATGTAAACAATAAAGACTTGAGAGCATTCCAACAAAACAAGCTTGGGTGACGCAACAGACACCCAGTGCTCCGAGCAAACATCTATGCGCTACAGATCTGGTTCGGCTTAAATATACAGTATATAGTGGAGTCCTACCAATCTAAGGTCAGTCAGGGTGCCTGCTTTGTAAATATGGTATCTGGCAACCTGCAGGACGACTCTAAAGTGAATTTGGCCACTGTGCAACTTTTGCTGTTGAATGCATTGCACACTGTCGAACGCTTGAAAAGCATGTTCCGTCTTTTAGATTCATTATGAGACAGAATCCAGCATCGGTAAAAAAGAGCATCTGTGTCTCATGTGAGCATGTTGGAGCATGCTGCTGCATGCTGTGTCTCATTCTTCACTCGTTCTCTCCCGCCTGCGAAGTGTCGCTGGGCTCTTCCCAATACAGCGTACCGCCCATTTCGCTCTCATCCAAATCCAAATCCAAGAAGCTAAGGGCAGAGACCTGGGACGACAGGAGACATTGAAAATATCCGCGAAATTCCGCGAACAACTTCCTCCATTGCTCTCAATCTTCGATCATTCACTTCGTAGTATGTCAAAAATCTTGCCATGGTGCTGAGGCGGCAGTGTCGGAGATGGCGATGAAGCTAGGTTGGGACTGCTCCGTGAGGAGGGAGAATGTCACCACCTCTGGCAAAGCCAGTGGTGCCGCTTCGCTCCAAGACATCGGTAATTAGTCGTCAATCAACCGCACCGCTTTCTCCCAGAAGCACTACAGCAACCAAACATTCAGCCTAGACTCGACAAGCCTAAAGTAAAGTTGTACAACTCTTTGACAGTACTCACAAAAGCTGGAAGAAACCGCCCCACACCTGCAGGTAGGAAAAGTTGACACCGAATGACTCATTCACCTGAAAGGTTGGAAGCTTATGGAAGCTTGGGTGTCAGGCATAGGTCAACTCTCTTGACACCGAGTCTGAACTCTTTCGTTGCCTCTGAACTTCCGTTCAACATTCTGTCATCTGTCGATCAAGCGGCCTTCGGGGTGTCTGGGTAAATTTCCCGAATGGTGGTGGTGCCAGGAAAATCTCCGTCTAGCTGGCTGCGAACCTCCGATCCTGTCAACACGAAACGGCGACTTGTTCATGCGGCAAACGCAAACGACTTGAATGGATTTGTTACTAACTTGTTTGACAAAAATCCTTCAAAGTGAACTCATTCGCTCCTTGCCTATGTTTGTGGACGCGTCGCTGAGGTACATGCGCAAGCCCAGGAGGAGGTCCAGACTGGTGGTGGGAGCGTACCAAATCGCATAGCCACCGTACTGCCAGCAGGATTCATTTGGATCACTTTGATTTACAAACCTTGCACATCTTGACAAGACTTAGCTTCTTCATTTCCAGGGTACTGCCAGCGCCGCAACTGAGTCGAGTGAACATTCAATGCATTCTGGTGTTCTGGCGTCATTGCATCACGTCCAAGCCTCCATCTCATCGAGATCCTATCACCATTGAACCGAACTGAAAATGAGAAGAAAAGCAAAGCAAAACTTCTAAAGAACATCATGATGTTCTTTCAAGCAACGATACTGAAGCTCGTTGTAATATATGCTTCAATATACTGCGTCGTTTTTCTCGCTTTGCGCTTTGGAAGTATTAATCCCTTTGCAAAGCAAAGACCAGGCAGTCCTGGTCGTAGAAGAAAAGGCCAGTCACGCTCGACCATGAGTCCACAATAGCTAGAGACACAGGTGTGCGCTGCTCGGTAGAAGCTGACACTGAGTGGATGAGGAAGTGGCTGAAGCTCCTTGTCTCATCGGTCTCATTCCAATATGTATGTTAGAAACTAAGGTCTCAGTTGGCTGCATTGTGGCGAAGCAAACAGGTCTTCATGAAAAACATGAAGTCATCTCTGCTCAGCCAAAGTGCATGAGTTGCGTATTCACTGGCACAGTCAGGTAGTCTGAGCCTGACACATGTCAAGTTCGACACGAAAAGGCAAACAATGTCAGCAGGCACATGCCAAAATACTACGTACCGAAGGCCCTTCTAAATGATAGTCGTGACTTTTCTATGTTTCTGATGTCTGCTAGCTCGTTTCCTCCTCGAGCAAGCCCAACAAGTCACAGGGAAAAGGTCCAGCGTTGGGAGCTGGCCTTCAACTTGTTCTCCCAGAAGTGACCTGTTTGTGCCATTGGCATCCTGGCAGCAACAAGTTAGCGATGTTGAAGTCAATTCCATCATAAATTCAGGCTAGAACTTGAAATGCTATGCTTGACTCAGGTTGTCAAGTGTTTCTTGGTCCACCCCTTTCCTCTGCCAAATAGACTCTGTAGCCAGTGACCGTTAGGGTGACTTCCGGCGCCAACCAGCTCAATGTGCCACCCAGTTCACTTTCGTCGAGGTCATAGTCCACAAAGGCAGGTGAGGAAACCTGTTGTTATATAATCTGTTTCATCGGACTCTGACAAGTTTAACATCAATGTAAAGGGCCTTCTTTGGCCTGCCAAGAATAAATCTATGTAGATCGTGAAATCGGTTCAAACATGTTCAATCTGTGGCCTGATACTTTGCTGTCGCTTCAGCAAACGAAAGGCTTTTGGGTGTGGTCTGCTCCACAAAGCTGGAGCGCGTGTAAACAATGAAGTGCGTGTAGCCCTGAGTTTCACTTCCGCTGAGGACAACAAACAAGCAGTGTCTGCAACCATTCGAATGTGCTTTCAGGCTAACAGGTGTCAGGAGGTTTGAAGATTGTGCCAAGCTGCTCCATAGGCCTGACCTTCCACAACCTCAACAGGGTTGGAGATGCCCCTAGTAGCGTCCTTGCTCCTAGTAGTAAGGCCAGGAGCCCGTAGTAGCTTCCTTGCTCCTAGTAGCGATGCCAGGAGCCCCTAGTAGCGTCCTTGCT
>CAXAMN010028029.1:480416-492042 GCA_963970005.1 Durusdinium trenchii
CCTTGCTCCTAGTAGCGATGCCAGGAGCCCCTAGTAGCGTCCTTGCTAGTACAAAGCAAAGAATCTGTTCTCATGCCGTGCCTCGAGGAAGTTGCTGCCAACAGGAGCCTCCCCCAATTTAGATCGACCAGTGCCCGAGGTGTCAGAGGCGATGTAGACAACCTTTACACCGAAATGAATGACGGTGCTTCCGACGTGTCCGAGTTTTAAGGGTTCCACGGTTCCAGTATATATCCACATTTTCTTGGCAGCCCGCATGGCTCATAAAATGAGTTGAGCTCAAAACGTGTGGCAAAAAAAGTGGCCGGATGCCATGATGAAGTGTTCAATTGCAGCCAGGAGCATAATACTCCAAGCAATGAAGATCTGCAGGAGGTAGCCATACCAAGCTTCCATTCACCACCTGGACTCCAGCAAGTAGTGTCACGAGAGGCTGGACGAGGATTAGCTACCAATGCGTTTCAATTCTTTTCAAGACACATCCATGTTGAGATCTGTGCCGACAAAGCTGATAGTGCCCACTGTAGCATTGTGGTCCTGATGGAACGTGACAACGTGACACAACAACATACAGTCTGAAAGCTGTTTGGATGCAGCTGGTTGTGCCAATTGATCAACAGCCAACTTTGCTGAAAGAATCGAGCTACACACCGCGAAACAAAACTGTAGTGCCAAAAAATAGTTCCCCTCCTCTATCTCCACGCTGGAAGGTGTACTTTGCTCTACCAAGCTGGAAGCGGAATAAACCAGCCAGTGCGTCAGATTTTCCAGCACAGTGTCCTTGGTCGGCCAGGATAAAATAACGATTGTAAGAAATGACATGGATCATACACTCACAATGTGTTCCTACAATCTGCGAGAGGGAAAAAGACATGTTGCAGCGTTGCTCTCCAAGGAACTGCCGGCAGTGTGGCAGAGTTGTTTCCAACCCTGAGATGCATGAAATGTCAGGAGGTTATGACGTTGTGTGGTTGAAAAGTTCAAGAACTGTCTGGGTACATGCAGGCAAAGTACGGATTCAAAGCATACATCGACCGGCACCATCCGCTCTTGGTGTCTTTGGATCCTTGAGCCCGATCAGTTACGCTGGTAGAACTTGTTGCACCATAGCCATCGCACCCAGCTGCCTGAGAAAGCAGCTTCTGAGACTGTCTGCTCTAGCTGTTCAGAACCACAAATCCTGGAATGTCAGGCTGAGCTCAATACCCCAGCCATGGCCAAATATACTGCATAATGAGCAACCTCAAAGGGCAGTGGAGTTATTTGTATGTTGTTTTTGCCGATGCAGATTCAATTACACACCGCAATGCTTTGCGCACACTTTGGGTTCACAGTTCACAGATTGGGTCACAAAACCTACATGTGCCAACTGACTTTATCCACCCTCCCTCACTGGCCCTGTACCTCAGCTATGTCATATGGCGAATCCCAGGTAAGGTAGCCTCGCCAAAGCATAAAGTTCATGTGTGATGTGTGCTCTGACAATACGACGAGCCCCTTCACAGAATCGAATCAAAGCAATGTTCATGCCTCCCAGCTCTTCTGCATCGAGATCGCACTCGGGGAATGACAGGTTTGCAACCTAGGCTTCACTGATATTTTGGTACTGGAACAAACGGAAAATTGCCAAAGCAGTGCTTGTGACATGAACCTTCTGTTACAGCAGCCAAGTGAAAAAAGTGCAAAACCAACGTCCCACTTATAAAGTCACAATAAGCTCTTCTCGGATGTCTCCAAATGTCTCCCTACACTAAACGTTGATGGTCGATCTTTTGCTTCAACCCTAGTGAAGTAGTTTAGGGTATTCAACTCTTTGATCGTGGTGAATGTCTTTTGTGAGTATAGAAAGAATTAAATATAGATAGATAGATAGATAGACAGTGGCATGTCCCTCATGTTCTACATAAGTTTCCCGGCAAGAGCCCATCCTACAACCAACATGACCATCGGTATCGTCCCCAAACTTGGTCTTGAACGAGATGGCATGAGACTGACACAAAAAAAATGGTGTTATCATTCTTCAAAAATAATGTTTTCCAAGGCAATGACGAGTCCATCAATGCCAATGAGAACTTGGTACAAAGCATTGTAAAATAGCATGTCCAAAGCCTTCCTCTTCCGTGCAACACATTTCTTGCTCACTGGCCATTACAAAAGGACCTGATGTCGAAGCACAAACTGCTGTTTAAGTTGTCATTCAAAAGAAGTTTACCCAATCTCCCAAGGCATTATTGCTGTGAGCTATTGACAAGTCACAGTCCCGTCAAAGTCCTCAATCAAAAGTGATGTTGGCGTTGTCTGAGCCTGTTCAATGGCTGCACATCATGGCACGTCAGCTGCCAAGATTGCCTTCAATCATTAATTGAAGTAGCACAGCTTGGGTGAATTGAGATGCAAGATGTGCATGTCTACATGCACTTTGTGAAGCTCCTCCAAAGATGACTCCGAGTAGACAGTGAAATAGTTGAAGCTGTCCAGTGGCGTCTCGGCTGGTAGAGCTGCCTGGCACAAAGAATAACACAGAACAAGCTTGAATGATAAATGTCAAAACGTCTCGATTTTGTACGAATGTTGATGAAAGGCAATAGGACTATCCAGCCATGGTGCCAGGTTGGTCCCAACTGGAAGACTGGAAATCAGAGATTTGATGCTACCCGCAGCATCAGTGGAGAGGTAGGCACCTTCAGACAATGAGGCATGGCAAAAAGCTCAAGTCTAGGCACTGGATAGCTCAATCATGCAATGAAACTCTGACTGGTGCACTTCCGGAAACAAAACCTGCAAACATAATTAGATCTGAGGGCCGTTGCACAACATCACCCTGAAACTAAGCTTCCAGCTGTATGTGAGCACCCGGCCATCCAAAATGTCAGGAGGCTGCCACGATCTGAGCACACTTTGAATTTGATATCACTACCTCAACCTTCATGATAACGGTCTGAACCTATGCACACAATCTGAACCTCTGTGCAAGCAGCTAAGCAGCGTCCAAACCGTATGCTGTCTTTACTGGACTGTTATGGACTTTGTGTACCAGTTAGCACATTCTTCAACGTGTGAGCACAAACCGAAAGCAAAGTTCTGTAGAGGATTTGTGAACGCTGGACGCTACTAGGAGCAAAGGGCATCGCTACTAGGAGCAAGGACGCTACTAGGGGCTCCCGGCCTTACTACTAGGAGCAAGGACGCTACTACTTACTGTGAGATCAAAACTTCCAGTGCGACAAGAAACACTTCGCCGCCCAGCTCTCCAGTGTCCAAATCCTTCCAAAAGCACATGGTCATGGCATCATGGAGTCCAGGCTGATTTGCAAAGTAAGTGCTTCTTACAACATGGATTAGCAAGGCCCTACAAGGCTTTTGAAAACAAGATCATCTTGGCGAGGGGAATCAAGCTGCCTTCTGTGCAAACTCAAAACCGGACATTGCGTGGATTCATCTTGCAGCTGGAACAGCCAACAACTGTACATTGAAACGAGAAATGTAAAGCAAGTGCAAAGCAAAATCTTGGAGATTAGTACGATGTTATACTCATCAAAAGCTCATTATAGCTCCATGCACACCAAGAAAAGGACAGGGGCCATTTAGGATTGGCCTTGTCACTGAAGGCCACTTGCGAGACGGAGCCGTCCAAGTCTTCCACCAGCAAGCTTGTTGGGGTACTCTGCTCCAAGAGTGTAGAACGTGTGTAAACCAGGCCTTACCACTCAAGAAAGGCAACCGGAAACATTAAGAAACGTCTCGGAAAATGACTTCTGCTCTGTGGCTCCCACTTTAGAAGCCAAGGGACAATGAGTGTAGCCTGTGAAATTGGTATTGGCCGGGATATTGAACCTGGCATGTCGACAATCTCAGCTCTCCTTTCGTTCTCGATTAACACCACTCGCCAGCTTCAAACTTCAAGTTGTAAGACAATCCCCCCGAACAGTTGAACTTCCACGGTCCGACGGTAGTAAAGGTTACATAAGATGCCGGCTTTGAGATTTGTCCGCCACCGAAAGGTATGTTCATGTTCCTCTTTGATGGCTTCTGGTTGTATTCCCCTACTTTACAGTTCAGGTCGACGGAATTCACCACGAAACTATGTGACTGGGGATTGACTCCTTGAGGGGAAACTCACTTCAGATTTCAGAATTCCGACTCGAAGAAAGGGGTTCTGTTTGAGTGCTCCACCTCAGATTTTCATGTCTTCACAGGTAGGTGTAGGTGTCATACTGTTTTTGATTCCCTATATATCTAGACTGCACTCTTCTGGAACTCTTACCCAAATGTTCAACTGTCATGCAAAGACAAACCATGCCCCAACATGTGTGTGGCATTGTATTGAGTATTGAACAACTCTTTCAAATTCAACTGGGCGATGAGCTGCACACCGGCCGTCTCTTTTGCCTTCCGAAAGTAGCCCCTCGTGCCAAGTCGCGTGTTGCTTTCACTGGCATTGTAGTTGGTGCCCGAAACCTGCGCCGAGCTGAGCTGGGTCAAACTCCAAAGACTGCAACTTGCTCCTACAAAAGGGATTGAAGAATTCGTGGCGAAGGCTGAAGGCAAGAATTGCTTCAAGAATTCATGCCCCTGCAGGTGGAAATGAATTGAAGCTTGTTGAGTTGAGACTTGACACGGGCACAAGCAATTGAAAAAATTGACTCAAACTCCCATGTACATCTCATCTGTGCACCTCGCAATCTGAAACTACAAGCAAGCGCAATATGAATTGAGCCGCGGAGCATCCACATCTGTCAGAACTTGTATTCTGTCAGTCCCATTTGCATCTGCTGCCAAGAACACCCGGAAGGCCGAGACATAGGTAAGCTCGGCTGGTGGGGTCCTGAAGTAGGGCTAAGTGAAAAAGCTAGAAACAAACTGACCAACAGTGCATGATGTGAGCCTAGGAACACAAAGAGGGGGAGAGAGGTTAGGATGGGACAAAGGTATTATTCTATGAAAAACTACGCAACTTTTCACGAAGCAAAGTACATTGTTACATTTGCATGACAAAGACAAGTTGAGAAAGCAAATGAAAGCGGCGATCAAAGTCTCTGGTCTGGACTCTTTTCCAATGGGATTTGATGTGACTGTGCTAAGCCAGCGGCCAGTCCAAGGTGCCTCCCACTTCCAGGACATCAAGATCAAGATCTGCAAAGACCTGCTATATCTGCTATCAAACACTCTTGAGCTTGAGCAAATGTCTGAAATGAAACGAATGTGAAGAAAGGAAACGTACGAAAAGCTCACACCAACTGAGCTTGGGCACCAAGGCTGACACAGAGGCGATTGTATCAGAGAAAGTGAAGCTCCCAGGGGTCGTTTGCCTGTAGTAGACAGTGCTTCGGCAAGAGAGATGGATCCTTTGCAATTGGTGTGGGGATTGTCCAGTATGATCAAGGCCTACCTGGCCAACCTGTGTCATTCATATATGAGAATGAGAACATTAGAATCATTAAGATCAAAACATCAATATCACCTCCTACTTGATACACGATAGGGAATTTACTCCAAACTGATTTTGCTCATCTCTTCGCTTAATCCACTCCCACCTTTGGACTGAAGCATCTGACTTTACGAACTCACTTCGATGTTGGAAGCTCAAATGTCTCTACCCGGCCCCGTCCAATCTATGCTCTTCCCTGGCCCTGCCTCCTTACTGAATGCGCCTACTTAATTAGGGGGGACTAGTTAGCTTCTAGGTATGAAGCAAATGGCTCACGCACTGATCACTTGGTTCCTAGATTTCTAGGAATACTTAGTTCATCGCAGAATTCAAAAGATTCCGCGGGTCAAAATGTTTTATCAGAGTGGCTCCACAAGAGACGATCGAGTGTAGACTACCACATCCTGAGCAAAACAAGGATTGTCAACTGCTTTAGACATTGGCTTTTGGTCACACCCCTCTGCATTTGCATGGCTTCCAGGAGCCTAGTTGAACTGGATGCACTGGCAAAATCCAAAGCACAAAGCGCATCCAACGCACACACGCACATCAAACCCAAGGGTCAGTATTGTGTCCTTTGGCGGTGTCTGCTGGGATGTCCATCTGTGTTGCTCCATCCACATGAGGAATACCTTCACCAATCCTGAGAAACCACTCTTTCTCAAAAAAGAACTGTGAATGTCAAAGTGTCCTCCAAAAAGCCACTACCAGACGGGTTGGATGTATCCTATTCCCTGTAACAGCCTTTCTCTAAATACTGATAGTTGTTTACTGACTTTTACAGTTACAGGTATATGATATGGGACAAACCCCACAGATGCGCCTATGTCGGAAAATGTCCTGATCCACCAGGGCCGCTCTGGCCTGCTACCTACCAGGACCTACCACCCCAACATAGAGGGATCAGAGTTCAACTCTGTTGTCTCGGTGGTGGCAACACAAAAACGAAAAGAGACGAGGCACTGTGACTTCCAACTTCCGATGCTGTCTTGGGCCAGGTACATCAGGTATGCCTTTGTGAATGCGCAATGGTTTCTGCTTGCAAGCAAACAAGAGTAAACAGAATTGTTCACACCCACCAGCCCTTCAAGTTTCCAAAAGAGCAAGCTGTCACTTCCCGCTGACTGTGGTTCCTGCATGTGCTGTTGCTCCTTGTCACTGACTTTCTATAGTATGGCTAGTGTTTGGTTGATGCTGCCAGGTGGCTGTGACGGCCACAGTTCTAGCAGGTGGATCCCAATAAACCGTCCCAGCCAACTCTGTCTCATCCAAGTCCAGATCTGTGAAGCTCACATTGGAAACCTGAAAAACAAGAACAAGGTAACAAGAGTAGAGTTAGTTCCAAGATGTGATACAAGATGATACAAGTATCATTGTCGCGTCTTCCGACTGATCCAATCAATTGCAAAACGTGTCTGTAGCACAAGGCCTACGTCGGGCCTGGACCAATAAAACATCGATAGGGTACTTGAGGCAAAGAATAAAACAAGTTGCAACCGGACAGTCGCGTGAGTAAACCATGGCAAACCCAATGTGAAGGTAAGGGGCACTGGCCACTTCATCATACAGCAACCATGTGGAAGGAGTGCGTTGTTCCGTTGTTGGTGAGTTGGAGGTGATGGCCAGGTACACGTAAGACCTCGGCAATGACATGACCTGGACTGGCCTGCTTTAAGCAGGAGAGTCTGTGAATGTCACTTTAGCAAATTAGATTCGAATCATGTGAAATGACGCAAATGGTGATTCACACTGCGATTGTATCAAAACATCTTCATCTCCCGAATGACCATGATGCGGATGCACTCCGAGGCTGCAACTGCAGCGCTGTGTCGGTGGGAATAACCTTCTCAGTCAAAGGCACCTCAACCACCACAGACTGAGTACAGTACTAACTAGCTCAGTGTGTTCGGTCTTGAACAACACATGCGTTGCTTTTCGATATTTCCGTCTTGGACGCTAATGCTAACCCTTATCAACTGTAGAATACCACGCTGAGGCATAATAAGGCTTTGGCAAAAAGGCAACCTGATGCAGCCAAAGTGCGTCGACCTCTTCAAGCAATGACGTTGTGTCATCTCCTGTCAAGGACTGGAAAGGAGAAGCTGTTATCAAATTGACCCTGGTTATCTTATATAAGTGCCTTGAGTAGTTCCAGTGGTGGAGAAGTAAACTCGGAAGAAAGTGATGTCACCCAAGACCTCGCCGCAAAGGCTTCAACAAGCCTTCTTTGAAGAAGCTCTTGCCATCTTTACCAAAGGCCAGGACACTCATTCTGCCAAAAAACTACAGCTTGTGAAGGAAACAGCAGAAGTAATGAATGGCCGAGACACTGATGGCAGTGACCATGACAAATTCCTGAAGAGCGCCGATCCCATATACTGGGGTCTAGTCGCACGGTGGGGGCCAATAGTTCAATTGGAAGTGAGGAGTTGTTGCTTATCTAATGTCCTACTTGCTTTAGAGCAACACCATTATACAATTTCTTCAAATTGAGTGTGATCCTGTAGGTCTATGACCCAGATTGGCACAGGTCCACAATTACACCAACATCCTGTCCGAAGCCTCAGGAAGCGTATCAAAGCATTGAAAGCATACTAGAGCGCACAAAGAAGAGGAAACGGTCCACGTAATCCTCCTGCTCTGTGTCTTTAGTGTAGTATGGGATGGTGTCTCATTCTACAGGAGAATCTGAAATCTTCAAGCCTCCTAGCCGCATTTGTTCGTAAAGAATTTATGTGATCGCAGTGAATTTGCCAAGTCTCCCTCCAAGCTCAGTCTCATCCAAATCACCGTCCGAGAAGAACAGGTTTGATGCCTGTGGGCAAAGCCAGACACAATCAACCCATCAGCACCGGTAACCCCGAACGTCTTCAACAAACCCAAAATACTTGACACAGCTAGTCTTGAAAAGTCGCTAGTAGGTTGGAGGCCATCGCTAATTATTAGGTTGGAGGCCATCGTGAGTAGTTTGGAGGCCATTGCAAGTGTGTTAAAAGCCGGGAGCCAGAAAAAGGGCAAAAGCAGTTAACAGTACTTGCACTTGCACGGCTCAAGCACCTGGAAGAGAGCAGCAGCTTCCACAAAAGAGATGAAGGCCTAAGTTCCAATTGGTAGATATTCATAGATGGATGATGTGAAACCTTGATTGGCACAAAAGGGCTATCATTCCAATACCAGCACCGGGCTCTTTGAACTTTATAAAGCTCAGCTTCGGCATTGCTGTTTGACTAGTTTCTCGAAATCCGGTCTTGCATTCCCTCACTTCGAGCGGCTGGAGTGGTCTGCTCTGCCAGGGAGGACCTGCGACATTCGGCATGGTTTATCAAACACGACTCTCCAAATTCCAATGTTTACAGGTCATGCCCATGACTTTGCTTCAGACTACAAATGATGGGATGCAAGGGTGCAATGTGAGCACAAAATTTTGTCTTGCTTGGGTAATTTGCTGGACAAACAGAACACATCAAAACACACACTCTTTTGTCACTGCCCAGTCTGATCTAATTTGCTGTCAAGTTCTTTGCTCTGAAAAGGCGTCCTGTCCAACTTGCCTTGCATAGACGAGGAAGTGCGTGTGTGAGTTTCGCTGAAGATTTGTAGGGAGGCTCAGCCTGACCAACGTGATTCTCGAAGAATTCACAGTTGGGTGATTGATCCTTGCTGGTAATTCCCTTTGTTGGATTTTGGCAAGAATAAAACACTGAAAGCCAAGCTGCTGGTTCGTGCCAACGACCACTGAATCGACCTGCAGGATCCGACAGCCCGTGATGGCTGTATAGGCAAAGCGGCGGTTTGTGCTGTGCTAAAGATATTGTGTAAATCGCCTGAGAACGTGAATCACCTGTCTCACTGCTTGCCAAATAGACCACGTAGTCCTGAATCTCATGAAGAATTTATAGATCCTCGACCCCTCAACAAAATGTGGTGCATAGCTGGTCTCAATAATGTTGCTTTCTCAATACCACATCTGTGTATCTATGATGGCAAAAGTCAAGATATTATAATCCGGTGTTGAGATAGAGCCTTAGAGACACCAGCTGCAGGTTTAGTCCTGAAACCATAAAAATAAATTGGCTGACTGTCCTGGATTCCTCGAAGCTCGTCGCTTGATGCCTAGCAAGGCTGGAGCATGTCAAACTAGTGTGCTCTGCCTGTGTGTGTGTGTGTTCACTCACCCGAGCCTGTGCCGTCCAGTACAGCGTGCCCTCAAGCACATCAAGGTTCAAGTCCTGCACGAGATCAGGTGGTTCCATGTTCACAAGCGTTATATTTCGCCATTTAAGGCCATTGGTATTAGGTTGGGGGCCATCGCTTTCACATTATCTCGCAATTGCAAGTTATGCTCATTAAAAAGAAAAAAAAAACATCACATCGAGGCAGTCATTGCCAGTGAAGGTGGGCTGATACACTGTGCCATTTCTGTCAAAGATTGCCAGATACGCTGGGGTTGTTTGCTCCACCAGGCTGGATGCGGTATAAACCTTGGAAATGAAATTGAAAATATAGAGAAAGTATCCAAAGCTCAAGAGCAAACAAAGTCTCTTTCTTGGGCGGTGTCAATCCAAGCGGCCAGCCAGTAAGTGTGATCAGACCTGTTTGTCTCTGCGGGCACTGTCACGTTCTCATACTCCCAGGTCGTGTTCGTGTAAAACGTGCGTGTTGTGCCCACAGCATCCTGGGCAGGTATCTCAGATTGTCCATCTCCGACAGGAAGTTGACAGCAACCAAAAAAGTCCCTTGCGCCTCGGCAAAGTAAACTACGTAGTGGTCAATCTCGCTGGTCATGGTTGGTGAAGACCACAGTAGGGTTCCTGCAAAGAAACGAGACTGCGCCGGCAGTTTCTGAAACAGACAGTGCGACACCGTGACACCCTTCCAAGTTGCGCTTAAAACTACCACCATGAGCCGCGCGGGGGGCAAGAGGGACGCACAACTCCAGTGTCAAGACTGGCCAAGCCATGTCATCCCTGAAGCTCGAGGAGTGAAAAATCCTCTTGCCGCGCCTCCAATCTCCCCATAGTCCAAGTCTAGATCTTCAAAGGTCACGTCTTCCGCCGTGGAGTTCCTAAAATGCAGAGTGTGGTTTCGGTCCTTGTTGAATTATCATTGACAGTGCTGGTGGAAAATTTAGAGCTGGTTGAAGAGATATGGTGCTGCCTCTTGCCACCACTCCGAAATCGAACAAACTCAGCTAAGGTGCTGGTCGGTGACAGTAAAGGCACCCGGAGTAGTCTGCTCAACGAATGACGACTCTGTATAAACCAGCATGCTGAGACGCCCATAGTTCCTGAGATCGAATCTTCGATTTTTTTTAAGGAGTCCATGGCAAATCCTCCTTTTCTGCAAAATCTAGAATCCTGTCCAATTCCTGCTTGAGTGCGTGTGATGCAAAATATGCGAATGGATCATGTTTGAGGTTTGCAAACAAGCATCGAGTACTCCGGCGCCAAGTCCACCGCTGAGGTACCAATTTCAACGGCATCTGAAGAAATGTCCTGGAATGCATCCGTATGAAAGGGAAACCGGGATTGGATTCTCCTTCTGTGGCCTTGTGAATTGAAGACTTGCTGCAGACAGAAGGTAGCTGCCAAAGAGACTATGGAAGAAAATGGAAATCAAAATTGATTATTTATCCACTTCTCATCATTTGGCTGCTCCTGACCCCAAGAGATCCAGCCGGTATTTGTAGTACGTGTTTCTGGCGTGGCAAAGTCAGTGTTCTGTGAATGCAAGTTGAACCAGTAGGAGCCTCAGTCAAAAGGTCGGGTGCACCAGGCACACAGCCAGGCTGCCACCCAGCTCCCCCTCTTCTAGCGCTATTGAGCACAGCCTCCAACCTAATAGCAGCGATGGCCTCCACCCTAATAGCAATGGCCTCCGTTCTGTCAACCGTTGCTTATCAGTTCAATCAATTCAAGTTGTTCCTTCCGAAGCCCCAAAGGAAGCTGTTAGATGCTCCAAGGAGCCGGTCTCAGAACCCTCCAGGATCCACTGGATTGGATCCCGATCTGACGCATCATTTGCTGTGGTGAAGCTGAATGCCTGGAAGAGAAATCTTGTCCAATGCAGTTGAGGCAGAGTGGATGCATGTGGCTGTCATATGTGGGGAGAACATTCTCACGTGGTGTGTGTGTGTGTGTAACCCTTGGAGTCATAGGGATGCTTTTGCATTTATTTTTTTTGTTTTATCGCAGGGGG
>CAXAMN010028029.1:498738-521199 GCA_963970005.1 Durusdinium trenchii
TAGTAAGGCCAGGAGCCCCTAGTAGCGTCCTTGCTCCTAGTAGCGATTACCTTTGTTACTAATAGCTTCTTGTTCCTAGTAGTATGGCCAGGAGCCCCTAGTAGCGTCCTTGCTCCTAGTAGCGATGACCTTTGTTACTGGTAGCGAACATTGCTGATGAAACTCACAACTGCCGGGCAGCCGTTGAGGTGGTCACTGTTTCTGTGGTACTGGTCGAGGTGGTGCTGGTGGACTGGCGGGCAATCTACACTTGTGATCACTCATGAGTTAGCGAATCGCCAAAGAAATCACAGTAACTGTAGCAACTGTAACAACACAGCTGTCTACTGTAATTGTATAAGGCTGCGAATTGGTTTTCCCAATCTCAGCAAGAGAAGGGCACCGTCGACGATGTTGTCGTGGAGGAGGTCGAGGTTGAGGACGTTGTGGAAGAGGATGTAGATGTTGCTGTTGTAGAGCTGCTAGTACTGGATGTGGTGCTTGTGCTTGAGGTGCTAGAAGTTGACACCTGAAGGCATACACAGTACATGTTCACACTCACTCTTTCTGAGCCCTACAGCTGCTCTTCATCATCCCGTTCATGCCAACTCGTCAGAAGCAAGAAACTGTGCTTGTCGTGGCAGTAAGTGTTGTTGAAGAAGTGGAGGTGGTGGAAGAAGATGAAGATGTGGTTGATGAAGATGTGGTTGATGAAGATGTGGTTGATGAAGATGTGGTTGATGAAGATGTTGAAGATGAAGAGGTAGCAGTGATGGATGTAGACGTTGTCGACGAGCTTGAACTTGATGAGCTTGACGAAGAGGAGGAGGAAGAGGATGAAGAGGACATGGATCTCAGAGTTCATGTTTACTTGGCACAGTCGTCACCCCCAGTGCATATAACTTCTTCAAATGTTTACCCTCTGATAAGAGAGTTGTGAAACTGCAAACCTTGGAGCTAAATCTAAACGTGTCTTCACGAGCAGCGTGTATTCTCCCAAACAAAGCTACATAAGTGTCCATTTGCTCATGTGCTATTTCCAGCTGAACCAATGCTACCATGCTTCGACGAACTTGTACTGGATGAGCTTGTGCTTGAAGAAGTGGTCGACCTAGTTCCATGTCAAGACAAACAGAATACAAAGAAACACAATCTTTTGGCCTTTGGCAATCCCCTAATAGCAATAGCCTCCAACCTACTAGCGATCAACCTACTAGTGATGGCCTCCAACCTACTAGCGATGGCCTCGAACCTTTAACCTGACCACGTTAACTTGCGCAAAGTCCTGGCAACTGAGCGTAGAGGGCCACAAACCCTCGATAAACCCCAAATGCTTCTCAAGGCCTTCTGGCTTCGTTGCTACTGAGTAACTGGTTACGATGATAGTCATGCAGCAGGTTCGTACGTGCAAGAGTCTTTGTAGGCATCACTCAACCAAGACTTCGGGAAACCGAGTTTGCGACGAGCTAGATGTGGAGGAACTTGTCGAAGTGGAGGAGCTGGAAGTGGAAGTGCTGCTGGTAGAAGTGGAAGTTGAAGTAAAGGAGCTTGTGGTCACGGTGATGGTGGTGGCAGTGGAAGAGCTTGTTGTGAAAGTAGTCAGACTGGAGGAGCTAGAGGAAGTCGTAGTAGAACTTGTGGTTGTGCTGGAGGAACTTGTACTCGTGGAACTTGTACTCGTGGAACTTGTACTTGTGGAACTTGTACTTGTGGAACTTGTACTTGTTGAACTTGTACTTGTGGAACTTGTACTGGAGGAACTTGTGGTGGAGGAGCTTGTTGAAGTGCTTGTCGTCACCTCACAAACGCCCAGGCGCGTTTCATCACCATAGTCTTCACATATACATTTAATGTAACCCCTATTCCCCCCGCTCTCTGCGGCTTGGCCACGCTTGAAGTGGTCGCTGCAAGTCGTCGTACCTTGTCGTCAGATTCAGCTCAAGTCCCCTAAATCAAGACCAGCTGCAGGAAGAAAAGCTTGAAAGTACACAAATAAGCTTTACGGTTGATACAGTACTTCGATGAAACATATGATTTAAATTGCAGCTCTGCCTCGGCCTCTTCTTCCATGTCATAGGAAAGCCGCCGTGATCCCGTATCCTGGGAGCACAACAAAGGGAGGGTATGAGCATGTTCTTTGCAGCAGCATGTGCTTTATGACCTGACACACTCAATTGAGTCCGACACCAAAATTCTATCTCCACAAAACTAGAGGTGTTTCTGCACAAAGAAACGGATCCCGCCTCGTCTGTCATATTCGGAAGTTCCGTCCAATAAAGCACATAGTGTGTGAGTAAGGTCTCATCAGTGCGGGCAAAAGTGATGTAGCCTCCCGCTCTGATATGGTAAAGGGAGGATCAAAGGTTTGACAGACCATCAGAGGATCATTCTGTCCATAGACTGCAAAACAGTACAAAAAGCTGATCTGCCTCCCAGCTCATCAACATCGAGATCCTGAAATCACATCAACTCTTGGGAACTCCAAAGCAACATCCCAGATTCACTGCAGTCCTGATCTAAGAACTCCATGGTGTCCACCTCAAGTGAAATTGACCAACAGTTCGGTAGATAAGAAAAGAAAAAACAATGATAAAATACCATGAGACCATGACTGAATTGCATTCTAATTCCAACGAAACGTAGGCTCGGACTGTGAGATAAGTGTCCGAGATCGTCTGCACAAATGGAGTGGTCATCTCAAAGAGGGGAGAGCGGACATAGAGCAGCACATGAGTCCAGTTCTGGCATCGGCTCGTTTCATCTCGTTTTCATTCACCGAAGTCCGCCGGACTCGATACTAGTAGCTTCTTGCTACTGGTAGCGATGCCAGGAGCCCCTAGTAGCGTCCTTGCTCCTAGGGCCAGGAGCCCCTAGTAGCTTCTTGCTACGTCTTCAAACAGAATTAGAAACCGGCACTTCTAACACCCAACTTGAATCTGCGACAGAGGTGAGGTGCATGCAACCCCTTTTCTGAGCCTCAACGGGAGTGTCAACCCACACGTCCACCCGATTGATGCCCACTGGCACCTTGGAAAACATGTGCGTGGCATGCACAAATCACCTGTACATGATGTCATGAGCCACGGCCAGCCTCTGCACCCATCTGTGAGCGTCCTTCGCCGGTAGCTGACTGGGCCAAGTAAAGCACATAGTACTCAGTGCCTTGGCAAGATTGTTTCATCTGCAAACTTGTGTTTTACTTCAATCAGTACAAGTCGGGAAATCTACAATCAAGCCGAAGATCGGTAGATGTACGGCGGTGGATTGAAGAAAGATGGTCCGCCTGAGTACAAGCAACTCTAGGAACGCAAAAAATGTTACATGTTGAATGAAAACAAATTGATGTGTGTGTGTGTGTTTTTTTCAAACGGCTAAGCTCGGAACCTATCTCACCAAGGTCGAAGTCTCGGTCGGTCCAATAAAAGTCTGTGATGTTTGCCTCGGTGGCTTTGACCAAAATGACAAAAGCAAAGCTTTTTCTTATCCGACAACCATTTTGATTTTTTTTTTGTCAAGTCAACCTTATCCGGCAGAAATTAGGGAAGCGGCAAAGGCGTCGTAGAACTCATGCGTCACCGGAGTACTCTGCTCCCCGAGCGAGGAGTACGAGTGAATGTTGATGTACCTAGCAAGCCAGTAAGGCCCCTTTCTGATGACTTTCCTTTCCGAAGGTATCACATTATAGAATTGTAGCATCGCCCTGCCTGTTGGCTGCAACAACCGTGTTCTCAGGCACAATGAACTGGGTTTTGGAAACCTCAGCAATATCTTCCCTGACTCAGTACAACCACACAAAGCCTGTCCGAGCTTATCAAAGGTACCAGTATTTAAACCAAAAATACTTCACAGGAACCCAAAGAAGTCTGAAACTATGCCTCAATTGGCATCTTTCAGTCTCCGGCGGATACGCTGTCGATCTGCGTGCGTACAGCGCTGGAAGTGTCCTCCTCAGCCAAATTACGTGATTTTGCAAAGCGGGGAGGCGGGGAGTTCCTCAAGCGTGTTCTGATGTTCTCTGTTTCTCATGCGCTGCATGAAATGAGAGATGGATCAGCCAGTCAAGCATTGTTAGATAAAAGACTGTCAAGACACGGCCACATAGATCCGGTATCCAACCACTCGTCCAAGTATGCTTGGAAGCTGCCAAACCAGCTCTCCGCCAAGATCTCCATCATCCAGGTCCTGAGCATCAAACGTGCTGCAGGCACCCACGCGAAGGACTCTTGAAGATCTCGCGAAAGAAAGCCGCTAGCTAGTGCATTATTTCTTGTAATTGTTCTCCTTCTAAATGACAGCAAGCACAACTGCTGCTACCAAGCCGCATCGTCGGTGAGATTCACCTCCTTCACCGAGGCATTGTCTGCTGCTCCGGCAAAAGACAGGAAGCTGGGAGTGGTGGCTTCAGCCAATGCCTGGGCATCATGCAGCAGCATGCAGGGCATTGGCTGGTTTTGGCATGTAAGAAAACGTTAAAAAAACAGAAAAACAAAACATCACAAGGTCAGCAGGAGAGTTTAGAAATCAAACTCTTCACACTGAGGTCCCAACAGACCGAGAAAATACGACAAAATGCGAGAAGGTGTCCCGCAAAGTACCAACTGGCACTTCAAAGGTGTTGGTGCCTTACATGGAAGCCCACTTTGCAATCGGACAGTTCAAAGCGATTGAGTTGCCGTTGCTCTTTCTGCGTACGTTGCAGATTCCAAGGTACCATAAGGCACCTCTCCAAGCTCAATGTAGGACAAGGCTCCAGATGCCTCCAACTCGGTGAGATTGTAGCCTAAGAGGACTCAGGCTTTGCATTCAACTGCATTGCTATCCCTTGGAATCATAATGAAATGATTTGAAATGCTTCAACATTGCTCGTTAAGCTGCTCAGCCTGATCAGCCGACACTTTGCCAAGCAGCCGCTGAGGCTACCCGTCCAATTCACCAGTTGCTTGTTCAAGCCAGCAGCGTCGTCTGCCAAATACACGGCATACCTAAGCCAAGAATCAGTCGTTGGTTCTGGCCCCCTGGACACATCTTCTGAGTCCCCAAATGTTGGGTGTGGCCAAGGTACGTGATAACTTCGTCCGAAACATTCTCAGGAGGTGTCCATTCCAAAGTGCCACTTAGGTCCACAATGTCCAAGTCCTACAACATGGATCAACATGGATCATGAATCATCATGAATCATGATCATTGAGTCAAAAAAGATAGTATATAGGTTGGAGGCCATCTCTAGTAGGTTAGAGAGAGAGAGAGCCATGGCAGAAAATCACAGCTGTCAGTACTTGACAAACGGCGCAGTGCAGTGCATTCACTGCAATACTTCACCACTCCCAAGAAAATACCATGTGTGGTGTCCTCTCCAACCCAAACAACATTTGTGACAGGCATATCCGCATCCGCTATCTTGATGTATGCTGGCGTGGTCTGCTCTGCCCATGTGGACTGTGCGTAGACCAGCACATAGTCCTCGGATCGCGCAGCTGTAGGCTGGAGTACTGAGTACATCCCAAACCATTTATATACTGCACGGGGCCGCACATGGCATCTGCTAAATGTCTCACAGCCAACGGAACAATCGGGCCGTAGTGCTCCTCCCCTTTTGCGATTGTGACAAGCTGCATAAATATAGTCAGTGTTGTTCTCGGAATATCCTTGAATCATTTCTCTATTAAGCTGAATCCAGTAAATCATACCAGCTGTCTCGGAACTCACTATACTGAGCATCCGACCTGGGTGCAAGCGGGTCGTGTCTGCTGGCACATGCACCTCTGTAGTTGTGCCCTGCTCAACGGTAGTGAAATGAAATCCTTGGTCAATCACCAATTTGAATCTCATCACAAATGACACAATGAATCACCAAGTGCGAAATCAATGAAGCAAAACGGAACGAATGGCTTGCTGATTGGGGTGTGCCGCCGAGATGCGATTGGCGCCAGCATTGTCCAGCGAAAAATACACCTCGATCAACTGGTTCTGGCAAACCAAAGCTTCTTGTTCCTAGTAGCTTCTTGCTACTAGTACTACTAGTAGCGATGCCAGGAGTCCCTAGTAGCGTCCTTGCTCCTAGTAGTAAGGTCAGGAGCCCCTAGTAGCTTCTTGCTCCTACTCTCGATGACAACAAACTAGAATCAAGATTGAAATCCTTTGGGTGTCTCCGGTGAAGCGTGTCTTACGCCCCAATTGAATCAAAGGCAAGGCTAGTATTATTATGTGCTGCATTGAATCAAAGGCAAGGCTAGTATTATTATGTGCAGCACGTCAAAACCATGCAATGTTTGACGTTCAGCAACTTTTTGCATCAGATCCTGTTGCCAAACGAACTACAGTATTGAATGCAAGGCACCAGGTAATGTGAAATCAGGCTGGTATCCAGCGATGGCTGCTGCCAGCTGATGTTCCCTCCTAGTTCGTTCACGTCCAGGTCGTAGTCAGTGAACAGGACCTGCAACAGCATGAAAAGCTGTAAATCCAGCAGGCCACAAATAGTTTCTCACTCGAGCCGCTAAAGGCTCGCTAGCTCCACATCTTCTTTCTGATTCTAGTAGCGATGTGTTACTATAGTCATGCCACGAGCTACTAATGGCTTCTTGCTCCTAGTAGCAAGGTCCTTTGTTCCTAGTAGCTTCTTGCTACTGTAGTAATGCCAGGAGCTACTAGTAGCGTCGCAGGACCTACTAGTAGCGTTCTTGCTCCTAGTAGCGATGCCCTTTGTTACTAGTAGCGATTTACATCCTATATCATCCTATATCTAGGTACTGTTCTCCTGGAACAAAAAATTTGTTCATTAGCAGTGCTTCTGTTCTCTTGTCTCACCGAGGTCGTAGTTTGGACTTAAACTGAAAACCAGTGTGAGGACGATTAGAAGGAAACATTGGAAAAAATGCCATTGTTGTTCAAAACATTGTCGATTTGAGATGGCGCATTCTGCTCGCACCTGCTGGGCTTGGATACCAGTGTCTGAGATGGCCAAAGCCGCAGGCGTTGTCTCTTCAACCAAGCTGGTTTGCTGCAGGGCGGGCCGGCTGGCAAATCAAGATACGCAACACTAGTCAGCCAATTCATGTTTCAATGCCTCAAGCATCCTCAAGTCAATGACAGCTTCGAAACTGAAGAAGTGCGAAGGGGCAAAAGGGCACTGCCAACGGCGCTGCCTGGTACACCACGAAGTGAGTCGCTGTGGCTCCAGCACTATCGACCGCCTCCAAAAGCGCAACTCGTTCAGGGATTCTAGGGATCAATTGGGATCATTCACTCGAAAATTCATGAGAACATATGAGAACCCCTTTGTCTCATTGTAAATTTCTGCTGTTTTCAAGAACCCTCAATATAATTCCATTACTCTCGTGCAAATCGATGCAAATTGTGTGAAGCCTTGATTCAACAAAATTGAGGACATGCGTGTGCCTATGGGATCCCCTCACTCTGTTCCGACCAAAGCAACAGTCTCGCAGCGCACCGCTGTATCTGCTGGCACGTCAAAGGTGGTCGTGAAGCGGGCCTCACCTGGCGATTTGCAAGAGCCAAGGCTAAATCGATCAATCATTAGATGTTCATAGTCAGCAGCTAAGCTTCTCTGCCATTCTGAGGTTTTTCAGTCAACTCCAAACACTTTCGCTCTCCGTCTCTGTTGCTGCAACACCCGAGAGCATGAGCTTCCTAGCGTCCTAGCCTGTCGCGTTCGTGAGCCTATTTCGATTGGTTCCAGCTGCGTCTGAGGCCAAATAGACGTGGTAGCTTTCCTTGGTCAAGCAAGAGTTGAATCTTCAATTGGAAGCTCTTAGAGCAGAAGAACTTCTTGTGCCAAGCTGCGACTTTGTACCTGTAGGAGTGTTCCGTCCAGCTCAATACACCACCAAGCTGGCAGGTCAGGTTGAAGCTTTTAGGCAAGCTTTAGGGCAAGTTGGAGGCCATCGCTGTTAGGTTGGAGACCATCGCTTCTAGGTTGGCAACAACTCTCCGGCCTCATCTTGATCCAAGTCCAAATCGGTGAAGGCAAGGTTGCGAACGTCGAATGCTTAGTGCACTTGCGGCTGCGTTCCACAAAAATTGCTAGAAGAGCTGCTGGAATGCTCTTTGATGTGAAGTTCTATCGCTTCGTGTGAAAATGAGTGACAACAAGTTAAGTTTCCCTAAAAATCTAGGAACCAAATCATCAGTGCAAGCGCTATCCTGCGTCCAGCTACTAGAAGCAGACTAGCTACACCTCTTCTCCTCTCTATCCGCCGCCCAACCCCCCCGGCTTTTAAAAGGGGTCAAAGTAAATCAATGCGTGCCCACTCTGTGGCACCCTGACAATCATCTGGGATGTAGCGGGTGGCAGGCCAAGTTTGCTCTTGCAGTGCCTCAGCCAATACAAACGGTTAAACAGGCATAATTGTAATCTCCAGAATGGTGAATTTGACCTCATCTGTGCTTCTGGGTCCATCACAGTAGCAGCATATAGCAATAAGTAGTCACTGGGAGCTATCGATGTCTCCGCTGGCAATTCCACCTGAGGCTGAAACTGGAGAAGGTCAGTCTGTTCCAGTTGCATGCTTCCCACAATACCAAAATCAATCGCAACGGTAGAAAACGACTGGAAGTTTCTAAACAGAGCGATTCTCTCACGCTGACTTCCCTCACTGCAGCTTGTATCACTACAGTAGGTCGCCAGCAAAGTTCCACCACATGGTGGTGCCTTTCAGCTGGTCCTGACACATCGCATGAAATTTACAAGTCACTAGCAATCTGATGATACAAGCAATAGGACCAGAAAGGACTACCACAAGAAACCAATCTCCTTTGTTGGTGTCCAAAGCTCCCAGCCACCCCAGTCATCAGTACCATAACCTGTTATATAATCGGCATCATCATGTTCGATCATTGTTTGTTCTCAAATGCAATCTTTTCCCAGTGACGTGGCTACTCAGTAGTTTCTATGTGTCCATTCCGGCATCATCACTGAAAAACGATCTCAAGTCCCCTGCTGCGGACGAGTTCTCAGAAGTCTTTGTTAACTTCGTCCGTGGAGAGTTGCCGCCA
Source organism: Durusdinium trenchii (assembly GCA_963970005.1). Taxonomy (NCBI): domain Eukaryota; class Dinophyceae; order Suessiales; family Symbiodiniaceae; genus Durusdinium; species Durusdinium trenchii. The sequence goes on from CAXAMN010028029.1 coordinate 507,733, forward strand.
AAAAACTGTGCGTAAGCCGGCCAAAGTAGAGATTGTAGTGGGTGACAAGAGCTTCTGGTACAGATACGTCCTTTGCTGCAACAGAAAGGGTTTACCCGTACCAATCCAATCCGAAAGCCTCTGCTTGAGACTAGTCAAATGGGCAGTGTTTGGCTTTTGTCGATCACACGCCACACGCCTAAAGCAGGAAAGGCCTTCAGGAACCGCAATATGTTCAATGTTGATGATCATAACGATTGTATATGTAAAGCTTGTTGCTGTCAAGCTTCCCACACAACGGTTCCACCAATCTCGCCAAGGTCCAAGTCGAGATCATCGATGTTCAAATTGCTCACCTTGTGCCAAAGCGAGCCAATACTGTAATTGGCATGAACGGTGCATAGCATATGTCTGGTCAAGAAAGCAAGTTGTTCTTCCGCATGAATTCGCCCAAGCCTTTGTTTCCGCATTTCTCTTCTACACACTCACGACCTTGATGACAGTGCCTGAAAGTTGGTGTCGCTAACATTCTTCCATGTAGGCGTCGTCTGTTCTTCCAGGCTTGAAACCGTGTGCACCAAAACCTCAATCGGAAATCACTCTGCACAAATGCAAAAAATTGAAATGTCGCAAATGTAGACTCCCTGATTATGTTTCATCACAGAAAGCTAAGCAACGGTTGTCGGCTGTGTTGGTTGTAGAATGCAGGGTCGCACACCCGCAGTGTAGTCACCTTAAAGCGATGCCGTGCCAAGCGCCTACATCCAAAAATGCGATCAATACATACATAGAGTTTCATTGCGTGACATTGCTTCTATTTTCGGAATCCCCAACTTGATTCTGCTGATTCCTGAAAAAGATTCTGAGTGTCTCTACGTATGCAAGACTTATGTTCGGGGAGCATCATTGTAATTAGAAAAGTAAGGCAATTGTTTGATCAGGTTTCCCACATTGTGTACCCAAATCGAAGGGCTGGTAAAGGTGTGCCTCCACATGAAACAATGCTACGGCCACTTTGGTTACGGGCCCAATCTTCAGACCAACAGATTAATGCAAATGCCTGGTCGATTACCTGTCAACAACCCTCGTTCTACTTCTACTGTGTCTTTACATGTGACGATGCACGAGTGCGCATGTGATTATGGCAAGCTTTTCGGGCTGAACTCCCAAAGCCAATTTCCCACGAGGAGCAATATGGTAGCGCTGTATCGGCGGCCACGCTTGCCTCCGATGTACCAACTGACACCTCTGCAGCTGCAGATATCCTGCCAATCAGCAAAGGTGGGCACACTCACTGGATCTCCATGAAACTACACAAACGAGCTTAGGAGCCCAAGCTATGCAAACTTTTTGATGCACTGGTCGGATGTACAGAAGCGCCTGTCAAGACCCCGCTGATTCATTGCAATGAAAACCCTGTAGGCTGAGACCACATCCTGAGCAATGACAGACTGCATGGTGCAAAAAGCAAAGGGACGGACTAATTTAGTAAATGTCATTTCATGACTAATTTAGTTTGTCTCCAAATCACATGTCCCTTTGCCGGTAGGGACAGCCAAGCGCTATGCCAAGCTTCCAGAAAGTGCTCCGGCTCATCCCAGGTGACCGTTCCTCTCTGCATGATGCTACTGACAAGCTACCTTAAACCTAAAGCAATGGCCTCCAACCTACTAGCGATGGCCTCCAACCTAAATGCAATCATGCTGACAAGCTAATCATGCTAATCTTGCGCTCTTGCCTCCGACTTCGTTTACATCCAGGTCTTCATCGGGGAAGCTAATGTTGGACACGCTTGCATTCGCGTCTGCGATCTCAAAGGCTGTTGGGGTCCTGACTCTGCCCACTGGCGGAAGCACCAGCGAATCGCTTGCCATTAAAATGATGCACAATGACATGAAGGAACTACCGTACAGTGTCACAAAACCTTACCACAGAGTCGAATCGGTCCTCATCTCCACAGAGGCAGAGTGCGAGTAAACAAGAAGATAAGTCATTTTGGCCTCGCCGTTTAGGATTTGTCACATGTCATGTTTAAAAGCCCCAGGGCAAAGCATCAAAACCTCAAAGTAGCGGACTCACGTGCCTGTGGAAAGATGTGTGGACCCAAGTCCACCCAGTCGGTGGAGTTTCCTCGAAAGCTTTCAACCAACGATTTCCCAGAGCAATTCTACTCATGCACAATGCTGCAGGTCATTTTCCAATTAAATTCAAATCTTCTAGGAAAGAAAAGAAAGAAAAAGGACGGACAGAACGAAAGGAAGGAAGGTCTGAAGAAAGGGAGAAAAGGTCAAATCAAGTCTCCTGTTTGAGTGGTTGTTCGAGTGCTCGTTGTACCTATCACTTCAGTGTCCTGGCTGGGTTCGGCGACGGATCTCACAATGCAAGTACGTCCTTTCTTCTTTATCTTTCTTTCTTCTTTCCCTTTTCCTATCCTCTTTTCATTTTTGTAAGACTTTATCACTACATCTTGAGACCTTTCCTTTTCTGTCGTGACATTGCTATCAAGTCTCATTAAACCCCAAGAAGAAGCCCGCAGCAAAAGAGTATGATGCTGTGGATGGAGATAGCTCGCTCAAAAAGAAGCGGTCGTCTCCAGTAGCCTCACTCTCTGCAGGCTTTGACCACGGCCATCTGACGGTGACGCGAAACCAAACTATTTGGTGATTTTCCCAAGCGAATTTGTGCCTGGAAAACAAAACTGCATAACTTACATCATCAACAGCCGTTTCAATCTGGGCTCTTTGCGAGGGCCAAAACTAGAGTTCAATTAGTTGATCCATGTGGAAAGCTGTGGTGCCGTTTCTAAAAGCAATCACAATGTTCCTCTCCTGTATGTTATTGTTCTGGGGGTTCAATAGATTCATAGGTTGCTGTACACAATGCTTCGCACTGATGTCAAAATGAAATTTGCTTGAAGAATGCGATGCCGAATCCCGTTTTGCACCCCTGGATTGTAGGCAGGCAGCGGATGTGGCCAAGTAGAGAGAGTACTTGACAACGGGGCCAATGGTCCTGGTGAGAGCACCAGGAAGGTCTCAGAATTCAACACAGCACCGACTTTATCCCTCCTTGGAATTTGCCAGGTGAGGTCACCGCCAATCTCACCTCCGCTTTCCGCAAAACATTCAAAGTCTGTGATTACGCAAAAAAGATCCAGACCCACCGAGAAACACACCTTCATCGAGGTCAAGATCTATTAAGATCAAGTCGGAGACGGAAAAGTCCAAAGTGGCGCCCTGTCAATTTGTCCGATTCGAAGAGAAAAAATCGAAGATAACAAGTCCCATCTTCAGCTGAGACATTCAGTTTCCAAACAAATTGAGCGATCATGCGGCCTCCAATGTCAATGTACCAGGATACGTAGAGACACAGAGTTGTGATTCCGAGTAAATAGCAATTCGCTCATAGATGCCTCTGGCAATTGAGGGAACCTGGGCCAATTCAGGATTAGAATAGAAATCCTCAATAAGCACGCTGTGGTAATGCGCTGTTGAATCGGGTTTGTTCAACCAAAACTTGCTACGCCCTCAAAGACCTCTGGGATGAGCGGGAATCTAGAGTACCTGATAAAGAGAGACCACATGCTTTAAGCCCTGCACAGTGACATTGGTGCTCTCCTGTACCAAATTTGCCCGCAGGAGCAAATCAGAACCCCCAGCCGCATCCTGGAGCTTTACTTGGTAGACCTTGGTTGAACATGCTGTGTCTTTCAAGGGTGCGATTCTGCAAGCCTCTCAGGAAATGTTCGATTTCGAGAAGCCAAGACTTTGGAATATTCATCAGGGTGATCCCATTCGATGCTGCCCTCCAAATTGTCCAAGTTCAAATCCTCTGCAAAGTAACCTCGGCTTAACACATCATAAAGGTCGTGCCAGAGACCATGGCGTTCACTGTCATTTGAGTTGGCTTTGTCATGGCATAGTTCTGTTGGCTTCATGTTTCCAATTCCTTCCAGTCTTGGCACTGATGTTTGCCACTTTCGAGTATGCGTTGTCCAGTTCCACGATCACAGGATAGGTCTGCTCCTTGGGGCTGATGCAGTCTGAATTTACCAAACTTGCGCTGAGTAATGTTAGGCCAGGAGCCCCTAGTAGCGTCCTTGCTCCTAGTAGTAAGGCCAGGAGCCCCTAGTAGCGTCCTTGCTCCTAGGAGCCCCTAGTAGCTTCTTGTTCCTGCATGTTCAATTGATCAGAACAAATAACTAAGACTGAACTAAGACCTCTTTTGTATCGATCTGAGGCTGTGACAGCAAAAGGAGTGGCACAGTAGATCAGCATGTGGGTGTAGCCCAAAAGCTCCTGTGTCAAAGTAAAGTCAATTTACCCAGAACCCATGACAAAGAATGGTTACATAGTTGTAGTTGCATTTCACGATCACAAAATATGTGAAGCGACCGAGGGCAGAACTGTGTCACAAGGAATCTCAAGCCTGAACAATGGCAAGAATGAGAACTTGAGAAATCCCAAACTGTACTTCGCCATGCCGTATGGCTGTTAAACACAATCTGGACAAGGCGAGTTAAGTTTCCCTAAAGATCTAGGAACCAAATCATTAGTGCGAGCGTTTCTTCAAGGAAGCTTCCCCCGCTGCCTTTAGGGCGGCGGGGGGAGCTTCCTTGAAGAAGCGTGAGCTATCCCCCGTCCATGCTAGTAGCTTAAGTAAGGTAGTAGCTACCGTTCGCTTCTACTAGCTACCTCTTCTCGGCCTACCCCCCCCGGCACGCTAAAGAACAATGGCTGTCCCAAGATATGCCTGGCCTCTGAGTGTCTGAAATGGAGGCAACAGTTGTGGTGGATGTTGTTGAGCTGCTGGTTGTGCTAGTACCAGTGGTTGTGGAGGATGTCGCATTTGTCTCGTTCCAATCTGCGCGTCAGTCTACCACCAAAAGTGGCAATGAGACATAGGGTGCTACGGTGTCCAACAAAAGCAAGAAACGAAGCAATTGCAAATTGCATGATTCCATTAAAAAAAAAGAAGAATACGAACCAAATGAATCATGTGAGGGGTTCTTCAAGAAAGCTCCCCCAGCCCTCAGGCAGGGTGGAGCTGCCTTGAAGAAGCCTGAGGTCTTCTGCGTCCCTGTTTAGTAGCTTCCTTGCTACTTAAGCGACTTCAACCTACTAGCGATGGCCTCGAACCCGGTAGCTTCCTTGCTTCTGCTTACCCCATACTACTAGCTAGCTAGTTACTTGGTCGCTTTCCCCACGGCCTACCACCGGTAAAGAATAGAAATTATAAAACAATAACAGAAAATATAGATAGGAAAGTTGTGGAAGAGTTACTCAGCTCGGTCCTTCTCCAACCTGGGTGCTGGTGGCGAATGATGTCGCCTTGGCAGCAAAAGGGAGAAGACAGGTAAACGCGTTGATCAATGCTCTCAGCTACTGTGAAGAAAACAGAAGGTAAGGCCAGGCCACCTTAAATGGTGCCTTGTTGAAAACGTAGCCTTACCTTATTGTTCCCCTGTATTCTCTGTTTTTCCACACTCTGATATGAGATACATGTCCTTTTTCCCTTTGTGTGTGTGTGTCTCGTCCTTTTCTTTGTGAGGTCCAACATCGTTGCAAACTCTCGTCAGGCCTCCTGGAGATTGTCGTAGGAGACGTTGAAAGCATATGGTGCCCGTTCGAAAATGCCATTCACCTGACCTGGCAAGCAACTAGTGGGAGTGACACGCCTACTTCTCTCAAGCAGCGGCAAAATAAAGAATTAACTTAAGATTGTTGAAAAGTTGGTAAAGCAACTATGAAACCCCTCAAGCTTCTTGCGAGCAAGTTGCGGGCCAAGTACAGAACAAAATGTGTCACCTTGTGTTGAAGCAAGCATCCAGAAGGAGCTTGCTGGCTGGGTCTTGTGCGTATCTTTGCAGCACTATGCCTACGGAGGCTCGTGGGTTGAATATTCCTTGCCCAAAAGGCCAGCCAAGAGACTACAGAAGTGTCTTCCGGAGGGTCATAAGTGAGAACTCCAGCAATGTGGTCATCATCCAGGTCATAGTCAACAAACGATACCTAAGACTTGCGGCAACGAAGTCTCAGAAGACTCGAGCTTTTCTCATGACAAAAAGGTCAATACCTTTTAGTATCGACTTGCCAAGCCGCATTGCTGACATTCACCGCACTGTCAACAAGCTCGATGGCTGTGGGAGTACTTCCCTCTGTAGAACTTGAACGAGTGAAAACTGCCAAGTATGTGGACCTGCGAGGTGAGAATTATAGAGATATGCTGGCAAGGAAATGGATTCAAGCAAGAACGTCTAGGAAAAGGACTGCAAGATGGCGGTGTTCTCTGGAATCGTGGAGGAGAGAGCCTCACAACATGGGCGTCCACTTTCCTATGGGGGTCAATTCTTAATAGTACCAAGCCAGGGCTTATGCAACGCATGTCTTTGGGTTTGACCAAGCGGGGCAGCCAATCGAGCCAATACTGGATGCCCAATGCATTGTCACCCAAGCATTCAGCATGGGTAGCCTGCTTAATCTGTGTCAATCCGCTGTTCTTTTCATATGCAAAGCGGTGGCATCCAAGACCCCGACAGTACCAGGCTCTTCCACAATATCTCGCCGGTCCACCACACCCATAGTGTCTTGAGAGAAGACAACCCTATAGGCCACCTCAACGCAAAATGCCCAATGCACTTGAAGCAAGGCTTGAAGCCTGACACAATCACTTCTCCAAAATTATTGTTCAAGGCTTAAAGCCTGTACAAAATCTGTGGTGAAAGTGGGTACATCCAAGCGGCAATGTTCTCAGTGAGAACTGGCGGCGGTGTCCAAGTCACTGCACCACCAAGTTCTTCATGGTCCAAGTCCTCAAAGTGTGCTCTTCAAGCATGTTGAGAATGATATTCTAAAGATGTAGGAACAACATGGACAACCCTGTTCTCTAGAAACGAGAAGCTACTAGGGGCTCCTGGCCGTACTACTAGGAGCAAGGACGCTACTAGGGGCTCCTGGCCTCGCTACTAGGAACAAGAAGCTACTAGTTGGGCGATCCGAAATCCGCCTTTGAGGTGTAATAAGCTACTATTAACAAGTGCATCGCTTCTAGTAACAAGTGCCTTACTAGTAGTAACAATGTTTGCCAATAGAAACAAAAGGCTACTATTAACATAATTGTCATTGGCAGTTTTCAGGGCCATTGATCCACTGCTTTGCTAGAGTCTGTCTGCGTCTGAGGCCATGGCTTGGTCGATGAACACCAGATCTGTCACACGGCCATCCTGAAAACAAAATAGGAGCAGCAAACATCGTTTGTAACTATATACTTGCGCTACAAACAAAGAGGTGCCTACCTCGTTAAACAACTCTTGTAGAAAATCTAAAGCTCTCACGTTTACATGACCTCGCTTGCACTTGCCAAGATGTCTAGCAAGCAAGAACTTGGACAGCATCACCAAAGGTATTCTTGTTGGGGTCTATTTCGTTCCCAAGGCAATTGATATGTTGAAGAACGAAACAATTAGGATCAAATCTATGTTTGCTCTAATCATAAATATCAGTGCGGTTCTTCACACTCAAAAGACTCTGACCAATTCGTACAAGTCTTGTGACGATTGACAAAGTGATTCTTGGGAGTGACAACGGATTTGACAACTTTTACATGTCACCATTCAAGCCTCGTCCGGAAGCAAGTACGAGAACGGTGTGCTTTGCTCCTGGCAGAACTCGTTCCAGGCGAAGAGCATTAAAACGTGTTTCAAACTCATCCAGTGTTGAGCAGGCAACACCTGCAGGTAAGAGGCCATGAAAAATAGAATGTGGCTGTAGGGTGCGAAGTCAGTCTCAAGCCTCCATCAGAGTCTGACAAGTTTTCGAAAACTGTTCTAATGCTACATCTCTGTGCAAACCAAGTAGCGGAATAGTCAAAGAGTCAACCCCGACAGTATTGGCTCTCGTACATCCGATGATGTCCACCTCAGAGGCACTGCAGAAAGTTGTCGATTCTGACCAGGTCTCAAACGACTCAAACCAAACGGATCATCACCAGAGGGACCCACGCGCATACAAGGATCGGCAAAGAACTCCAGCTGGTTCAACCTGGCAGTCTGTGAGGAATTATAAACACAAACATACGCCAGCGATTGCCATTGCATTGCAGCGGGCTGGCATCTTTGCTGAGATGTGAGGAGACACAGAGAGCAAAGTGCGTTAATCTTGGTGATGTTGGTGATGCTAAACCAGCCAGGCCGGCTTACCGGCATTATGGTCAACAATTCTATCTATGCCAAAAGTTCAAAGAATTGATGCTTGCGGCTCAATGCAGAATTTGCGCCAGCATAAACCCCTAATAATATTTTGGCAGGCAGGCTTGTGTGGTCCCTCGCTCTCTTAAAACCACCAACTGGATCCCAGTAGCCAAGCAAGCAATGCAATGCCAATGGGATCAGGACAGCTCGCTCCGGATGCAAACATGTTCAAGGTGGTTGGACCGCTGACGAGACAGAGCTAATTGGTTTCAGATCATCTTTTGCAAAAAAAACAGATGTGCACCAGCAACAGGTCCTTGCACTCAGAAAGCAATTAGTTTCATTTGCAAAAAGCAATTGGCTGCATTCAAATAGCAAATCAGTGGAACAATTACTTGTATTCGGAAAGCAGGCTTGTTTGTAGACATTCAGACAGTTTGGGAGGTCGACTAATGGCAAAGCAAATCTTTGCTCGGCGAAGAACACCGTCGTGCTGGCGGACAATGTTGGTTTGGATTTGATTTTGCTGACATGGTCCACTTCCAGCCATCGAGAGCAAAACATGTCAATGACCAACAAGACTGTGAGCACTCTGCATGATTGTGAGCAGCTGCAAGCGCTTGCACCATAGTCATCACCTTGTGTATATTGTGTACAGTGCTACGTCTAGGGTGGCTTTTGACGCCTGAAATCTTGGCTTTTCTTTATATTCTGTACTTTTCTGGGGGCAATCATAAAACCGTTCCTTTCTCTACAAACCTCTTTCTCGGAATCTCATTTTTTCGTGATTTTTTATACAGCTCTTTTTGATGTTTTGTTTCACTGCCCTTAGGGCTCCAAGCCCAAGGCCTTTGGCTCAGGCTGCACATAAATAAGGAGCTGAACAATGGTGAAACTAGGTATCCAGGAAAATGCAGGCCAGAATGCAAACATACGCAGAAAATACTCAGTGTCTAAATTGTGGACGAAAACACTGCAATCAATAGAAGGGAGTTAGTTCAGGTACATCAAGCATCAACCAAGAACGTGGAAGCATGTCCATGATAGTCAGCTCAAACGCTGACTCCTGTAACCACTACATTGCAGTCCCGATTATGATTGCGCGCCCCAAATGAACCCTTCAAAAGGTCTCTCCAAGGCAACTGCCCCGAAGAACACACCTCACTCAGACCTGCTTTCTATCAGTGACTCGGAAGCAACCCGGAAAGTTTCTTTGGCATGCTTAGCTCAAGGACCTGAGCTTCGTCGCCAGGAAAGGATTGGGAATAACGATGTTGTCCACAAGCGTGTTCCTGAGACTCTCGGAAACACAACAAAGAAAAAAAGATATAAACAAAATCCCTCTCCAAGCCTAGAAACTAAACCAAAACAGCTCCCTGTTCCAATCCCTTCTCGCTCACTGCTTAAATCAAGCCCCTCCCTTGTCAATACGGTTGAAACGGCGTATGACCAACTATTGAAGGCAAGTGTCCGATCCGAGTTGGCCTTAGATTCCCAACAAACTTAGCATGCTGCATGGCCGCATGTACCAACTGTCAAATGCCGTGGCTTTCAACAATTCTTCTTCGACAGAGCAAGCCCCGGCGTTCTAGGATGACCCATTCAGACCAACTCTTTAGCCCGGAGGGTAGGTCGCTGGAAGAGGTAGCTGGTAGCTCAAGTAAGCTACTACATATGGCCGCAGGATAGCTCATGCTCGCACAAATCATTTGGTTCCTAGATATTTAAGGGAACTAAAACATCTTTTTCTCCTCAGTCTTCTTCTTCTTCTTGATACTCTTCAAAGTGGAACATCTTGCATAGGGCTGTGATCCTGCCTCGTAGATGGTCGGAAGGTCAATCCAGGTGTAGCCATTCCTCATTGCAGACTGACGTGTCTTACTAAGTCGTTCTCATCTGAAAGTTAGTCGCGCCTGGTGTAGCTGAGCGAGAACTTGCTCACCTTCACGTCAGGGGAGGTACTTCACATTTATATACACACATCTAGACACAACTGATGTAAATAGTGTCCCATAAAAGCAAGACTGAGAGAGCTAAGATGGCGGTGGCTGAATCATACCCAAGGCACCCATTGGAATACGTCTGATCGCCCAAGGGTCTGGATTCGTTCGATCCTGGGGCAACAAAGAAAACGACAGTACGGTGGCGAGGGCTTGCAGGGTTTGCAGCCCATCCTACACAAGATTTGATGCCTGTGCTTCAGCCAAGCAGCAACATGTCAGTCCCAAAGTCAAACTGGATGTAAGTGTTCCATACCACGATCTTGTTGCAAAACCTGAGCTAAGCCCCTGCATCCATCATCCCAACATGCTTCCACCCTTCGGCCTTGATACTCTCTCACACACAAGAAAGTGATAGCTGTCGTCCAGTGACTGACCACTGCCATCCAAGCGCATGTACTCCGGCTTGTTGGCCGCTGCAATTGGGAAATTCCTAAGGATCGCTTAAGTGTCGTTCCAAGCTTCTAGATACTAGAAAGCTTTATTACTAAGATGCTTCAATGACATACTAAAAAGCGTCTTGTCACTACAGGTGAAACGATTTGCAGTGAAACGATTCCCAAGGAAGCTTCTAGTTACTAGAAAGCTTAATTCCAAGAAGCTTCAAAGACATACTAAAAAGCTTCTTGTTACTACAGGTGAAACGATTCCCAGCGAAAGGATTCCTCAGGAAGCTTCTAGTTAATAGAAAGCTTTATGTATTACTAAGAAGGGGCCTTGCCAAAGAAGCCCTTATCTTTTCTTTCCTCTCTCAGACTGCTCTGTTTTGCACAAAGATTGACACGCCTCTTGGCGCTAACTTTAAGGTCTCTGCTGCGTGATGTTTGCATCAGGCAAATATGGGTCAGCATTGGTGCCAACAATTGAATGAGAGACCTGCAGACCAAGCAAAACTGCTCTCGGTGGAGGACATGGGCTCAGACTCTGGCCGATCTGGAAAAAAATGCAAGTAACAGAAACTGCAAGTTGCTTGCAAGTGTTTTCTTGCAACTGCATCTGCAACACTTCCAGTCTTGCACCACCCTCTCGTCGAGTCAGAAACAGGGTCGTACCTACAAGTACACCTTCTTTAATCTGGCATCCCAAAATCGTTTTCCGACATTTGTCAAACACAAGCCCTTTGGCCTTGCAGCTGGAAGGAATAGGTTCCTTAGTTGCTGTGGCAAACATTACCCCAAAGAACTCCTGACTTAAGAAGATTGCCAATCATTGGACGATGTAAGGCCAAGCATCTGTGGCATAGAGGTTAAGGTTCACAAAGTTGTGTGCTGACGTGGGTCGTGTCAAGTAGGTGAAGCCTATCGGAAGCTGAAGCTGAAGGCATCTAGCTTCAACCAGGACTGGTGACTCATTTGTATTCAACCTGTGCACGCTGCACACCTGTAGATGTTGTGGAACTTGATGTTGTACTTGTCTCAGTCCTGACTCAAAGGGTACAGCAAAGCGATTTCTCACTTCTCCTTCAATTGCTAATTTCAAGGACCTCGATTTCGGCTGGCAAGTTAGTTCAGCTCACCTCGTTGTGGCCGTAGAAGAGGTAGATGTTTGCGATGTACTCGTGCTCGTGCCAGTTCCAGTTGTCGTTGTTTGACATTCAGACCTGCAACGGTTTGTCAAGAATACTAATACATGGGACAATGAGTTGCATTTCACGTCACTGCGTGTCTAAGAACCACGGCCAATAGCGCTCGAGGTTAAAGAACGCTAAAACGCCACAGATGGGCAGCTCGCAGCGTGTCGATTCTGTGCCCTGTGAATGTGCCCGCCAACCAAATGCTCCGCAAGAACGTTTGTTCAGCTCAGGTTTCGACACATTTGTAGCATTGGTACAGTCAATCGTTGTATTGTCAACCTGAGCATCACGGTGAGGGATTGAAAGCAGGGTTTCACTGCAGATGCGTCATTGACTAGAACTGTGCACCTTAGCGCCTTGATCATCATCCCATTCCATGCATCCACGGTTCCACACGCGAAAGCCAAAATTGGATGAAGTGGATCCATGATTCTCCAGTCTATATATGTATAACTTATAGTCCAATAAGTTCAGACACAACCTCAAATCTTTCAACAATTGGAAACAAGATTCACGATTTAAGATCCTAAAGTCCCAAGAGTCCCAGGCTCCATTCTTTCATGTGCAAAGAGGTTTGAAGACAGCCTCTAGTCAAATCAATAAAGTTATTGGTTTGAAGCTGCCGGCAAGACCTTTTCGAAATTATACCTTTCCAGTTGTGATGCAATTGAATGCTTGCACAAAGTAACCTAAGGAACCATTCGAACCATAGACTGCCTACGGCAGAGCCTAGCTTTAGCCACCTTAGCCTCCAGCTGGAGCCTTGTGCATATCATACGTTTCCACACCACTCTTTATGTCAACTCTCTTGTCTTTCTTTTTCCCCAAATAGCGAGAGCTATTCGGGTTCCTACAAGTATCGGACGAGGTGTTTGTGTGCTCTTTGGAGGTGGGTGCTTGTGCCGTGCCGCTGCAGATTGCCTTTGCCAGATGCGTGGCTTCGGAACTTGGGTGCTGGTGCAGCTGCAGGGTGCTGCTACCAGGTGTTTGCAGTGTGCGCTTCGTGGATCCTGCATGCTCGTGTCGCTGCTATGCTGCTGCCCACAAATATTCTTCTATCTGTGGTGTGCTGACGTAATATTTATTCTAGCAATCTTTGGTTTTTGCATCTGTCTTCTTTTTCTTCTCTCAACTCTCCCAGTTGCATCGCTTGGTGTCGGACCGAAGCCAAACGTCGAGAGCCAGAGGCCTGCGAGGTGGATGAAAATGGCGATGAGTCCCAGCGACTCATAACTTGTCAACGTTTCAGATATATTCTCAGTACTTTGCCAAAAAAACCATCTATTGTCATCATCAAGAATCAGATTGGGAGTCCTCTGCAGCAAAATAGATGTAGTAGTGTGTGAGTAGGGTCCAATTTGCAGGCCTTAGTCTACACGCAACCAAGCGTGACAAGAGGAGCCTCGCCTCTGCTTAACTCACTGCAGCAGCGATGACAAAAAGAAGGTACAATCCTTTGTCCTACTCTGCTAGAAATTTCTAGAACAGGCTAGTGTCATCATGTGCTATCCGTGAAGCCACATATGAGTGCGATCCCCGCCACACATCGGATGGGTTTGGTTCTGTCAAGCATACTTCTTTGCGAAAAAAGACGGCTCATGACATGCAGAGAAGGTATTGCCCTCAGTATCCGTGTGTTGCTGCCGCCAGGTCCGTAGCGACAAGCACATGAATTGGCCTAATAGCGATGGCCTCCAACCTAGTAGCGATGGCCTCCAACCTAATAG
>CAXAMN010028029.1:524525-551699 GCA_963970005.1 Durusdinium trenchii
GCGGCTGGCGAGGCGAGAAGATCTTCGACGGCGGCAAGCGGAGCTGATGGAAGACAACAAGGTCCAGCATCTGAACGGCATGACCGAGGAGCTGGCTGGCAGGAGACGGTGAGGCAATCCCTCGAGGTGTTGCAAAGGGCCTTTGGATCAACTTCCCAAGGACCGATGCCGGTGGGACCTCCGCCTCCTGAAGGACTACTTGGACCTCTATTTCATGGCCGCGATCCAGGACACCCTCGCGCTGATGATCCGGGACAACCTGGAGGGCAAGGGGCTTGGCAGCGGGAGGCAGCGTCATCGCCTCAGTTTCCGATTCCGCCGAGAGCGGACAGGAGCAGCATGAATGGTGAAGGTGGTCCACAACCTAGAGTACTTGAGCCCTACGACATGTCCACACCCCATCAACATGGGCGGCAGCAGACCAATCCTTTTTGGAGTGACCGTGGACGTGCACCTGATGTGGCATCCCGTTCTGAACGTCCTCGACCCCCTAGTGAAGAGGTGAAGAGAAGCCCTACGTCTCAGGAGCTGGAAGCCATCCGGGAGCGCATCCTTCGCGAAGCCCACTTGAACTTTGAGAAGGAGGTCAAGAAGCTGACAGGTGGTGGAGGTTCGTCGACGTTTGAATCGGCGAATAGTGTGGGCGAGCGGGCGAAACTTCGTGGTTCCACTGATGGTCAAGGTGGGAACTCTGGTGATGGTGTTGGTGAGTCACTACCTGATCGACCCCCTGGATTACATGAGACCACAACCGGGACATTGTCATCAGGGTTTGGTGGTGGAGCAGGAAAGGTGACCAGAATTGGGGCTGGAATTCCCGTGGCATCGACGACCGAGGCTCTGCGAAATTTGGAGCTTCCCTCACTTCCAGCACCCAATGGAGAAGGAGCTTCGATTCTCTTCGGCGACTGGCTGACTATGGCATTCCCGCTGATGGCTGACATCTCCAACTCGGCGAAGGCCTGGTGGGAAGAGTCCTTGATGGTGGCGCAGGAGCACTACTCCCGGTGGCTGCGACTGAGTCCGCTGGAGAGGCTGAGATCGAAACCTCAAGTTGAAGTGGACCCAGCATTTCAACGGATTGAACAGCGTGGAATTGCCATGCTACTTGGAGCACTACCTGATCAGCTTCGTCGGGACTTGGTGTCTGGCAGGCAGCTGTCCGTGGTGCACATCCTGTACCGGCTCCATGTGGCGTACCAGCCAGGAGGCGGCGCTGAAAAAACGCAACTCCTCAAGAATTTAGTGGAGTCGAAGTTCTCCACATCGGTGGGAGAATTGTTGATGCAGGTCCGGTTGTGGCGACGTTGGCTATCTCGTGCTCAAGAACTTCACCTCAACCTTCCGGACCCTCTGGTCCTCACGCACGCCCTGCAGCGCATGATCGACAGCACCCAAAAAGCAGGCGGCACTCAGGTGTCATTCAGGATTTCAAATGTTCGTCAAGAACTCCGAGTTGACTATGCAGCTTCATTGGAAGGAGTCACTGAGCTAGCTGAGTATGTGCAGGCGGAGATCGAAGAAATGTCCCTCACTGCAGCTCAGAAGGGTGGTGCACCACTGGCTCAGCCGGCGGCCTCGTCCAATCAAGCGGTCTCGACGTCACTGAAGGCCATGGCATCGTCGTTTGGAGCGGCTGAGAATGAGGAGCGAGCAGGAGGAAGGCTTGCTTGCAAGTTCTGGAAGTCGGAGGAAGGCTGCAGGAGGGGAACATCTTGCACCTATGCCCACGACACCTCGGATATGAAGAACCGGTGCTTTGGTTGCGGTGGGAACCACATGAAGCGTGAATGTCCTCACCAACCCAAGACTGGAAAGACTGATCCAAAGAAGGTCTCAAAGGTGAAGGCCACGAAGGAAGGAGAGAAGGGGGAGATCGTCGAGAAGATCGCCAAGGAGCAGCCCATAAGTGAAGAGCCGTCTCCGGGGTCATCGCCGCCTCCTACCACGACCACTTCGAGAATGGCAGGAACACCTGAGAAGCCACTGGGTCGGGAAACTACGGCAGAGTTGCTGTCGGAGGCAACGTCTTTGCTCAAGACACTTCGGAGCATGAAGGTGCTTCGTGTGAAGGAATTGAAGCCGGTTGGCACTGATGGTTTGGCACCTGTTGGATTGCTGGATGGAGGGGCAACCAATGGTCTTCGTCGAGCACATGAGCAGGAGCTGGAAAGGATGTACCCGGTGAGGGTGGAGTTGGCCTCAGGGTCAACGACGTTGTTCAGGGTGGATGACCACAAGACCTTGCTGTCCAAGGACCACGTGGAGGTCATTGCCCCGCTCCATCGACTGGTGGGCTTGGGGTATCGGCTTCAGTGGACGGCGGCTGGAGTGAAGATCAATCACCCTGATCATGGCAGGATTGACTGCGCGCTTCGTGGGGGATGTCCGGTTCTACCTGAGGCCAAGGCGCTGGAGTTGCTCAGCACCATGGAGAAGGCAGATCGGGGGGAGATCTTCACTGATGATGAAGTACGATCATGGTGGTCATCAAGATTCCCTGAGGTCCCTGCGGAGGTGTGGGAGTTCATGAAGGGCCAGGACAGCTTTGATGCTTGCACTTGCCCCTGGAATCGACGTCAGCGGCGACGACACCTGGCGTCTCGTGGTGTGATTGTCAACCTCTTTGCCGGGAAGGACTATAAGAGTTGGTCTAAGACGGACTGGGGTGGCTTCGAGATTTTGAATGTGGACGTGACGATGGGCGCACAGTTCGACCTCCATGGCATTGGAACTTGGGGTTACCTATGTCATCTAGCTCGACGAGGCTTGGTCGTTGCTGTGTTGGGAGGGCCGCCATGCCGCACGGTGTCACGGTTGAGGCACCGAGCTCCGGGTCCACGCCCTTTGAGAGGTCGAGATGACCGCAGATTCATGCTGGAGGGACTTTCTTCGCCAGAGCAGGAGCTTGCCCTCAGCGATTGTGCGTTGATGATGAAACAGATTGGTCTGTGGCTCCTCGCTGATGAGCATCGTGGAGGACGACCAGCACCTGGATTCCTGATGGAGTCACCAAGAGACCCCATGGATTACATGTCAACTGAGGCCACCAAGGAGGACATGCCGAGTTTCTGGAACTTTGAGGAAGTGAAGAAGGCCAGAGAGCTGATGGGCGCATCCTTGCTGACCATGGATCAAGGGCCTATGGGCCACGTCAAGAGAAAACCAACATGTTTGATGGTCGCCAACCTCCCACAGATGAAGGAGTTAGATGGCGTGTCCGGAGAAGGTAGAGGAGAAGTTGAAGCAACATCGCTCACTGGGAGACTGGCTCAATCGAGGGAGTGGTCGTCCTGGGCACCGGGCTTGGTGGCAGCGGTGAAGGAGTGCTTGAAGAACTTCCTCCTGGACTACAGGCGCAGGTGGAATGCGGAGGAGATTGTGCACCACGGCGAACCTGGAGTGAAGCGAATGAGCATGGAAAGTTGGAAAACTCATGTTCGAAATCAACACCAACCCTACAGGAGGGATTGTCGGCGATGCATGGAGCTGATGGGCGTGGATGCACCGCACCGGAGGACATCAGGAGATCGATCAGCTTACTGCCTGTCCTATGACATTTTGGGACCAATGCCACTGGGAGATGATGTGGGCTTGAGCACAAAGGCGAAGTACATCATGGTGGCAACGGTGGCCATTCCAAAGCTGCCTCGTGGTTTGGGGGGAGATGGAGATCATCCGCAAGAAGATGATGAAGACCGCCCTGACGATCGAGAAGATGGTGAACAAGGTCTTGCCGATCAAGGAGGCGATGGAGATCCCGCCAATCAAGAAGTTGGCGAACAGGTTCTGCCTCAGCTTGATGAAGTCGAAGATGAGGTCCGGGTTGCGGAGGAGGATGCAGTCGCTCTCAATGAAGGCTGGAGAAAGCACATTGATGATCTGGCTGCGCCTGTGGGAGTTCAAAATATCACACTGGTGGAGCCCCTGGAGTCGAGAGGTCAACATGATGTCACAAAGGTGGCCACAAGGATGTACTGCCGCTTCAAAGCGATGGGCCTGAAGATCATCCGTGTCCACACCGACAGAGAGTGTGCTTTCTTCTCCAAGGTGTTCCAGTCCTTCTGCCGGCGATTTGGCCTTTACCAAACTATGACGGGGGGTGATGAAGGCCCCTCAAATGGGAGAATTGAAACAGAGGTGCAGCAGGTTAAAAGACGGCTTCGGATGTTGGTCAGAGAAAGTGGCCTTGGTGAAGAGCTGTGGCCTGGCATCGCTCGCTATGTTGGCGAGGAAAGACTGCGGCATCAATGCGCCAAGCTCGGAGTCCCTTGCACGCCGCTGATGCCAATTGGAGCCCGTGTCACTGTGAAAACCAAAAGGTGGCACAGAGCTGGTTTTGGGCCTTTGATTCCGCCCTTTCGCACGATGACCATCCTCGGACCATCACCTTTCATGACGGAGGGCTATGTGTTGAGGGAAGGTCAACAAGTTCAACGCGCACGTGTGGTTGTCCTCACTGACCCGATGGCTGATCGAGCTGTTCTGGAACTTCAGGAAGCTTCCGATCCGTCACGCCCTTCGCACCGGGTGATGGGGAAACAGCCGCCTGATCCGTGCTTGCCGCAGATTCCGGCGCCAAGATTGAGTGATGATCTACACCTTCAAGCTCTTCAAGCTGAACGCGGTTTGGGGGGAGAGCGCAAAGAAATTGGTCCAGCCCGTCACTTTGTTTGGTCTGGGGGGGAGTCTCTCCTCCTGAAAAGCAGTGACGGTGGTGAAATTCGAAAAGGAGATGATGGTGCACACTGTGAACCATGGGTGTGTGGCGAATGCGGTCTTCAGGTGCTCCCGGTGAAGTGTGGTGACCAGCGGGAGTATGTGATTGGCAAGTTGAAGGAGGTGGAACAGTGTCGCTTCTGCGAAACACCATTCGAAACTCCAGGCAATGAAGTGATGCTGGGGCGTGTGGAGTGTGAGCTGAACGAGGCACTGAAGCTCCGTGAACATGGAGAAGAAGAACACTGGAGCTGGAAGCGTCTATGGTCGGACCTCGCAAAGGATGTGGTGGTAGGTGAAGATGAGGGGACAATGCAGGGCTACATCCTCGACTATGTGGAGAAGATGGTCTTGGAGATGGAGAACAAGTTGACTGACATGCGAGGCGATGATGAGAAGATCCAGATAGCGGCAATGGCTGTTGATGTCTCGCAATCGCCGGAGCAGCAGGCAGTCCACTCGGTCCTGCAAACCTACACGGTGCCCCTAGCACAGGTTCGAAAAGATCTTCCACTATGGATTCCGCCTCTCAAGAACGAGGTAACATCGCTGGAAACGTCAACGACAGCTGTTCGGCCTGTGAAGGTGAAGGATTTGGTGAATGAACCGGGCTATGAAGAGATGCTGGTGGTCCCATCGAAGGTTGTCCCGACGGTGAAGGCCCCGGATGCTCGCAAGAAAGCCCGTATCGTTCTTTGTGGCAATTTGGTGGAGGACACCTCAAAGCGTCGAGAACAACCTATGGCCCTTGAGGATCGTCAAGATGACCAACCGCCTCAACAGAAGACCATGGGAAGCAGTTTTGATTTATATGCCAGTGGCATCGATGGGATGTCATTGAGGTGCACGTTGCGAAAAGCGGCTCAGGAGAAGTGGTCCATCGGGGTTACTGATGTCTCTACAGCGTTTTTGCTTGCACCTCGGAAATCGTCCAGGCTGATGGTGACGAAGCCGCCGTCCATACTGGTAGAGGCTGGACTCATCGAGCCTGACATTCGCTGGGTGATCGAGAAGGCGGTCTACGGCCTAGACACATCTCCCTCTGACTGGCAGGCCTACAGGGATGAAGCGCTGCAGAGCATGCGGTGGTGGGAGGATGGGGTGCACAATTGGGTGGTTCCCACTCCGGAGCCCAACGTGTGGCGACTGATGACTGCACCTGGAGGTGAGGAGGAACTTGTGAAGGTGATGGATGATGGGTCAACGGCAGGGTACGCTTTGTCCTATGTCGACGACTTCATTGTCACTGCGCCTCGTCCCACGGCGGAACGTTTCCTGAAGAAGCTCTCAACCATGTGGAAGTGCGCTGAGCCAAAGTGGGTGACTCAGCACCAGTGGTTGAAATTTTGCGGAATAGAGATGAGGTGGAAGGGTGATGAGTTGTTGGTGGGGCAGCCTGACTACACGCGGGAAATTGTTAGTCGGTATCCTGACCTTCAGCCTCGCCAAGTTCCTCTTCCGAAGCTGGATGATGTGGACCTGGAGGACGAGATTCTTCAGGAGGATGTGAGAAAATGTCAAACTGTCATTGGTGAACTCCTTTGGCTATCAACACGCACCAGGCCTGATCTGAGCTTTGCGGTCTCCTACCTGGGCTCCAGAGTGACAAAATGCCCGAAGAGAGTGCTCAAGTTGGCTCATCATGTGGTGGGGTACCTCATGAACACCCTTGACTATGCGCTCGCCTATAAGCCCTGCTCCGAGGAGATGGACTCCTATGGCCGGCAGTGCTCGATGTCCAGGCTGGAGGTGTTGGCAGACTCGTCGTTTGCACCAACTGGAGGAAAGGGTCATCAGGGCATCATGTGCCTGTGGGGTGGTGCTTTGGTGGCTTGGGAGTCGAAGACTCAGCCCTTTGCAACGCTGAGTACAACGGAATGTGAACTTCTGGGGTATGTTGATGGCCTCACCCTGGGAGAAAGTGTTGGAGCGATTGTCAACGTCCTCGAGCAGAATGCGCTGGCCCATGAAGGCTGCTATGTTTTGCGAGGCGACAATTTGTCAGGTTTGCAGCTGCTGCATGCCCCAAGCGGGCCCTGGCGGACGAGACATCTTCGGCTCCGCAGCCATGTTTTGAGGGAACGGCTGCAGATGAAGTTGTGGCATGCGGAGCACATCCCTGGAGCTGACCTATGCGCTGACCTGTTGACCAAGGCGATCACTGTGCCTCGGAGCTGGGAATCATTTGCTTCTACGGTGGGGCTTGTTTCGGTGGAGCCGGAGGCGTCTGCGGAGGACCCTGCGCTTTCTCGCTTGAAGAAGTTGGCGCTGGGTGCGGCGGTGGCGTTGGGACTGTTAGTGGTGGCTCCAGGCCTGGGCACTGCGGTCCGAGCGGCATCGGTGTGTGGACTGGCAGCGTTGACGGCGTTTGTGCACAAGAAGTGTTCGAAGACGGCAGATGGCCAGTCAACAAAGAGGTCTAACGCATCCCATTCAAAAGAAACATCAAGATGGTCGAGGGAAAATGAACCCGGCCCAACATCAAGATGGTCGAGGGGAAATGAACCCGGCCCTATCGAATGCGGGAGGAACACAACCTATAGAACCTCCCCGTCCGTCGATCGCCCGACTTCGTTCGACTGTTGCCGAACCAGCACCCCGAGGGTTACCAAGGGTTTTGTTTCGCCTTGTAGCCATGGCCGAATGCGGATGTGCGCCATGAAGGCGCCGCCGACGAAACCTCCGCCTAGGCATGTGGGCCTGGCAACGGATGAGCCTTGGGAGCTTGCTCGCTTCATGTCGCCGCCGACTGGCCTGGACCGGTGGGAATGCCTTGGATGTGGCACCGCCAGTGGTGATTGGTGGGTGAGGGTCCTCAAAAGGCCTAGGGTGCGGCAGTTCCATCCGCTCCATAGGGGGACGCCTGTTTCGATCGGACGTCTCTCGCCAACCCGGATCACCGTGGTCTTCAGCCGGGGGAGCACAAGAGAAGCCTGGCGTCGACGATGCATCATCGATGACTGGGTGGAGAACAGAAATTCGGATGTCAGAGACTGCTATGAATGGTGTGGCTACACGTTCTTCTTCGAGAAGTTTGGCCCAGAGGCTGGCACTGTGGAGGGCGAGGAAGCGATGCCTTCGCAGGCTCAAATGCCACTGTGGCCTGGAGCTGGAGGATCTCAACCCCGTGAAGGGTATGGAGGTGATGGCGGCACTTCTTCGCATGCTGCGGAGAGGGGTCGGAAAGCTGTGGAGGCCTTAACTGGCACTTCATTTCAGATGTCACGTGCCTATGACGGCACGGCAATCACTGCACGAGTCAATGTGACCTTGGAGGGTGTCCCCGTGAGCGGCTATGAGGCAAGGCGCCTTGGGTGCTTGAAAAGGGGAGAGATCGGGCCGTCCGCTTCATCGAGGGCGGAGGATCCGAATGAGGAGGCATGGAGGGTCTCGCTGGAGGATGAGCGGTTAGTTCCGCCACAAGCTGATGATTTGCCTGTTTGGATGGGCGTGAACACGCCAGTAGTGGGGCCTCCAGGATTGAATTCTGATGGCGAGGACTCGCGATCGGCTGGAAGCTTTGAATTTTTGGGTGAAGCCGTGGAAGAAAAAACCTACGGTGGATCCCCATAGGTATGCTGGTTTCATTGACCCAGCATAGGGGGAGTGTGAATGGAAAAACGCACGACCCAAAGCATACCTTTTCATGAAGGTCATGAACACCTGAGAAAGGTGAACCGGTCAATACGACCTGCGTTTGGCTCAAGGAACAACGTGAGCGGCTGTTTTTTGTCGGTCGCTCTTGAGGCTTTTTCCATAACCACAGATTTAATCCAAGGCTTGCTGTTGCTGTCCTGGACACCAGGGGCCCCATTGGGCGTCCAACGGACGAAGCCTCCCAAGTTCTCAAGGTCGAGGTCCTGAGAAAAAGCAACTTCCATGACTTCTTTATCAAAAAATGGAAGGACTCTCTTAGGTGGAGCCATCTCTATTAGGTTGGAGGCCATTGAGATTAGGTTGGAGGCCATCCCTATTAGGTTGGAGGTCATTGCTATTAGGTTGGAGGCCATCGCTATTAGGTTGGAGGCCATCTCTATTAGGTTGGAGGCCATCGGGCCATCGCTGGTAGGTTGGAGGGCATCGACATTAAGTTGGAGGCCATTGCTCTTAGGTTGGAGGCCATCGCTATTAGGTTGGAGGTCATTGCTATTAGGTTGGGCGCCATCTCTATTAGGTTGGAGGCCATCGACATTAGGTTGGAGCCCATCGCTATTAGGTTGGAGGCCATCGTCATTGCTATATATTGCTATTAGGTTGGAGGCCATCGCTGGTAGGTTGGAGGGCATCCACATTAAGTTGGAGGCCATCGCTCTTAGGTTGGAGGCCATCGCTATTAGGTTGGAGATCATTGCTATTAGGTTGGAAGCCATCTCTATTAGGTTGGAGGCCATCGTTATTAGGTTGGAGGTCATTGCTATTAGGTCGGAGGCCATCGCCTTTAGGTTGGCCTATTAGGTTGGAGGTCATTGCTCTTAGGTTGGAGGCCATCTCTATTAGGTTGGAGGCCATCGCTAGAAGGTTGGAGGGCATCGACATTAAGTTGGAGGCCATTGCTCTTAGGTTGGGGGCCATCGCTATTAGGTTGGAGCCCATCGCTATTAGGTTGGAGGCATCGCCTTTAGGTTGGAGACCATCCCTATTAGGTTAGAGGTCATTGCTATTAGACTGAAAAAGCTCGACGGCTCCCCTTTTTGCCGTCCCGGTGCCACGACGGGCTGCGGTTAATCGACACCAGCCCCCCCCTTTGGAGCTGACGTCCGCCGCTGCCGAAAAGCTCGTTTTCGAGCGGCAGCATCACTCCGGAGCTTCTTGGCTTGGCCGCCTCGGTGTCTTTGAGTGCCCAGCTGCCCATGGCCATCACCTTCATCAAGCGGCCGTTGCCAGCGAGCTTTGTGAGATCATCCGCAATGATCTCCTCGCCGGGCACCCATCTCACCATCCTCGAGGCGCCGTCCTCCTGGAGCGCTTGGCGCATCGCCGCCACATCGATGGCGAGGCGCTTGTCCTCTCCCAACGCTGAGCCATTGAGGAGATCGTAGCCAGTGCGCGAGTCAAGCACTGACAGCTGCCTCCATTTGGCCACAGCACCCAACCAGCCGCAGAGCGTGAACGCTCCATCCAGGGCCTCCGCCATGAATGCCCTCGTGTAATCCGCCTCCTCCATGGTCGGTGCGGCCTGGGAGATCTCGGCTGCTAGCGACGAACGAACCGCCCTTTGAGCACACCTGCAAGCGATCACACAGACAGGCGCTTCTCCTTCTAGCACCTGGGAATTGGCCACCACCAAAACTGACCCTCCTTGTAATCGGCCTCGAGGCATGCCAGCAAAGGAGGCATCGGACACTCCGACGACGATCAACTGGTCCATGCCACATCCAAGCTTCTTGAACACCTGGGTGTGTGGCTCACATGCCCGCTCCACCAGCACCTTCAGCTCCTGCAAAGCGGCCGGGTCGTTGGCGCCTGCCAGCTGCTGGATCCTCGAGCACCCATACAAAAGATCAGCTCGGGCCTGCCGCGCCAACCAGTTCAACTGCCCAATGATCACACCGATCCAGGACTTCTCATTGGGCATCAACGGAGCCATGGCCCTGAAAGCTGATCTCAATGGAGGATCCTTCACCTTCTTGGCATACTCGTTCATCTGCAGCTCAGCTGTACCGTCGGGTAGTTGTCGTTCACAGCGGCCACAAAACTTGGTGAACTCCTCGGGGTGCACCCAGTCACCGAAGGTGAACAGGCCCTTGAGCTTAGGACACAGTTCCTTCTCGGCCACCTGACTGCAGATCATCAACATGCAGGGCCAGCATGGCCCAGAGCTTGACTTCGGTGTCAAAGAACGAAAAGACACCTGGAGCAAGCTGCAACTCCTTGCCACCAATGGCGATGATGTCCCGCCTGAAGCGTTGGTACCACAAACGAGGTGACTCCGCTAGGCCAAAGCCCGCCTTCTTCATGCGGAAAAGGTCCGTTCTGGCTCCTGGTGGCACCTTTGACATCAAATACTGGCGGACAAAGAGTGGATAGTTGGTGGGCGATTTCAAAAACGCCCGCCGCCCCTCTGGAAGATAATCGCCCTGGAGAAAGGCAGCTGAGATGTCGGCGAAGTACATCTTCCAGTTGAACTGAGCGGCCACCAAGCAAATGAAATTGTGGGCCAAAAGTGAAGCTGTTGGCGCTTCAGTTGCGTAGTCTCCAGCGCGTTGGTCACGATGACCGGCAATCACCAGTCGGGCCTTGAGCTTGGCGTCATCCAGATCCTCATCTGCAGGATGCGTGTTCTTTGGGTCAGCCTTGTTCACCAGCACGAAGCGACTGGGCAGGATCTCTGATTCATGAACGGGATCCTCTGGCATGACGGGCTCCAGGGCATCGTGCTCAAAGTAAATCTCCAAGCGATGATGGGCTGCTTGAAGGCAGTTGGTTCCACTGCCAAGAGGATCCAACGATGCTCTTTGGACATATGAATCTTCAGATGGAAGCTTTTTGTTTAAAACGATGCCGCGTGTTATAAAAGCTGTCGCGCCAACTTACTGCAAAGGATTGCAATTGCGTGTGTGCATTTCAGCAAAGACAACACATAATGAGGCTCAAGAAAAACAGGAACATAACTTTTTTTCACCACACTTGCCATTTTTTACCACACAACACACCCAGCTTTATAATATATTTATGCTGGGCTGCAATCTTTGTGTGTGCAACCATGCAAAGCGCAACGGTTTTTTTATCTCGATTTTGGCGTGGTTGTTTGCAAACATCCATGGAAACGGCAGCGCGCGCTGCCTAAACTTAACAGAAATGGAAACGAAAGCGCGCGCTGCGCAAAAGTAGGCGAAATGGAAACGGAAGCGCCCAACCCCTAAAACCATCGCGTCGCCAGACGCTTCCGTGGAGAAAACTAAACGGAAACGAGAGCGCGCGGCGTCGCATGAATCTGGTGTTCTTATTTTTTTGGATTTCAGTACTATAGAGGTATAGGGTTATATGAATAAAAAACGGAACCCACGGAACTAACCCACCTGATTCACGACAACTCGCGTTCTCGTTTGAGTCCACTCGCTGTCCTCTTGCCGCGGTTCAAGCTGATCGCGGCCATTTTCTTTCCACTTCCCCTTGTGCACGTTCACTTTTTCGTAAGCGACCAAAACCTTTAGGTCAAACATTTCAACTTGTACGTTTCAAACCTGTACGTGAGGCATATGTGTGTGTGTGTTTGGGGTTGCACGTTTCTAGGGTTGAGACACTCACAACACAGACAAAAAGGACTTGCGCGACCCTTTTTCAAATATATATTATAGATATGTATTTATCTAATGATGCAAGACTCCGGATTTCTTACTCCAAAAAAGGAACACGGTTCGAAGTTGCATGGACCTGCGTGGACCTTCAAGTTCTTCAAATCCACATGACTGTACACAACCCACATGCGTTTCAGGTGTTTGAACATCACACCACTGCGTGCTTTTGCATGTTTTTTCTCGCGCGCGGGGCGCCGGGCGGATGGTTTCTGCCCTTCTACCTTGAAGGCTTGGTCTCCCAGCAAGGCTTCAAGACCCCTCGAGACTTGAATGGGTTCCGACACAAACTTATTTGGTGCGTGGTGCACGATTTTCTTTTTGTATCATGTTCAAACCCACTCAAGCCTGTGGCTCCTGGTACTTACGCACCATCAACGCTAGGCACAGCAGGTACCGACTGAAAATGCGGGATGTCATGGTCTTGCCATGGCAGGCAACTGCCAGCATTTTTATGGAACCAAGAAAACTTTCCTCCGAAAAGGTGTTGAAAGAGTTGAGATTAAGGGCAGTTTCCTTCAAGAAAATGGCCTGGTGCATAACATAGTGGCTCTTCGGCCTCATCCGAAAGAGAAGCTCACGTTTCTCAAAAAAATATGAACTCAACCAGCTGAAACTTTTGGCGTGCAACATCAGGGCATCAGCAGCTTCGGAAGCTGAAGCCCAACTCATCACTAGACCACTGGAGTCCAGGGTTTCAATTGCGTGCTGCAGGCTGTAGCAACAGGTCGCAAGAACTTGTAACACTTGGTCCTCAGATCAACGCGTTTCGAAACTGCGACCTCAGGGGTCCTATTTGTGGGGTGTAGTTCAACCCAAATATGAAAATGTGTTCGTTTCATGGCTGGGGGACACCAGGCGACCCATCTGCACACCTTTGGCATTTGAAAGCCACCCACCAAATCAATACCTTAACGTGGATGGCCTTGTACTTGGAAGATAACTCTGCGTAATCGGTGCCTCCCAGGCTGGCATCGTTCAATGGTGGCTTCGCAGGGAGGCTCAACCTGAGAGCCACAGGGAAAACAGGGTTGGCGGCTGTTTTTACCACCCACTTCAAAACTAGTGCCTTTGAGAAACCCATAGGCTTTTGTATCCCGCAAGACTTCTTTGTGGATGTGATCAAAGACCGTTTCCATGTTGTCACTGACATGGGTGTAGACCCCTTGGCGCACTAGGGTTCTTATGGCTGATGCCACTAGATCACGACCTGTTCCCAAATAAATGTTGTGCATCAGGTCAAAAGCCAGCGTTTCAAGCTTCCATCCTGGAACGCATCTCCACACTGAATGTGGCCCTGGCATGGCCAAGTATTGCCGGTGGTCGATCATAGTCTCTCTCCATGCGGCATGGTCAGATGTGTTTTTATAGTTCATACCATCAGGGCATCCCTGTCCACAAGCTGCCAGGCATGAATCGCACATCCTCACATGACCCTATGTTTTTCCAAGAGCCCATGAAATGATCTCCAAATAGAAGAACCAAAGTAGACAAGGAAAGCTTCACTTAATCGATGCTGTGGGACAAATTGGAATTGTAACTCCGAGTGAAGTCATGCATGATCTTCCTGGCTTTAAGATCTGCCTTCGTGGTGAAATAGCAGGCCCTTAGATGTGGGTTTTCATCCCGCAAAGCTAAGCTGGGTACAATTTATTGTTACTGACAACTGTAATAGTATAATCTGTATTTTTGCTGGTGAGATTCCTCCACCCCTTGGCCAGCTGTTGGCCAGCAATTTCAGCCCTGTACCCTGTGAGCTCTTCCTCGAAAAATCCCACCGAGGGCGCTTTTCCATCCATCGAGATCTGGATCGACCAGGCAAAGAGCTGAGCAACGGTCGTGTTCACTTGCTTTCGAACCTGGGCACGGCAGCGTGGTGGGTCTGGAATGCTCAAATGTTTGTGGGACCACATCAGGAGAATAGAGCAAACAGTTTTGGTGGAGGTCAGCCTAAAGACACATGGCCTGGCCCCAAACCCATGGTCCCAATACATATATGCAAAAAAGCAACAACTGCACATGGCTTGTGTTCTTTGAGCCAACCCCACCACTAAAGACCTAGGTACCGCTTCACTCCTCATGTGCCTTTCGGCTATGATCACGAATGGAAATTTTTGCAGAAGGGGATCTTGAACAAGTCCGACTGATCCAAACAATGAAGCCACGCTCCACACACAAAACTCGTCATCCGTGTACATTTGCGCACCATCATTGTGAAGTGTAATTGGGACAAGTCTGTCCAAAGGTGAAGAACTCAGTGCAGGGTGGCCCCTCCACCCTTCCAATCTGCGGCAATGTTTCCAGAAACACATTCTAGATTCATCAGACATGTTTCCCTTTATCAAGGAGTCAAAAGCAAATGGGTGCCCTGATAGCGCGCGCAAAATCTCATGTGGCAGCAAGACTCGGACTGCTTGTTCTTTTGGAGTGTAGCTGTCAACCTGGGCAGCGGGCGTGGGAGAAACGTGCAAGAGGAATACAACAACAAGAAGAAGAAACCAAAAGGTGTGGTTTCTTGCACGATGGAGATTGGGGAAACGTGAAAAGGTTCTTTTCAAAGACTAGACTCTTGAAGCTTCAGGGGGATGACATATGGCTGAAGCTGGAATCCAAACAAAGTCGAAAGCCACCGAAAAAGGTCTCTTTCACAATTGCTGGGGTAGGCTCCGCCACATCCCAGAGAAGCCAATGCTTCCACTGCCTTGTGTCCCAAACCATCATCTTTCATTTGGTTTGCTAGATCAACCGCCCCAGACACAGAGAGCTGCCCGTGACCAATCATGTCCAAGAGCTTCTGTAGGGTCCCTGATGAAGAATATTCTTCAACCCGTCGTCTCTTCCTGCAATGGCAGGGCGGCGGAGCTCAACAGCTTCGATGATACCGGTTGGGGCACCCGAGCCTCATGGGTTGCTGCGTGACTCCTGGGACGGGCAGCTGAATCGAAGAGCCGACGCATCGTTTGGGTCGGGTTGAGGGCAAAGCGTTTCATCCTTTGCTTTGGAAATAGCCGATGGCAAAACTTGTCATTTGTTTTCTTAACCACGACCCCAAAAATTATACCTTCCCTTTTTCCTTCCCTTTTTGACGCGATTGCTCAAGATGCCAAGATTTGCGATCAAATGGAAATGATCAAACTATAGAACTGGCAAGATCTGTTGAGCTCATCAGTTGCGCAAAACGAAGGTGGGTTGAGCTGATCCTTTGAGCAAAACAAAGGTGAGTTGAGCTGATCGTTTGAGCAAAATAAGTGGGTTGAGCAAAACGAAGGTGAGTTGAACCGATAAGTTCATCACAGTAAGGAACAACGCAAAAGCTCAAATCCTTGCCAGGCACCCCAATGCCAAATGATATCATTTGGCTGCCCCAAACTCAATCAAAATTCACAGCGGCATCGCTGCTCACTTGGCAGCTTTGCCAGCCTTCGTCTTCTTCTTAGGCTTCAAGCTTGACAAAAAAGCTTTGGCCGCGCCCTGCAACTGTTGAGTGGCAACACCTTTGCTATCGATCTCAGCCTCCAGGGATTTGAAGCTGCCGCCTGTCTTGACGGCGTTCTTGACCTTGGAGAAAAGCTCTTCCACCGAGTCGACGTGGTTGATGATCTTCTTGCTCAACTTGTCAGCGAACTCAAGACCACGCAAAGCCACGCCATTGGTGCGAGCAACCTGAGCCTCCTTCAGGCAATCATGCATCTTCTGCTGGATACGCTCTTGAGGCGAGGTCTTGGCAATCTCCTCGAGCTTCTCTTCCTTGCTCTTCGGTGGCTTGGTCTTTCTGTTGACCACCTGTGAGGGCTCATGCATGAAGAGCAAACAGAAGGATGCGATCAAGACTTGTGAACATTAATCAAAAGCCACAAATGAAAGCGTATCTTTTTTTGAGGTGGCCTTCTCCCCAAGAGAGTCCAATAAGGATTTGGCGCCGGCGCTCGAAGCTGTAGTCACCGCCGGCATTGCACCAGCCCTCATGAATCCTTCATCACCATCCGTGATGGCCTGAAGCAAGCCAGCGTCAACGTTCGCTTTGGCTTCAAACTCTGTGGTGTCCTGAAGGGTGTGGGCGTGCGCCCTACATAAACATGGGGAGCAAAGGAACCTATTAGACTCAGATGAAAACATCAAAGTTGCAAAGGAATTTATTGGAATCAGATGAACATAGATGAACACATCAAAGTTGATGGCGCTCCCACTCCTTGGTGAGCTCCTTATGAGTCAGCTGCTGCGGCGCTCGAACCCAATACCAGGTTTCCTGTATCAAGGGAAGGAGACAAAAACCCTCTATGAAGGGAAGGAGAAGAAACTCCATTCGCACAACTAAGACAAAAGGGAGACAGAAAACCTTTGCACATGAGAAAGCTTGCTGTGACTAGCAGAAGGGTCATCTTCGTCGTCAGGAAAGTCTTCGTCCCGGTAAAAAAGCCCGGCGGCTTTGCGAGAGGCCATGATCTTGGTTGCCTTCTCAACGCCTTTCTCCTCCTTCAGAACGCGCCCCTGCTTGGCAACCCATCCACGCTGTGACTCGTGCGATTCCTCATGGGTCCTCTTGACCTTCAGGGCAACAGCATCCCAGCTCTTGCCCATGTCCAGCCACATGTTGAAGCATTCCAGCTTGTTTTGCTGGAAGAACTGGTGGACCTTGAACCGCTCCTTGGATCGCACGAAGGAGTCCCAATCCTTCTTGTTGGTCACGCTGTTGCGCACGGGCTTTGCGACTGCAGACCCTGTCTTACTTTCTCCCTCCTTGTTGATCTTGTCCAAGGTCACAGGTTCGCCCTTGTCGTCTTCTTCCTCTGAAGCTTCATCTCCTTCTTCCTCTGAGCTTTGCTCAGCTTCTGCATCCTCTTCCCTCTCCTCATCTTCTTCATCATGACCCTCTTCTTCTTCTTCGTCCGGATCACCATCTTCTCCATCCTCATGATCTCCATCTTCGTCAGGATCTGATTCACTCAGATCCTCAGCTTCAGCCTCATCGTCCTCAAGATCATCTTCGTCTTCCTCTTCTTCTGCAGGGGATGGTTCAAGTCGCTCCTTGAGCTCCTTCACCTTGCGCCTTGCTCCACTTGACAAGGATGATGAAGCGGAAGACGGCCTGCTCTTGCCTTTCTTCCCTTCGAAGACATGCTTGATCTTGGATTTGATGGCAGGGACATAGGTGATCTTCTTCTCCTTAGCAGGCGCTGCTGCTTTGGCCTTTGATTCTCCCCTGTCCCGCCTGCTCCTTTTTGCATCCACTCGCGCCTCATTTGACGCTCCCCTCTTCCTTTCTGACTCATGCCTGGCGGCGGCAGCACTCCTGGAAGTTGATGATGTCCTCAGGGCTGATG
Organism: Durusdinium trenchii; assembly: GCA_963970005.1. NCBI lineage: Eukaryota > Dinophyceae > Suessiales > Symbiodiniaceae > Durusdinium > Durusdinium trenchii. Next base: position 541,861 of record CAXAMN010028029.1, read on the forward strand.
GCCTCTGCCCAGCAGCAGCAGTCGGCCTGTCGGAGCTCTTGCCTGTGACCCTTCTCCGAACTGGCGGTGGGGCCATGGCAGTTGACCGTGCGGCGCAATGCTCAATCCCTCGATCACAAAAAAGCTGCTAGAGGATTAGTTTCGCAGCATTGAGAAAGTGGAGACATGGTGAAATTGTATGGATTTTCCCTGCAACTCTTCTCGGAACTGCTCGATTTCTGTGAGTTCTACAAATCGCAGCATTTCGCAGTCCCACGCAGCATTTTCGCAGTTGTTTCGCACATGATTTTTTTTCATGAATTCTCAAAAAATTACACCCCCCCCCAAAAAAAAAGAAAACATGGAAAAAATAGTGGAAAAAATCCCGCTCATCCAGACCAACCCCCCTCAATTCGCACGCTCCGCCGTTTCGCACGCTTCGCAGCGTCGCTTCGTGGGCTCCTCGAAGAGACAAGCTCCTTTTCAAGAAGGTGCGGGGCATGTCCTGCACGGGCTAGGCATGGCTGGAAATCAAACCCAACCCAACTCAAGTGGGTTGGGATTGGGGATTGGCTTTCGATGAGGGCGGTCATCAACAACCCAAAAGAGAAGGCTCCCAGAACCTTGTTTTCCCGATTCCCCTTCTGCGGTTTTGGAACGCAGATCAATTACCCACACCATCAGCGTGGGAAAGCATGTAAACAGTGCCACGGTTTCAGGACAGCGTATGAACCACACCTTCAACTTCAACTATCTATATATCAAAATATAGCTGTACCTTGTGGGTCAAACAATAAATACATTCGACTTGTGGCTCATGATCTGTCCATAGAAAGCCAGCTTTTAGCGGGACAGAAACTGTATGACACTGTTCAAATCAGCATGGTCGCTCCAGAGCTTGTTCACTCTGGGGCGCACATCAACCCTGCGATCTGATCCTTTGGCGGCCCGGTACAGAGCGCGAGCCATTCGTAGGTGCTTCATCTTGTGGCGTGAACGGCAAGCAGGGAGCGCTTGACCAAAACTAGGCAGGACGTGTGAGAAGGTGAGTGTTGGGAGGAATTGCGGGATCTTAACACCAAGAGATTATAGTCAATCAAAGGTTGGTTTGTGACTGTACTCCTGATCAACCCTCTTAAGGGTGGGGGGTTGGGAAACTACCTGGCGAGGGTGAAACGGTACGGTTGAAGGAAAGCTTGCTAAGTGGGATAAGACACTATTTTGGGTACGCTTGAGATCCTTTCAATCCAGCTCCGCCCGTGATGCGGCTGCGCCCCTTTGAATCGCGGTAGTGGCGCACCATCTCCACGTTTTGAAGCCGCCGACGAACCTTGAAGTCTTCCAAGTCCTGGATGTCCGTGTGGCCTCAATGTCATTGCGGTCTCAGGGCATGTGTTCGCCTCCCCAAAAACTCTATCACTATCAACAAAACCAAACCAAAACCTTTTCATGTTGTCAAAACACTGGAGTATAGCCATGTTGGCTTCAAAGTGGGCGCTGTGAAGTCTCCCATCATCATGCTAAACCGGTTCATGGTAACCAACCCCAGGAATCGCTGGAACAAAACATGTTGCTCCATCAAGCTGGATGATGGCTGCTCCAAGATGAACCACACCCCCTGGGCTGCTAAGATCAATAAGATCACCAGGGTTCTAGATGCCAGCAGGTTTCCTGCCTTCACAGCAGGAGAGCTAGTATCACCCATGGGCTTCGAGTGAGACCTCTTGGTTGAGCCGCGCGACCTGGGTGCAGGCAACAGGCGATATATCTACAGGTTTTCCAATTAAACAATATACTGCTTTTAACCAAAACGCGGACATATTGAAAAATGTTCATTTGCACCAAAGCGCATAAAGACAAAGGATCCACAAACAGGCGCCACAAGAGCAGACCCTCCTTCTTTCATGTTGCAAGCCTTGTATAGGCTGTTGGCAAAACCCTGGTCTGTTGCGATGTCCATCTCACTGCCCCCTAACTCCAAATCCATTGCAGCAGCGTGTCTGCCCACCTAATGGGGAAAACGGGAAAACCAGTGTGAGTTCATATTGACTTTGTGTTTTGATTCAACCCTCCCAGCAAAACCCCTTCGGCCTCGAGCTCCGCCTTTGTGACACTCATTTGCCCAGCGAAAAGCTCCAGGTGGTCCAACGGCTTGTTAAAGTCCAGCTGGGGGACAGCAAAGATCAATGAAACCAATGTTGCCACGACCTAGATGTTTGTTGGACCCCTTTGAGATTCCCTATTCTGGGCAGCGTGAAGAACATCATGCAGTGTTTTTTGGAACACCGGAGAGAATTCCAATACCCTCCACACGCTCGATGCGTCAATTTGTGGACCCATCAAAAACATCCCAACTTCAGGCGCGCAGCAGCTGGCGCCCGCAGAAAGTTGAGGCCAGCCAAAATGCGAGAGAGCTGCATAGTCTTAGGGTCATTGGAAGAGGTTGGCCTGACAACCTCCTCCGCCTTGAAAGGCATGGATTTCTGGTTCTTCATAACAAACTTCTTTACACGGGCTTCATCCAGCACCTGCCTTTTAACCATGGCTCCAGAAAGTTCACAAAGAATGATCCGGGCCACAAAAACTGCCTGAATAAGATGAAGGTTAGCTCACATGCGAATCAATTGCTATCCAAGTGCGACCACTATTTTTTCATGCTGATGATAACCAGCTTCCCTTCAGGCCAGTGCGCAGCCCGCGGTCCTCCAACGCTGGATGATCTTGCGAAGGTCACAGGGATGGAGGGAGGGCGAAGGTGTACCTGGAGGCGAATCAACCACGAACCCCAGTGTTCTATAGAATTTATCAATTGAAACAAAGCTCGATGGTCCAAGTGTTTTCTTCTCTCCACGCTTCATCGACAGAATCCTGACCGCTAAGAAGCTTTGGATCAGAGCTCTTAAACTTTCGAAAGAGCCACTACACCATCCTGGTCGTGCAGTGGGCGAACCCCAAACAACCCCAAGCACATGCGCATGATCATCGTCGGATTGGCTTTTTTGTTTTTTGGAGCAAAGATATGTTCTACAGTGGGCTGGAACTCAAAAGCTGAACTGACACCTATGCGCGTGTGATCCCAGCTCGAGCTTTGGCCTCACCCCAGGCGCTGGTAGGTCCTCCATGCTTTGCCCACGTGATCTGGGCCATGGAAGGCTTTGCCTTGCCCTCCAAAGGCTTCTTCACGACGTAGGCCTTGTTCTTGCACTGCACTTCGATGGCCTTGCGTTTTTTGCGAGTTGGAGTTGGAGTTGGAACATGATGAATGAATTATGAATAGCTGTTAAACAAACATGGGAAAATATATTGACGCAAAGTTGAGAATCAGCCCCGTTGATGTTCACCGTATAGCTGAAAGCACCACGATAGAGAGCCTGCTTGGTCGGTAGCGCTTCCTCCGGAAGGGATTCAAGATTGAACCCCTTGAACTCCCGGACTTTCTCACCAGGCTCACCCTCCATGCGGCGCTGTTCCGCATTCTTCTCCTTCTTGCGAATGGAGGCCTCCTTGCGATCTTCCTTCTTGAGCTTGGCCATGCGTTTTGCCTTGGAGTTCAAACGAAAGACGGGTGCCCAAAGCAAACCTGCTGGCTATAACCTTCTTAGGATTTTTGTGATGCCTTGAGACAGTTCACAAAACCGAGAGACAAAAAGCCAGCATGCAAACCATTTAGTGATTTGATTCAAGAAACGGACTGCCTACCAAGCACTGGCTGTGGTGTGAAGTCCAACTCCCTTTTCACATGGTCTGCCGTCTTTGGCTTTTTGGTAGCTGGGGTTTTGGTCTCTTCAGACAGCCCCTCCGCCACCTCAGCCTTCGAGGCCTTGCGCGAGGCATCCTCCGCAGCTTTCCGCTTGGATCCCTGGGAGGTCATGAACACTGATTTGGGAAGAGTAGGGCGACCACATTTGGACAGGTCAGGCGATTAGTTTTTTTGTTGCAACCTCTTTCATGCTGACTTTCACACTGACTCGACGATGGCATTCCTCGCACTTGTTTGAGGCCCCGCGTCAAACCTCCTGCCTTCGCAGCCGAGCTTGAAGGAGCTGGGGGCCGGTCCTGCACGGGGCGGTGTTTCTGGGCAAGAGTGAAACTCAATGGATGGAAAACAGTTGGGGAAACACTGTTTGAACTTTTTACATCATATCCAGTCGAAGATACATTTTTTGGCAGACCCTACAATTACCGTCCTCCTGCTTTTGAACTTGCAGCCATCGGTTGAAATGGGACATAGTAGCCAGAAGCTCAAAAAGTTTGGGGCCATAGATGCGGAAAGCATTGCGGCAATGCCACATGTACTCTTCGAACATGGGGTGCCTCAGTGACGCACAACATCGGAGTCGGTTTCAGCTCCACCCCAAACTCTATATTCACACTTTATAGGCATTTGTTTATGCTAAACAAAATGCAACACTCCCCAATCCCCATCAGAATAATTCAGCAATCAAGATACTCCTCAAGCAAGGAATCCTCTTCCCTCAGGAACTCCCGAATTTCACACAAAAGCGTCTCCCTGTAATGCCTCTTCAACTCACGACTTGATTTTGTAAACCCCTGGCTGGAATAGAACTTGCCAAGCCAACCGCTGGACACTTGGGAATCCATAGGCTCATCAACATCTTCATAGCCCAGCTGGATCGTGTTTGCACGAATCAGCTCTTGTCGCTCTTGTTCTGATTCAGACGTTGAACCAGCCACAGGAACAGGAGAGGGCTCCTCTGCCTCCACAACCTGTTGCTCTGGCGTGCGCACAGGGGAAGCTGGTCGCACATCCTCGGACTCTGGGTCCGAGCCGGCCTCATCACTTGTGTAGTCAGCGTCAGCTGCATCAGGATCCTGATCACCCTGTTCTTCATCCCCCTCGTCAGCCGCAGCCAGCTCAAAAGTGCGGCGTTTGCCCTGCAAGGGAGAAACCACCAAAAGCTCTTTCAACTTGGCCACGTTGCTGTCATGGGCTCCACCTGGAGAGTTGCGCCAAAGGTAACGCAAACTTCCAATGCACGCCTTGGCTTTGCAGCCTTCTTTGGCAGCCAAAGTGCTCCTGCACTCGTCTTGCTGCGGACGAAACAGGCGCCGGCGCATCAGCGCATCCAAATAGAGGAAGCAATCTGCCAGAAAGTAGCCCGAAGGCACCTGAAGCAACGAAACAATAGACCCACAATTTCCCTTCTGGACACCATTTTTTTGGTACACGCTTTACATGTCTTTTTTCATGCCCTGGCCTGGTCTGGGCAGCATTGCACCAGAGGAAACAGCCAAGTGAAATTCTTTGCCAAGGTGGCTGCCGATGGTTTGGCATCCATATCCACAACCAAAAGCTCACTCCCTTTCCACTCTGGGTTGCAAATCAACTCCATCAGCTCCATCGGGAGGTTTGCATGCATGCAGCGAGCCACCTTGTCCTTATGTTGACACACGTGTGAATGCCCGGTGACACAATCATTTGCGAACCATGAAGATAATGAGACAACACCAAATAGAAAGTAGGGCTCCGCAACTTATTGATTTCAAGAGTCTACCTTTTCCTGGGTCCATGTGACTTTCCCTGGCCTCATAGATCGCCACCTCGTGATCGTTGCCAGCTTGAGTTGAGGCTCACCCCCTTCCGCGTCAGGAGAAAGCTGGTTTTCTTGAGCGCGTTCTACTTCAACCAAGGCCATGTCGGCAGCTGTCGGTGGCAGGGCGAGTTTGCAAACACTTGAAAGACACTGCGCTGAGTTGGAGGGACGTTCAAGTCGTGAGTGTGCATGCGTGATCTTCATGCCATTTTGACACCCTCACACATGGACCCATGCCATGGAACTGCATTGCATGAACATTGAAATTGGAGTGCTTTAAACCCTTCGATCTCACCCCAGCACAGCCCAGTTTGGGGCACCTCTCCACAGCTCCAGGCCAATCCGCTCATGAGCGAGCGCGTAGATCCGGGTTCAACCACTCTTGTCTCAACATGTGAATTGGATTGGTTTTTGTCAAGTGACATGCCATGACGTGCGCTCCGTTGAAAGCGCTCCAACATACTCCAACCAAAAACCATGGAGAACCTCACAGCATTTTAGCAATATAAGAATCTAGGCAAACTTAACAGCCATCTTTACAATTTACATAATGATTTGAACCTATCTTCTCCATGGGTACTCACCGCCCGGCTCGGTCTCACCAGAAGAGTTGCGGCGCGAAGCCGGGCAAAAAGGAAAGGAAAAACACGAAGCGAAACGGGAACCTGTGTGTGAACCCCGTGTATGAACATGCTCCGCTGTGCGATGTTGCCGGCTTGCGGCGCCCCTGTTTTTTCTTTTGAGCATTTTTCTTTTTAGAAAAAAACCTTGCGCATTTGTTTGCAGTTGAAAACCGGGACCCACCACCGTTGGACATAGACCTTTCTCACACGTGAACTTTTACACTTTGAGGTGGCAAACAACTATGTGTGCCACGCACGCCATGCGAACACTGGGCAAAGCTTCGGTTAAACTTTGGCCTGTCTCAATATGGTGGTGGATGTGCGCAAACCAAAGCGCCCCGATCCAGCAGACGCTTGCGTGTGCAAAGTGGGTGGGCGGGTGGGCGGTGGATGGCTGTCTCCAGGTGGGTGGGTGGGCAGTGGATGGATGGATGTTTCCAGCAAACAACAGCAAAACAACAAACAACAGCATGACGCTGTCACAGCAAGAAACGACGTCCAAAGCAGAGCTTTGGATCCTCCCGGTGTAGTTCAAGTCTCAACTTCCCAGTCTCGGGCTTGTCCACATCTTGTAGTAGGGCGTTGCCGCCCAACTCGGCCAAGTCGAGAAGCCCACTTTGAGCACTGGCAGGAGCAGGTGGAGGCAGAGCCGTGGCTGCAGCGAATGCCTCAAAGTACCCCAGTACCGTCATCAACATCTGGGTGTGTTGTTCACTCTCCAACGGCATACCGTGCCCGAGTTCTGTGACACGCACCTCTTTGATCACTTCCTTGTAGGATTGATTGGCCCGGGCTGCACGCCGCCATAGTTCTTCAACAGCTTGTCGGCCCTGCATCCAACTGGCCAGCGCTGGATAATCCGTCGCGGGGTCCAAGGTCACGAGGCGGGTGATTCCCGTCCACGATCTATTCATGTCCAAAAGGATGCGTTCCAGCTCTTCCAATGGATGTTATCCAAGACATACTCCTTGGCACCAAGTGGAGTCTGATATCCCACCTGAGTCGCTCGTAGACCTTGTAGTCCAGGTACAGCGTCAGGTAGTGGTTCCCCATCTTGTAGATGATCTTCAACCGGACCCACCCCAGGCACAAACACCCTCCGCCTGGGAGTCAAGTGCACCCGCCACTCCGCGGTGATACGGGGAATGAAGCCAGTAGTCACGCTCTCCTCTTGGACTGGAAGCTATCCCTTCACGATCATCGGTGCTCAATTGCCAGCCAGCGGGTAGAACATCATGTTCGTATCTCATGGGCTGACACTCGGAGGCCATGTCTGTAATAGGCATCATAATACGTCAACCAGGAGTGCTCTCCAATTTCCCAGTTTCCTTCCAGGACTCCTCAAATATCCACCTCAATGAAGGGCAAGCTGATTGATGCCACCGTTTGATTGGACTCCTCCGAGGTGTAGGGACTATAGACAGGCTCGCTACCTGTAGCCTCTTCCGACTCTCCATTCTCACAAGCCTCTGGGCGATTGGTAGCATTGGTCGTAGCTACAGGTTCCATCATCAGGGCGCTCTTCTTCTCCAACTTGGTTTTCATCTTCTTGAGGTGCTCCTGCGTCGTGCGAAATGCAGTTTCATAGAAATCCCTCTTCTGTCGTACTGTTTGCATGGCAGGGTCCACGGTCGAAGAAGACGCCACCGTCGCCCGAATCGACGACTCCTCCAACTCCGTCGGTGACAATCTCCGCCAAGTAGAACGACCTGCCTCTGAGTCTCCTTTCTTCCTGATCTTCGCCGCCACCGACATGGGCAGATCATCCAGCACCGACGCAGACTTCTTTAACTCCTCAGGTCCAATGTCCTCATCTGAAGGCTGCTGCTCATCATCGCTCAACGTCATAGCCGGATACCTGGGACCCGGTGCTGCGGCTTGAGCGGGTCCTGCGGCTTGAGCTGGTTCATCTTTCCGGTTGGATGTCTCCTCATGAGTGGGGATCAACTCAGCATTCACTCGACCCTGCTTCAGTTGATCAGCCAGCTGCTGTAGAGCTTCCTTGGTCACCTTGGCGGCTTCAATCTCATCTCCCGTGGCTAACCTGATGCGTTCAAGCGGGAGTCCTCGAAGTTTGTGTCTGTACCTGATCCAGACACGTTTGGTAAGCTCAGCTTTCTCTTCTCGCAAGGCCTCCAGGCCATTGAGTAGCCAATCACAAAACCCATCGGGCCGGGCCATTCAGCTGCCAGCGTAGACCGCTTGACTTGCTGGCGCTTGCCCTCCACCGGGTTCCACAATCGCACCGAACCTTCTATCGGCTGGTGCGCGCCAGGGGTCTTGAGTCACCCCTTCAGACTTTTGATGGGTCTGATGGACATGTTGCCAGGGATCACCTTGTAGCCAGGGGTCCTCGCTGTCCCGGCTGCTGGGGGTTGAGGCCTCACCCACCATCTCACTGTCACCTTGTTTCGTTCCCCTTGGACCCGGTCCACCGGTCACCTCCAAGGGTGCTGCCATCTTCGCAGATCGATGTAGCCCTCTGCGACGTCGATGTAGAAAGAGGGGGAGAGGCATCTCCTCCGTCGCAGGGGTCTGAAGTTCCCCTTCTTCAGCAGCCCCGTCGTTCGCCGTGGCTCCGAGATCGGCACCCGACATGGCTCAGGCTCAAGCCCTACCTACAACAACTACGGCCCCAAAACGGGGCTCCGCTACCACTGAAAAAGCTCGACGGCTCCCCTTTTTGCCGTCCCGGTGACACGACGGGCTGCGGTTAATCGACAATTAGGTTGCAGGCCATCGCTATTAGGTTGGAGGCCATCGCCTTTAGGTTGGAGGCCATCCCTATTGTAGGTTGGAGGTCATGGCTACTAGGTTGGAGGCCATCTCTGTTAGGTTGGAGGCCATCGATATTAGGTTGGAGCCCGTCGCTATTAGGTTGGAGGCCACCGCCTTTAGGTTGGAGGCCATCCCTATTAGGTTGGCGGACATTGCTATTGGGTTAAAGGTCATCTCTATTGGGTTGGAGGCCATCGATATTAGGTTGGAGCCCATCGCTATTAGCTTGGAGGCCATCGCCTTTAGGTTGGAGGCCGTCGCTATTAGGTTGGAGGTCATTGCTATTAGGTTGGAGGCCATCGCTCTCAGGTTGCAGGCCATCGCTCTCAGGTTGCAAGCCATCGCTACTAGGTTGGAGGCCATCGCCATTAGGTTGGAGGGCATCGCTATTAAGGTTGGAGGTCATTGCTATTAGGTTGGAGGCCATCGCTATTAGGTTGGAGGTCATCCCTATTAGGTTGGAGCCCATCGCTATTTGGTTGGGGGCCATCGCCTTTAGGTTCGCTATTAGGTTGGAGGTCATTGCTATTAGGTTGGAGGCCATCGCTATTAGGTTGCAGGCCATCGCTCTCAGGTTGCAGGCCATCGCTATTAGGATGGAGGCAATCGCCATTAGGTTGGAGGGCGTCGCCATTAGGTTGAGGTCATTGCTATTAGGTTGGAGGCCATTGCTGTTAGGTCGGAGGTCACGCCTATTAGGTTGGAGGTCATTGCTATTAGTAGGTTGGAGGCCATCGCAATTAGGTTGGAGGTCATTGCTATTAGGTTGGAGGCCATCGCTATTAGGTTGGAGGTCATCGCCATTAGGTTGGAGGTCATTGCTATTAGGTTGGAGGCCATCGCCATTAGGATGGAGCCCATCGCTATTAGGTTGGAGGCCATCGCTATTAGGTTGGAGGCCATC
>CAXAMN010028029.1:551709-581572 GCA_963970005.1 Durusdinium trenchii
ATCGCTATTAGGTTGGAGGCCATCGCCATTAGGTTGGAGGCCATCGCTATTCGGTTTGAGGCCATCGCCATTAGTTGGAGGCCATCGCTATTGTGTTGGAGGTCATCTCTATTAGGTTGGAGGCCATCGCTATTTGGTTGGAGCCCATCGCTATTAGGTTGAAGGCCATCGCTATTCGGTTTCCTTTTTTGTGCAAATTATCTTCAGCTGTCCTCTCCAACAAACTCGACAGTCTGCACAGTTGCGTCCACGTCAACCTTGCAAGGCCCAACCCTGCAGAGTGCTACTTCTGCTGCGGCAACGTGAAGGTCTTTTGTTGTGCCCAAATTGGACCAGCCCGCTTCCGTGATACTGTCGGTGCAAATACTCAACCCATCGTCTCTACTAGGGGCCGAACAATGCTGTGAACCTGTGGCGTGGTGGCTTCCGCCAAAGAAGATTTGCTGAAGATCCAAAAGTACCTGCCATCATTGCAAGATCGCTGCAGTAGGGGCCTAGTCAAACAGAATTAGCATTAGGAATCATTGAGATGCCTTCTTAGCCTTCTTACCAAATGTCCTGTCATTTGCAAAAAACGAAAACTCAAATCCAGGCCATGCCTCGCTCGGGTTCAGTGTTCTTGTCTCCAAAAGAAAAAACTTTGACAATTGAACAAAGCAACATCATGAAGATTGACAATTGCAACTTCATGGAAACACCTGGTGCATGATTGAAACACATTGGACAATTGGACAAGCAGGCCAACAATGCATGTAGTCGAACTCAAACTCTGGAGGCACCTCACGGCATATTTTATTCGAGCATGGACCGCGCAAGCAATTTGGACAATGCGGCACCGACTGGTCGACAGATTAGGCCCCATGCAGCCACCTCTGTGGTGTTTTCAGTGACATTGCTGTACTCCAATCGCCTGACAGAGGAAAAACTGTCAAGAGAATCGGATGTCTCGAGAAGCAAGAGCTCAACACTGGTGCTCAGCGACTTACTCTGATCCGTTGGAGAGGTAAACCACAAAGCTAGTCACCTCAAAGTTCAGCGTTGGACGGCTCTTGGAATCGGAGAATGTCACAGAATGCAAAACTCTCTGGAACTGATTCCTTCTGGTAGCAACTTCTCAGCTCTACACCAAGCTGCCATCAGGCGGCAAGTCCCTCCGCAAACAACATGCTGCATCCAAGTTCAATCCATCCGGCAGGTCCTACAGCCTAAACCCCTTGCCAACTTTTCCTTGCATTCTGACTCTCTCTATCTCTCTCTCTCTCTCCTGTTTAGAATCAGACCACGATAGAGTTCCACCAATTTGCCCTGCATCCAAGTCCAGATCCGGAAATGACACCTTGGAACAATGAGATCAGAAACTGGTTTGGCGAATTATGAAAATCGACCTGAACCAGTGTCTGGATAAAGGTAAGCTTCTTTTCTTTTAGCCGGCCGGGGGAAAGGGGGGCTAGGCCGTGAGTAGAGGTACGAAGTAGGTAGTAGCTAGGCAGTAGCTAGGTAGTAAGCTACTAACCACTGGACGCAGGATAGCTCGCGCTTCTTCAAGGAAGCTCCCCCGGAGCTGTTTGGATCAAGCCCACTCAGCTTACGCGCCGGCACGCGCCGGGGCTGGGTCACCTCCTGCCGTGGAGGGGTCCAGCGTCCACAGAGCCTCGCTTCCACAAGCTGGGCAGTGCCATGGATACTAAGGAAATGGGATCAACACATGAGCTACGAGCCGATGGTGCGTTGATGAACTGGGCAACTGCGAGCTTGCCTTCAAGCCTGGCTGTTTCGGTCCAGGATGCTTTGAAGGCCATAGCTGCCACCGGTGTATGCAATGACGAGCTTGCTGAGTGGGTTCTCTTTGGTGAGGTTGCGCAGGTACGCTGTGGTCCGCCAAAAAGTGTACATGTGCGCAGAACCTCCATGCTCCTCAATGACGACTTGCTGGCCAATGATGGTTGGAAACAATTTGAGGTTTGTTGTCAGGCAGATCATGCACGAGTTGACTTTACACCTGGAATGTTCCTTGGCCTCCTCACGAAGCCGTCTCACCAACCGGTGGTAGGTACGGTGATTGCTGATGAACAAGCGCTGATTTGGAACATTTCGATGCTTGATTTGAACCTTGCCTGGAACGTTTCCCATCTCTTCTCAGGTGCTTACGAAGGTTGGCTGAGATCGATGAGTTGGCTCCAACAAGCCAATGTCGGGCAGGCTTTTGCATCGCACACCTCAATAGACTGGTGCCCGGCAGTCATGAAAACGTGGGCGTATAATCACAACAAAGAGTTCTGGTGCTGTCCAATCAAGGTGAACTACAATCCCCCGGACGTGTATAGTGGAATCCTGGCAAACATCAGTGATCCTTCGATCCTTCGTGCCTCATCGAACAGGTCAAACTTAGTCCTGACATTATCTCCTCCATGCCCTAGCTGGAGCAAAGGTGGCAAGAATTCCGGGTTGGCAACAGAGGAAGGGTTCTTCTTTCCCGATGCAATTCTACATGTTGCTCGCTGCAGGCCTGTACTAGCACTCTTTGAATGTTCGGATGGTATTGAGGTGCATCCTCATTGGCGTGCTCTCTCAGCCGGACTCCAACTAGCTGGGTATGTCAAGATTTGGTCACAAGATGTAGCCATCCATCAACTGACAGGCAACCACAGGACACGGTGGCTTGCAGTATGGGCTCGAAGGGATGTGAAGTGTCAGAGGTCATATGAGAAGATAATGTGCAACATTCCTCGACGACTGGCATGGGACGATGCACGGCATCTTTTTGCCTTGCCCAAAACCTTGTACGCTGACCTCACTTTACAGCGTGAGTTGATTGAGATCTACGGAGACAAGAAGTTGCTACCTCCTGCTAAGCGGGCCCGGGTTGGTGAGGTAGCAACTGCTGCGCAAGTGCTTTCTGCAAGGTTGTTACAGCAAGGTGAATACTTGCCCACTCTGCGCGCTTCCTATACTGCTCAACATCTTCTACAACGCGAGCATGTCGAGGAAAAGGGCATTTTTGCTACGTTACTGCACAAAGGAGATGAATTTCGGTTTATTGACCCTTTTGCTTTTGTTTCGCTCTTTGGTACTTCGGATTGCATTGGGTTACCAACTGATATTCGCCGCGCCTTTCATCAGTTGGGGAATGCCATTTCGCAGTTGCATGCCCTAGTTGCCCTCCTCTTTGCCCTTGAAGGAGTATCTGATGAGCAAATGTCCAAGTTGACACTTCTCCGACAGTGCTGGGAAGATAGGCTGACATCCCAGAACGCAATTGTCCGCACCTGTGGTGATATGTATGTACTCCAGCCTATTGCTGACTTTGCGACTAAAGCTATCCCCAGTATTGGGACTTGGCAGCCTTGGCTCGTTGGACACACTTTGATTCGCTTTTGTGATGATGCCGCACTCATCCCAATCAACGTGCAAGATGACATCAATATCATTGACCAGCTGCTCATGGCACTTCAGCTTGAGTCACATCATGCGGAATTGCTCAAGCTTGTTCGTGATGGTCGAGACTTACCAAGCAGCATTAGATGGAACGAGTTGTCAGATGGAGATTTTGGACTTAGACTCGGAACTGCAGATCTGGGAACACTGAGAGTCTTCTGTATGAACAGAGATGGAATGCTGGACGACCCCATTGTGTCGCCTACGCAACCATGGACCATTGATGAAGCTGATCCGGAGCTGGACCACCTTGTTGAGGCTCACTGCAATGGATTTCTACATGTGCTTGAACACCTCTGCCAAGATGATAGCCCATTGCATGTTGGTAAAGCACTTTTCCTACTGCAAGATGGGTCTTCTGAATGGATCAGCAAGGCCAACTTAGACCGAATTGGCAGCATCCCAAACTTTCGACATCAGGGAGACTCTGTCCATTTCTTCCAAGTCAATCGTGAGGCCTGTCGAGTCATGCTGGGAACACAAGGCATCATCGCCATACGGGGTGAGTATGAGCCTCTTTCCAATGACAAGTGGATTTTGCTGGCGGGTGGTTCCGACCTCAAGTGGTGCAAAATCAGCAAAGTGCCGCGGGGAGTTACTCCGACTCAATGCACTATTGAACTCCAGCAGAACTGTCAGATTATCAAGCGCAATCTTGCGCATTGCCGACAAGACCAACCTCTGATGCTGATCAACGGTGATCTACTCTGGTGTGATGTGCGAGTGCAGAATGCATCATCCATTGTGTTTGGTGGCATGGACAGACTCATTGACCACCCAAGCTGCAATATCCACGGCGATCGAGTTACTGAAAGGATGCTTCAGTTTAACCTCGAACCAGGAGCACTTGCAATTGATGAGATTGTCTTCCACTTCGATTTCCTGCAAATGTTGATGCCTTCAGTTTGCTGGTGCCCTCCTGCCATCTGGATCAGCAATGAAGCGCAATTCCGATTCCCTCCTGAGCCTGCGGATCTATTGCTCTGCTTCCAGCACTTCGTAGTACCAATTTTGGTCCTCTTTGATTGGATCTTTGTCGAGGTGAGGTTCTTTGAAGGACAATGGAGGGTCCTTTACCACTCCCCAGAACAACTGACGCACAGACAACGTCAAGCCGTGCTTGAGCTCATCCACTTCATGGGGGTTCAAGTGATGCAGAATGCTTTTCGCTGGATTCGAACTGCGGAAGACTCGGACCTAGCTCCGTGGTATACACTCAGAAGCTTCTATGCCCGGGCTGGAGCACCTTTGCTCCCACAAACACATCGAACAACTCAGAGACTTCAACGTGTTCAGAACAATCATCATGTCACGCAGGTGATCGAACAAGCTGACCTGGTTTGGAGAGACTCACAGGTTGATGACAGAATGCTCCAATTTGCCAGAGCAAGCAGGAACGCTTTTCTGGTTGCTATTCTGGAAGCACCAAGTCGAGCGGAAGATCTGGGCGTTCGTGCCACGGGAAGGCCCCCATATCGCTACAGCATCAATGAGATCTTCTTTGTTGCCGATGAGTGGTTGGACATGAGATTGAATATCTATAGAACTCATCCTGGGTGGGCCTCCAATGATGAGATTGAATTTGCAATGGCCTTCTTTTTGCCCGAATCCTTCTGTCCGCCGGTTATGCATCATGATTTGTCAATCATTGCAGCCAGTGTCAAGCCCCTATATGAGGATGTACAGCGATTCGTTGCACTCCGAGAAGGGCACTGGATCGGCATTGAGGTCATCTGCAATGCCAGAGAACACACGCGTAGAGTCGTCTTCCTCCAAGTGCCACCGAGAGACCAACAGTTCTGGGCAAGTTTTGCGGAGGACTTCATCGTTCCTGTTGGGTTTCGTCCAATCATCATTGTTGACACTAGTCGAACATGGCCGGGCATGTGTGGTTGGGAATTGCTTCACCGTTGGATTGTTGTCGATGTATCACTGCCTGACACCTTTCACATTCCACAACAAAAGAGGCAGCTCATTGACCAAATCCTTGAAGAATCTAATCAAGCTTGGAGAGCCACACGCGCTCCACCTATGCTGCGGACTTATGCTGAAAACATGAGAAGGCTCTTCCTTGTCGTTGGTGGGCAACAACTGCTCCATCCATGCTCTGCACTGTCACTTGGAGGAATGGAAGGGACGGCCTCGCCGGATACTGCGATGGCCACCCCAGATCCGTGGCAGTTCGATGACCCATGGACCACCAAAAAGAAACCACTGCGACAGAGTAAATGGGAGGATCTCCAGCTACAGTCTGACCATCCTTTCGTTGACAAGAACAAGACCCCGGTGCCTTTCGTGCAAAAACAGCAACTCTCCACCAACAAGGGTGGGATCGCCTTTGTGTCCAAAGGTAATCTTCAGCAAGCCACTGAGGTCGTGCCCAAGGAGCCCTGTGCACTATTGCTGCCAATGATTGATCCAATGGATGCACTGGGGAAATTGGCCAATTTGTCAGGCCCTTTCGAAGTCATCGTTTTTGACCCAGCAATGAATCAGGAGTACAAGCGGCAAGTACACCTGTTGGTCATCACGCCAGAAGTCACATTCAAACTGCCGACACCCTCTATTACACTCACTTTGGCTGCTGTCAGTGAGATTGTCCTGGAATGTGATGCTCGCCTGACTAGCAAAGATACTTTCAATGCCTTCTATGACAATCCGTTGGCCAAATTCAAGATCCACCTCAAAGAAGTTTGCTCTGACCCAATTTGGGGTCATGCGGCCATCTATGGCTATCGAGTCATTCAGGAGCTTTCCAAGGAGAAGCACGATGTTGTACATCAATGCCTGTTGAAGGTGCAGCAGACGCATCGGACCCCGCTCCTGGCAGCCAGCGGAACTGGCGAGCTTATTGTGAGGGACTTTGTTCCTAAAGGAGCGCAAGTACCAGATCTATCTATCATTCCAAGATTCTGGCCAGTCGACCGAACCAGCAAGGCAGATCTGATCAAGGCAGCTGCCTCAATCACTGGCTACCGTGGCACAGCAGTGACGAAACGAGGCTTAGCACCACGCTTTGCTACAGATGCACTTGCTACAGCCCGTGATTTGCTGCTACCACAGGATGACAGAATCTGTGCTATCAACAAAGCGATGATCCCAAAGATCAATATGGACAGCTTGGGTTGGCCCTATGAGATCCTAGCCAAGGACATTGTGTCAGCTGTGTATCAGGCAACGAAGACACCGTGTATACCAACCAGGTCCTTTCGGAGGGCGGGGGTTTGCGCCTGGACACTGTCCTTTGAGAAGCCACCAACGGTTTCCAAATTCTCAGTGCAGGTCAATGAGAAAACATTTGAGGTGCTGCTCACTCCAATTGCCTACAAACCACCTTCGAAAGGGAAAGGGAAAGGCAAGATGTCCAAGAGTCCCCAAGTTGGAGGACAAGAGATCTCTCAGCCTCGCACAGTCGTGTCCAAAGACATTCACCATGAACGCATCGATCGGCTTGAAGAGCAGGTTGGACGCCTTGAGCAAAAGCATGAGCACCTCAGTGAAAAAGTTGATAACCAGTTTACTCAGGTCGGAGATCAGCTGAGGCAGATCTTGCAGTGCGTCCAGCCGCGACAGCGTGAACATGGTGAAACTCCGCCACCTGTGAAACACCACAGGGCGGCTTGACTAAACATGCAGAAGAACCAAGCGGGGCGAAGGGATGTCAGTTGCTCTCTCTCCCTTTGCCCTACACTATGGAGGGTCTATTTCCAGGCCCAGGGGATTTGCGCTGGCATTCGTGTATCGCTGTGGTTTAGGGTGGCTTTCATGAGATCATGGCTGCCTCACCCTATGATTGTGGCCATACTGCCAGTTTTTCTATGGGTTTTACGTTGTGGGACTACCTACTACGAGTACGTCCACTTGGGGAATTGTGTGACGTATGCTTTCAGCCTGGGTGGTCCGGCCACCTTGTTGTTTCCCTGCTATCTTGAGAAAGGTGATGTCCAACATCCTCATGGTTGCAGTGATTGTTGCATGTTTTTTGAAGCTACTTGGAGCTTGATGATGCTGTACTCCCACCAGCCGGTGAAGGAGAGGGCCTCTCCATCTTGCCCCTTGGTCTTGCGAATTCAGAATTTTGCGCGTGAAAGCTCTTATTTGCGTGATTGTCATGTTCTTGATCAGTCAGTTTGCGGCTACCCTGGGTGCCAGATTAAACCCAGCTGGTTCCTTGCTGGACTCGTGCAATGGCAAGTTACTTGGTTTGACCAAACTCTGGGCTTTCCGGGAGAAGGGCCACATTGGTCTATGATTTCAGCAAATGTTGATTCCTTCGCAACAAACGCAAGCTGCTTGCAATGGGATGCTGATGTATTCCTTCTCCAAGAGGCAAGGATTGCGGAGTCCAACATGCTGGATGCAAAACGCAAAGCAGCAGTATGTCACTTTGATCTCTATTGTTCTCAACCGCTGCAGAAACTTCGAGCCAGCAATGGGACTTTCCGCATCCCTTCTGGAGGCACTGCCACTTGTGCCCGCAAGGAATTCACCCAAATCTTCCATGAGCAGCAGGACATGTCTGGGTCATGGGAGCTTCTTCGTAGTACGGCCCGTGTTACTGCTACATGGCACCAGGTGTCCAGCAGTGTCAAGCTCCTGGCTTTCAACTTTTATGCCATCGCCAATGCGGCTTCAGAGAGGGCTAAGTTTGAGAGAAACAATGAGATGCTCAACCAACTCTTTGCCGTTGCGGCGCAGTTTGGAGATATCCCGATAGTGATAGCAGGAGACTTTCAGATGGAGCCTGGCATGTACCCAGCTGTCCAACTCGCTCTCGACAATTGGGGGTGGGCCGACCCTCTGCTCCAAACAGATGATGCAGGTGAGCTTTTTCGACCTGCGACCTTCTTCCAAACTGCTGCTACCGAAGAGGGTGAGGGGCAATCATCCATTGATGGTATATTAATGAATCGGACAGCGCTGACTGCTTTGGTGAAGATCGAAATTCTGGATTATCCCGACCGTCAGCATCGGCCAGTTCAGGCGCATTTTGCTTGGACAAGAATTCAACAGGTTGGAACTGTGCTTCAAAACTTTGCCAAGTTTGACTTGGAGCAAGTGGTTACCACCAATAATACTGCTGATCCCGCTTGCCCAGTGAACCTAATGGGAGAAGAACTTTGGCGGTCATATCAACCGGAATTTGAGTGTGCTACCACTGCAGACAGCAAATGGGAGCTCTACAATGAGTACGCGATCAAACTCCTCCTGCTCAATGGTGCTAAATGGGCTAAAGGGCCTCGCCAACGAGGGAAGCTTCCCAAGTTCCGAAAACTCAGCTATAGTGTTGCGCAAGAAGGTGCGGGTAACCCAGCTTCACCTCTCCTTCTTCTTCTTCAAGCTTGCCTGCGATCTCTTAGAGAACTGACCTACAGGTTTGCAAGAACGACCACGGGCATTGGTGATTCCCGGACCTTCTACAACACGCAGCGCCGTGTGCTGCGTAGATTGAAAGAGGCACGAATCGTCCCTCCCTCTGTGAACCAGATCTTCCACCATGATTTGCTGCATCTGATTGACGTTACTCTGGGAGCAATCAATACTGAACTCAAGCAGATGAAGTTGGTAGCCATCAAGAAGTGGCGTGAGGCCATGAAGCAGGCCACCTCATCACTTTCCATTGGCAAGATAGTCTACCAGTACTTGAAGAGGAAGAGACGTATTGTTCCGCCAAACCTTGTTGAAGATGATGTGGGTAACATCATATATGACCCGCTGTGTGCTATGGACCACATCGCCGGCAAATGGGATAGTGTATTCTCGGTCAATGCGAATCATCAACATGAGATGCAGATTTTGAAGCAGGTTTGGCCCTATATTCACGACAAAGGACAGAAAGTTGCACTACCGCCTGTCACAGAAATTCTACTGTGGGAACAAGCCTCTCGTCGCCGGCCAGATGCTGCAGCTGGTCTTGATGGCTGGGCTACCCGTGAAGTACAGGCGCTCCCTCCATCAGCATTCAAGCCAGTGGCTGAATTATTCAATGACATTGAAGCAGGGACGACTGAGTTCCCTACCATCCTTACCCAAGTCAAGATGTTCATTTTTAATAAGGATGGAAGTGACTTGCCGCTTTCTAAGAGGTTGATTTCCCTGCAGTCTATTTTCACCTTGCTCTACACAGGACTTCGTTTTTTCCAATTGCAAACCTGGCAACAAACCGTCATGCCAATGCAATTGAAAGGAGGAGTGAAAGGTCGCCAGATGGCTGAAGTACACTCTACGCTGCAGATGGAAATTGATCACGCACATAGCTTCCACGGCTACTTCGCGGCAGTCAAGCTAGACAAATCGAAGTGTTTCGATAGGTTGATGCCTAAACTATGCGCAGCCATTATGCTGACTTTGGGCCTTCCAGTCGGTTTTGCGCGTGCCTTTGTGGCCCTATACTCCAGAATGACACGCTTCCTGGCTTTTAAACAATGGACCAGAGCACAACCGATCTCGACAGCTAATGGGGTTGTCCAGGGATGCTCCCTCAGCCTTCTCTGCGTCAACCTTCATATGGCAATCTGGACATGGATTGTTGGTCAGATCCCTGGTGTGGATTTTCGGGCCTTCATTGACGACACATATCTCTGGACGAGGGATGCCAAGATTGATCATTTGGTTGCTGCTGTCAAGGCTACTGAGTTATGGGATTCCCTTTGTGGTCAGTTCCTCAATGCAGGTAAACGCGAGCTCTTTGCAACTAATGGTGAGCAGCGCAGAGCCCTTCGCCATGCTTTTCCCCAGATGAAACTTGTCGAAGTAGTGAACATCCTGGGAGCCCATGTCCAAACTACTAGGAAAAATGTGGGTCTCTTTCCCATGTCCACGCTACAAGGAGCACTGCGTGATTGTGAAGCCATACGGTCCCTCCCATGCGACAGCTACAAAAGGGCCCAGATACTCGCCACCAAGGTCTTACCACAAGTGGCGTTCGCACCGCAGTTGAACTTCCTGCCCAAGCGACAGCTTGCAAAGCTACAGTGCGCCATCGCAGATGCATTGTGGCAAAATCGGCCAAAATGGCGATCGAAGCATTTGTTACTTTGTGTTATTCACAAGGCCCACAAATTGGATCCATTTTTGTGCAGGGCGGTCACCACGATCATTGAATCAGTTCGCTTCCTTCAGTCATCACAACAGGCAAGACAGAATTGGCAGCAATTATTTCTGCAGGATCAGTTAACGGCACAATCTTGGCTTACGCAGTTCAGCCAAGCCGTCAGATCCTCGATATCTCTTGGACTGCCCCCTTTTGTTTTGCGGTATTTGATTCTGACGAGGTGAGCTTCCTTGATTTTTCTATTTCCGACCTGCGATGCCTTCTCAAGAGCTTTGCGGCCAACAAGTGCTATCACACCGCTTGTGCAATGCCGCGCAAAGATGTTCGCACAGCTGTTGGCTTTCTGGACCTCAACATGACATTGTCAGCAAAAAAGAGGCTTGCCAAAGTGCCCAATCCTGGCTTTTCCTTTCTCTTTCATTGGGAGAGTGCCTTGACAGGGCGCACGCCTACAGCAGACAGAACCTTTGCGGCAGGATTGGTTGACAAACACAATTGCAGGTTTTGTGATGCACCCAAAGAATCCATGCAACACTTTGTTGATGAGTGCTTGCAGCTGCCTACAGAGATTGCCCAGCCCTTTTCTACTACAAACTTTGGTCCCAATTTTGAGATACTAGGTATTGCTGAAGTTCCGCTGGAAAACATTCGAAGCAAGCTGAAAGTCTCCAAAACATCGGACATACAGGTGACGCCTTGGCAGGAACCACTTGCTGGTGTGACACATGTCTGGACAGATGGATCAGTCCAGCTCAACCATTATCCGTGGTTGACTCTGGCAGCCTATTCTGTGATTGCGGAAAATGAAGATATACTGGCAGTTGGTTCAGTGCAACACTGGCGCCTATCAAGCTATAGTGCTGAGTTATGGGCCGTTCTGATCGCTTTTGCCACTTCAGCTCAGCCACTCGTGGTGCATACTGATTCATTAACTATTGTCCAGCAATTTGCTGACCTGTTACAACAGGATTCGGTGCAGGTCTGCTGGACGCATGCCAACTGGTGGGGCTTCTTGTTGAGTCTGATTCAACAACGCCGTGGTTTTGCAGCATCTCCACTCCAACTTCTTTGGTGTCCAGCCCATTTGTTGGAGCATTCACCAAGTGAAGCAATTTCAGAGGAAGATGCCACCAAGGCTGGATCTACAAGACTTGATATTCGGCTCAATCGCCTTGCGGATACTCAAGCCAAGCTGCACATCCATCAAATGGCTCAGAACATTAGGGCAGATCTTGCAGTCAAAGAACAAGATGTGTTTGCGAGGCAACTTTGGTTGTCCAAGCTGAATAGGATTTGTAAGAAGCCTGATGATGCTATGCCGCCCAGCAATACTCCTGCCGGTGAGCCTGTGACGACCTTTTCGCCCCGTGAACTGTGCCCGAAATGGTCATGGGATGCCAACATCAGCCAGTATCCTTGGACGATTGAAGTGGATACTGCAGTGCCGTTTCGAGAGAATAAAACACTCTCTGAACACAACTTTCGCCTCTTTTTGAGATTCTCGAATACGCTGTGTTGGCGGTTAGGTGAAAAGCGGGCTTGTTCAGTCTTCGAGTTAGCTGTACTTGCTTTCATGCAAGGGTGGCGATTTCGTCTCCCACCTGATGTTTTGTCAACGCCCCAGGCGTATGCCTGCATCATTCGAGCCTCCATTTCGTACTGCAAGAACAAGAACATCGTCGTGGCTCCACTTTTGCTGGATAAACGAAACAAAAGTAACGGTCGCACCTTCCCAAAAGGAGCCTTCTTAGGTGCAGAAGCATTCCTCGACAATGCTTCACTCGAAATGCTTTGTAGAGCTTTCTTGCGCGGAGCCAAAGAAACTCCGCATTCCTGGTGCATTCCATTTGATGCACTCTTGTAAGCATGTAGGGTTCCAAGACTGCTACTGCGGAAGCTTAGCAGTTGCCGACGACCCCGTGATGCGGCTTGAGAGCAAAAAGGAAGCTCCCCCGGCCGCCCTAAAGGCAGCGGGGGAAGCTTCCTTGAAGAAGCGCTCGCACTAATGATTTGGTCCTAGATTTTTAGGGAAACTTAAAGTTGGAGGCCTTGTGTAGATCACTGTCATGAGTCATGATACTGTAACCAAGGGAGGAAAAGCCTTGCCATTCCTGTCTTCTGAGCTTCCCTGGCATTCTCCACCAGGGCATCAGTGTCATGGATGGCTAAAGCAGCAGGCCTTGGTCAAATAGAGCAAGTTCATTTGACCATGCGAATATTATGTGCCTTGGGCCATTCTACAAAACGCTGCGACATCCAAATGGGTTGAGCCCTCTGGGCGACCCCAGCGAAGTCTGCTCTGCCAGGACTGATTCGCCGAAGACCTGCAGTTTCTTTCTTTCAAACTTTCGATGTTGACATCGTTCATCTTCCAAGTAGAGCAACCAAGGTCTTAACAGCCACATGTGTCCATGCTGCCACAGGCTGCTCAGCAGGGAGCTCTGTACTGCCTCTGTCTCTGTGCTACTCTTGCGTTCTTTTCATTTTCTCATGTCCTGGAGTTCTATGCTTAGCTGCTAAGGAAAAAATTATCAATCTCCAATTCTCAAAGCAACTCTAAAGAATCAACAACTCAAGTGACTTTAGCATGTTGCAAAGAGAGAAAACACAAGAAGGAAAGGCCACCTTCGCAGGGGTCTTACCTTCTAATCTTTCCTCTCTTTTGGCGAAATGATGTGCATGTGTTCGATGAGGTTGCAACTGTCACTGCTGGGAACCTCATTGATCTGCGTGCGCGGTGCCTCACAACAGTGCAGTGAATCGAAGGAGCCACCCCTGACCGTTGGGAAACTTTGAGACAATGGTCGAAAATTGGCACGAACATTCTTGCACAACTAGGCTTTCTGGCCCCTTGGGCGTTCTCAGCCAGGCAAATGTGATATGTCACCACCTGGTGGCAAACACATGGGTTCTGGTGGCATCGGTTCTACCATTACCTTGAATTGAAGGAAAACAGAAATGAGATGAAATAAGTAACAAGGACTCTGCTGTCAATGAGAAAGGCATCCAAATCCTTGCAAACTCAAACACATGCAGACAGTCCCGCTGCCCCGCTCCTTCGATTCTGTCTTTGATGGCAGCCAGGAGATAGTACCACCCAAGTCTCCAGCATCCAAATCTCGATCTGGGAAGCTGATCCTAGAGCCCACGAAAAGGATTGAGGATCTCTGGCAAAAGAATCCTGGTTCTGTGAAACACATCCACTACCAGCCCACTGCGCCGCAACGCGCTGCACCGCGTAGCGCCACGCATCTGTAGATCAAAACATTTCCGGTCCCGCTAACACTGCCATCAGCATCATCAATGAGCAAAGATGTTGGCCTCGCTTGGCGGCAATCTACTGATGTGTCTTGTCGACTTTTCTTGGATCAAGTGGTAAAGTTTGAAACATCACAACTCTAGGGAAAAACCAAGACAACCTCAGTTTCAGGTTAGCTCGGTGGAGGCCATTGATTGCTATTAGGTTGGAGGCCTACTGGGCCAGTGCTAGTAGGTTTTGTCAACACGACAACTCCAGCTCTCTGGGACGCCAAACGTGGTTTGCTCGCCCAAGCTCGAGCGGATGTAGACGACCACGTGGGTCCGCCTTCAGTTGAGGAGCCCTTCGATCACTTGTAACAATTGCGTGACATCGCTAGTAAAATACCCGTTGAACAACGCACTAAAGGTTGAACTCAGGAGTCTATTAAACAATGTGTTTTCGGGCTGAGGGCAATTTCCTTATTTTTCTGTGTTCCAAGGCTGGATTCAACTGTTTCGTGCAAGCGTATCCACTTCAAAAATCCTGGACGTATTGACCCTTGCGCCCGTTTTCAATCCGACTTCCTTATTTAATTTGCTTCCTGCGCCTGACATATCATCTGTTCTTCAAATTCGGCACTACCATCACCCCAAGGTGATTTTCTGAAATCCCGGACCAACGTGATTGACACGTGAGAAGGGAGGGTACAAAAGCCAGCCTTAGACACGGAGTAGTCTTTCAACGCGTTTTCTTTGCAGCTGCTTGGGGAGATCCCATAAAATAGCACCCCTTTGCTGGTGCCATGTTTTCTTCCCTATCACTTTGACAAAGCAATCACAAAGGGCACCGCCACACATGGCCTTTGTCATTGCGTGTGCGTTTCGGCCCACCGTCTCTTGGACCGCTTGGATGGTGCTCCAAGCGTTAGCCGCGCGTCCCGAAAGTAGCCATATCTACACAGAATTGGACAGGCCACTTAAATGGTATCCTTGCCACTCTGTGATGCTAATGATGCTATTTTGCATCACTCGCATCACTAAGGCCCCATAAAAACATGCATTTTGATTGTACTTTGGCCAGGCACCACCTCGCAACCCCCCAAAACGCACTTCGTTCACCTATCAAGCGCTCGAGCCTAACCTATCGGCTGGCTTTCGTAAATTACAAGAGGTATCTAAATTTCTAAATTTATATGTTGTGTGGTTGACCCCTAGGAAAAAGAATCATCAAACGGGTATTATATGGTGCCACTGGCCATCTTTGGAAGTTCCAAATTTGCTACTTGGAAATCCAAGTAATTACAATACCCCAAATATTCAGCAAGTTATCAATACCTGAAGGTCTCGCCTCAAGCAAACAATTGAACAAAAGTCCAAGCTCATTGCGCATGGTCCTTTTGCTTAATTCGACGACACATGTCTGGGCTTCTGGCCCTCCTAGGGATGTGTCAAGCGAAATATTGCTGGGAAACTCCGAGGCCTGGGAAACACCAAGGCTGGATAGAGCAGAAGATAAAAGCATAAGTAATTAGAAAAAAGTAATATATAAAAAGGAAGTTGAAGAGATCTACACACAAACGCCACCTGTGTTTGAATATGACTCTGACTCAATGGCAAACGGCTAAGGCTTGGACCGCCAAATCATCACCTTTGGAGGTGCGACTTATGAACAAAGTTCTGCGGATGGTGTTTTGTGAGTCTGGTCTGGACTTGTTTCTAAATAGCTTCTTGTTACTAGTAGTATGGCCAGGAGCCGCTAGTAGCGTCCTTGCTCCTAGTAGCGATGCCAGGAGCCCCTAGTAGCTTCTTGCTCCTAGTAGCGATGTGAGTCTGGACTTGTTTCAGCTAAACTAAATTCAATTCAATCCCAGCCACTGTGGTTGTACTCGATGAGATACTCCCGATTGCCAAAGGCACCTGTGCTGCTTTCCTCAAACAGGGAAGGTTGAAATGTCCAAAAAAAGGTTGGAGGCATTTGCTTGACCTGTCCAGTGCTGTAAGATTTGACCAAACTATTCCAAGCTCCAAACAATCCAGGCAAAGTCAACGTGGTAGGCGGTGATCTGACACTCACGGCAAGTGGCTGACAGTGCCCCCATTCACGAGCTATTTGTCTGGATTCTCTAAACAGGCCTATAGTCCAGGCAAAAGCACAACGCACAACTTTGTCCTTCCATAGATGCTTTGCGTCCAATACGTTCTGACAGGAGTGTTTGCCCATAGCTATGTGGCCTTCGCTTTCTCCTCAGGCGCTTTGAAGGAAATTGAGCCTCCTACCTGGCAGCAGTGCAAACGAACATGTTGCCATGAAAGCTTTAAAGCACAAAGCTCAAGTAGTCAAACGGGTATTGACACCAATTTGCCGCGAAGCATTTCTAACTGATTGCCAAATAGAACATGTCTTTTCTCATTTCCTGTATATACCAACAAAAGTAGGACGTCTTCGAACAAGACCGGTCTCTTTGGTATACAGTACTTAATGTGCTTACTTTTTGCTTCTTTGATCAGCCCTGAGAGGCCTCATCCACATCAAGGTCGTAGTCATCCAAAGTCCTCAGCATTCTTAGAAGCTGCTTGGATTTTTGGCATGTAGAGTGTACTCAGGATCACTGAACTTTGGTAGTTTATCTTGCTAGGACTCTCTTTCTTTCGCTCCTGAAGATTCATTTGAAACTCAAAAGCCGGTGGTGGTCATTGCTCTGAGCGACTGGCAAATTAGTGACGCTCAAGCCAACATCCGAGATAGAGAAAGCCTTGCTTGGCTTGGGCAAGAACTTAGTTTCAGGGAAAGTCCTTTTCCTCTGCTGCCAAGTAAGAAAGTATGTAGGCAGGATGGGACTTTGTAAATGAGCAAATGCGTTCTGGCATCGCTGGTGAGAGAGAGAATGGTAGTCAAAATGAACGTCATGTTTGGCCACAACGTCCATCTGGTTTGTGAGATACTTCAACTGTATGGCCAGGCATCCCCACACTCGGTGTTTGCTGCTCTGAAAAGCTAGACTGTGCATAAAGCAGCAAATAGCTCCGAGTGCCTCCAGTGCAATAGTTTGAGGTGTCTCAAACATCAAAACTTGAAAGCCATCATGTCACATAGTTTCTTCTTAACGAAGTCTGGATAATTGGTTGGTATGGCCCGCCCGCCTGCATATGAGTCAATGGGCACATAGACTTGAGTAGATCCAGTGCTCACAGTAGCCAGCTGGCAAAGCGAGTCAGCGATCATCTTCAACAATCTAGTTCAGTTGCTACAATTGTACATACTGTACATACATGTGTATGCATATCTATACACAATTTTAGTGTGGTACCCGCTGGGCCTACCGTTTCAACTCAACAAAAGCCCGTTATTTACAATGTCTTATACACAATTAAGGGGTGCACTTGTTGGGAAGATCTTTGGTCCAGGGGCCCGCGCGCTAGATTCGTTTTGTGTGAATTCCACATCCAAAATCCGCGATGCCTATAAAACTGAACAGAAATTAAACAAAATTTGAAGTACCCCAACTGGCAAAGAATACCAATCCCTAATATCTGACCTTGGCAAAACCTCGACAGGCTGAAAAGGATCAAATCCTCTTTGCAACCAACACAATGGCGTTGCATGTCTTCAGCATTTGCAAAAGGCTCTCGGAGAATTGACTGTATAAGTGAAATAAACGAACTCAATGATTCAATTCTTGTAGTTGTTTGAATTCCGAGGAGAATAATTCTGAGGAGAATTGTATATAGTATAAACGAATTCAAAAGAACTAAATGAGTTCTCACGAAAGCTGTCTGACTCGGCGCACCTGAGAAGTACGGTCGCTGCCTGTGGTGTCGGAAGCTGCATAGA
This sequence comes from Durusdinium trenchii, assembly GCA_963970005.1. Taxonomy (NCBI): domain Eukaryota; class Dinophyceae; order Suessiales; family Symbiodiniaceae; genus Durusdinium; species Durusdinium trenchii. The sequence continues at coordinate 569,271 of CAXAMN010028029.1, forward strand.
CGTTGTACCTGTCCAAGTATGGACTGTCAATCTGCTACTAACGATGGCCTCCAACCTAGCAAAAGGAACCTAATAGTCATAGTGATGCCCTCAAACCTACAAGCAATGGCCTCCAACCCAATAGCGATGGCCTCCCTCCAAAAGTAATGAGCCACCCTGCGCAGCGGAAGAGGCCAGCCTGGTGATTGTGCTGTCGGCCTGGCTTGATGTGTTGATCTCAAAGTCAAGGTAGCCACCGAGCCTTAGACACATAGCCCCTGCTATTTGGCGAATGAAACCAAGGGTCCTTTATGTCCTTTATGCATCTTTATTCGCTCCAGAAGAGCTTGCACAAGTGATCGCACAGTTTGTGCTTGTCTTCAGGAAGCTGAGGGCTCTGCTGGCCTTCATCCAGATCCAAATCGTCAAAAGCCGTGATTGACACTTCGACGTATTCATCCTGAGTGCCAGGTCATTGGTATGATCCTTTTACCTTTTGCTTGTTTCTATTTTAAGCGGTGAGGTGCTCCCATTTGAGGAGAAAGGGAGGAGCAAGTTCAAAGCGCAAGCTCTCAAAAATTGTGCCCTCCGCAGCTCACTCGCTCTACAGCACGGGCTGCCGGGCGGTGAAGGCAACAGCTTTGGGCGTAGAGGCTTCTGCCAGCGCGCTGGCGGTGTAAACCAACAAGTAGCTGAAGCTGCCCAAAGCTGTCCTTAGATTAGCATGCCCAACTGCAAAGGCCAAAGGCATGAAAGCCATGGCTAAGTTCTCATAAATCCAAGCTTTTGTGAGAATTTACAAGTAATTGATACAGTAGTTATATCTATGATTTGCAGTTATATATACAAAAATGATCGCATTCTTGCGTTGAGTGTGACATCTGGGTTGCAGGCCCATCAGGCACTGTCAGTTGAGAGCTAGCGCTGTTTGCTTGGCCCACCAATGAGCGGCCTGGTCGCACAAGCGCAAATCAAAAGAGTTGAGAACTGTTCGCAGCAACTTTCATTGAATGGACAGAAAGCAGCACCATTCTGCCTGTGCCAGTTGCGTCTTCTGCCAAGTACACATAGTACCCCTGCAGCTGGCTTGTGTCCTGTGCTGGCCGTTGAGGGAAAACCGAGTGCCGGGATCGATATGTTCATTGTCATGCTTCGATAATAGAGGTTGGGAATGTCTGCGTCAAGTACTCAATTCTGTAAATATGTGCTTGTCCTGCAGCACAGCTTTCCATGCCGTGCAGTGGTGGTGATATTTCAGTGTTTGAGTCTTGTTGTGACAGCTATGAGTGGGAAACTTTTGACTCGCAAAGTTGACAAAGAGGAACGGTCCGTCGGAGGGGTCCATGTCACCACTCCTCCTGGAGCACGTGTGCTTCAACAAGGTCTTTTGGACACATGATTCAACACAAAGTCGTCTTTCACATCACATCTCTAGATCATCATTGCTAACCTAATAGCGATGGCCTCCCCCTAGTAGCGTCCTTGTTACTCCCTTCATAAATATCTAAGGACAAGAAGGGCCAATCAAAGAGAGGACGAAAGCAGCTTCTTCACAAAGACACTGTGAACTTCAGTGATCCAGCATAATTATAGCACAAGCAGTCTTCGCCGAGGCTGCTGCCTATCTCATAGCGGTCTAGGTCACTATCTGCAAACACCACATTGGTTGCCTGCCAAACAAGCCGCACACTCAAGCCACATCTCACCAAAACCCGTGGGAATCGACACGCTCATGCATTAAGCCTCTAAGCTTGTCTACTTTGACCGCGAATATTGCACTTCAATCATGCAATGGGCACAATGGACACAGCATGGTGCATTCTATCAAGCCTGGGACATTTGCTTGATTGGGTTCCCCGGCAACGGCAACAGCATCCTGGAAGGCCAAGCTAGCTGGTGTGCTTTGCTCCTGGCAGAGTTTGGTTCGCAACCTCTACTGTGAGGCAGCAAGGCCTGATCATACATCTCTTGAGCCCTCCCGACAACCCTTTCCTGCCAGCTTGTTTCGGTATAGACCAGGAAGTGTGTAAAGTTGAGGCGAGGTGTGTTGGCTGATAGCTGCAGCTCATTGGTTCCTGAACAGAATGCTTTTTGAAAAGAATCCTCAAGCAATGTATGCAAGGAAAAGCAAATCCAAATTTTCAAGCTTCTGGCCGACCGGCACAGCGGTCTCCACCTGAAGAGTCAGGCAAACATCGAAAGGAATCTCTTTGGACCTGTGGGAACGGTGGCTCTTTCTTCGGCCTGAGATCGAGCTGTTCCCACAGCATCCTCTGCCAGGTAGACCAAATACCTTTGGGTATAGACCTTACTGTCAGCACCAAAGCACAACACGGAAATGTGACAAGCCGAATCTAAGCTGTAGGCCACCCATGCTGGAGGACTCCATGTGATGATACCACCCAGTTCATTCAGGTCCAAGTCCTCTCATTCAGATTCTCAAACAACACACGACTTCATAACTTGGACAGGTAAGTCGTAGTCATATGTCAAAAACAAATCAGGCCTGGCCCGTGAAAGCAACATCTGAGACACTCTCCGTCACATCATAGAAAAGGTACGGGTCACAGCTTGACCTGCAGGGGTTTTCTGAAGAAACACCTTTGATATGACTTTTACTTGTACCCAAACAAAACTGATACTGCAAACCTTTCGACATGAATCTCACTGGGAAACCCTGCTGCTCCACGCCAGCTGAGACCAGGCAAACCTCACTTGCAACCAGCTGGACGAAAGCACTTGTGAAATGGACAGCTGTTGGAACTCACGAAAGACCGAAAGACATGTCGTTCTGGGAAGCTTGCCAAAAGATGTGTCGAGCCATTCGTCTCCGTGTCCAGCGGTATATCATACTCCTGCAGATTCCGGAAAAGAAACATCTAGCAAATAGGGTAATCTTCAAACCCTGGATATGATAAGAATGTCTTGCGCGATCGTCTCCACTTGACAACTCTCAGTCCGTATTGGAGACGCCGCTGAGGTCTGCCAGCTTGATGAACTTCGACACTGCCTCATGCAGCCGGAAAGCGGGACAAAGAAGTCGGGGTCAAAGGGACGCTTCAATCACGGCTGGACATGACTGATTTGGACATTGACACGGTTGGGTCTTGGTGGAGGTCGACAAGCTAGCAACGAACCATTGGGTATGGCAGAAAAGTGTCTCTATTGCTTACATCAGGCCAACACTCTCCTCTGCTATCTTTATAACTGCTTCAAACCGCCCTTAAGGTGTGCACATCGCCAAGATAGAGCGCGTATCCTGAAACCTGGTGTGAAGGTCTTGTTGGTTTCAAACAGTTTGACAATATAAATATCACTGTAGACGATATCAACCAATGAAAGAGGTCGTGCAAGTCTTGGTCTCTTAGGCTCGGCCTGTGCCAGTGTGGCTTGGTCCCAGGTTATGTTGCCTGCAACCTGAAAAAAAACAATGGGATTTAAACGTAAAACGGGACAGGTAGTCGCAATTTGAAGACTGGATAGATGCTGCAACAAATATCTGGATCAAGGCCAAAATCAGGCCTGTCCAGCATCCACATCCACATCCGAAAAGGATATATTACCAGCCTTGGAAAGCTCATTGTTCTTGCTGCATGTCATAGATTTGATTTCAAGTCCAACAAGTAGCTGAAATCTGCTCGTCCACAAGAACAATCGTCGCTGGAGTGGACTGCTCCTCAAGACTTGACCTGAGCGAAACGGGTATTCCGAGTCAAAAACAAAAAGGCCCAAAACATAAGGCTCAGAGATGCTAGAGGGAGATCCAAGGCTTTCTGATCCAAAAGGACACTGTGCTTTCTGGTGGGAATCCCCAATTCTTGAATATGATATGTAAATTAGGTTGTGGCGATTGGAGAATGTTTCCATGACACTGTCTCCAGACGAGTTTGCGTTGAGCATTGGCCACTGAGTTTGCAACTTGGCATAGACACCGATATGCGTCTGTGACTGCGCTATAGTCACAGTGGAGAAAGACACCTGAGCAAGTGGCAATCAATCTCTGAGAACTCCACTGTACTCTCTCTTTACTGGAAGGACCAACCCGTCTCTGGTTAATCATGAGAATGTCAGCGCTTTGCCTGCCTGGTTGGTTCCCACTGCGACATGGCTACCCAGCTGTGCTCGCGTGCTGCAAAGACTGCCGGAGCACAGGTAGGTACCTGGCCACAGCTCCGACCACAGGGAATGCAAATCAAAACAGCCATTTGCACAACATGGCACAAAAAGCTAAGCTTCTCACGATAGCCAGTCACTTGAGAAGTATCTGATGGAGGAGTCCAAGTTACACTACCTCATCACTATCAGAATCAGAGCTCCATAGACTCGAAAAACTATGTCAAGAAATCCACAAACTGCCTCAGAATTTTTGTGTGTCTCACGAATATCTCAGGCTAGCGCCAGCAATCTCCAACGCATCCACGTCATTGTCAACGAACCCAACATTTGAGACCTGCACTTGTTTGGAACTGTTCAAAAGGACAATCCTCACCTGCCACCATCTGCAGCATGGCGCATTCTCTATGGCATCCAAAGAGTCCGATGTAACACAAGAAACTGGGTTCCCAACACTAGCCGATGTATCGGAAATTCCAGTGGCCGATGGCATGTCTTGCTCCTGCATCTACGCCAAGTTTGGAGCGCATTGCACACTGGTGTGCTTGGCGTCATTTTGAGCATAGCATGTCGCATAAACACATTCTGCAGGCCGGGGATCTGGCTCCCATGCTAGATTCGGTGTAAACTAGAACGTAGCTGTACCTGCCCAAGCATTCACCAAGTCAGAAGAAATGATGCGTGACATAACCCTCGTCCATGGGCAAGTGGAATTTGCCCAATAAATGCGACTAACATGAAGCCCCAAACAGCTGAGTGTCAGGAGTCAGAAGACTAGAAATGCATCCATGTTGGAGTTCTGGACTTGTAAGCCCCTCGCAGTTGAAGAGCACTGTCAACATAAGTGAAACCTTGAGCTGAAGTGAGTTCAGGATGCGCTTGGTACTCTGATCAGTTTCAGGCCGGGGCTATGATTGCCTGGGTAGGTGCTTCCAACGAAGCTGCGACCAGTGCCAGTGGCGTCGGCAGCGAGGTACACCTTGCGACTGAAATCAGAAAAGGCACAGTTGTCCCATTTTAACCTGGAAAAATCAAGCAAGATCTGGATTCAACACTTTAACAACTGGACTAATGCGAACCAAGCAAGCACGGCGGCTCTTCATTCCTCGCCGACCCTCACACCAAGCCAAGGACATTGTATTGCACTACTTCACTGTCATTGGCAGGGGCCGTCCACCTGGCGTGGGAGCATAATGCACCTCAAGGACACCTGAGCACCTACAAACATAAGTGGCTGGATAAAGGAAAGCAAGCAATTCAAGCAGGGGTGGCTGGATGACACCGCCCAGTTCGCCCGCATCCAACCGTTGATCCTGGAACAAGTGAGCGTGGTCTCAGAATGTATCAAAAAACTGTCCTACACATGCCCCCCAACTACAAATGTTTCTTTATGTGTTTTTCGTGGAGGAACACATACATACCAACCGATATGAAAGTTCCCTTCAATTGACCGAGAATTGTAAAAAAAGAAAACATAGTAGAGTCACCTTGGAAGCTCGAGTGTTGTGTGAATACCAAGGAAAACTGGAAAACGTGAAACGTGAGTGTATCTGTGTGTGTGTAACCCTTGGAGAGTCATAGGGAGCCTTTTGGCTTTTATACTTGCACCGGGCACAGGCCCAGAGTGGATACCTGTGCCATTCCACGATGGGGAGCGGAAATTGATCACCTCCGTGTACCAGCTGATGGTTTGTGGCGTCACGCACTCGTCGATCGAACCTCTTGATGAAACTTTGACGCCTTAGGGCCTTTGAGACTTTCGAGGTTCCTTTCCATGGTTGGACTCCTTTGCACTTGTTTTACCCAGGAACTTTGTTCACCTAGGCTTCTGTGTGGCATGTGGCATTCAGACCGTACATACTAAAACCTCGACTGTGTGTGTGTGTTTGTGTCTACAGATTGTCCTGCATGCAATCTGAATTCTGTCGGCATCTGCATTAGCAACTACAAGAAATTGTGTGAGTGTCAGCCGTCAGGAGACACCATCCATCATGCACATCTGCAGATCTCGTCCATCTTGGGCTGGGCTTCCCAGCTATGAACAGAGGTGATTGGGGTGAAAAGTCCAAGTCCGGCAGCGACAGAGCAACAGGGCTTGACTGCAAGGAAGAGGAAGACCTCAGATTTTGCTGGTATCTCAACTGACTCAACTATGTGGACAAGTCACCACGAAATACTGTTCCCTAAGGAACTGGCTGAGAATAAATAAGAATCTCTGTGTAAGAAGCATTGGTGGAGACCTAGGCAAGGGCTTTGACTTGTCAGGCTCACAGAATGTTGAAAGCTTCTGAAGTTTAGCTAGACCCTCTGTATTGAATCATTTGCTCCCACACTGTGCCCCGAAGTTGGAGATTGAACAGGGTCCCCTGCTGGCAGCGTATAGCTGTTGCTGCCAACAGACAGCTCTGCCACTTTCACAGCTGCAATCCCATCATTCAAATACCTCTGCCGCATGCAGGGTTTCGTCTCCACACGCAGCAAGCTTTGTCTATCTGAACACTTCTAGAAACAATGACCCTACTGAGGCAGGAACAAATGATACGCAGACACCTGCACTCGAAATTCAATGTTGAAAAGGCAACGTGACAAGCTGAGCTAAATTCTAGCAATCTTGACCAATGATTTGAAGTCCATCAAGTTGCTTTGCCAATCGAAGATTCTGGGCATCACTTAACGCTCGCCTGCGAGAGATCCAACGGAGGCGTCCAAGATATAGGTCCTTGGCTAACAAATCTGATTCATTGGCGCGCGCTCTACAGCCAAGGGTTGGTCTATAGAGATTGCAAATCACAGCTTCATGCACGCCCCTGTTTCCGCTCAAGCCCCAAGTCTTCCCACTACATAGGTCTATGCACCTGTAGCCTCAACCCATGTGATCCAGTTTTAAGATTCAAGCAAGGACTTAGAGAATTGACACAAATTTCTGCAGTGTCAAATGTGTCTGCTGTTGAACTTTGTACTGTGCAGCGGAACTGAGAACATAGGTAAGACTTGACTAGTGTCCTCAGCTTGGTCAGCCCAACACCATATTGACTAGCTCATCGCCAGTAGGTTGGAGGCCATCGGACTAACACGACATTTGGCTAGCTAAGAATCGCCAATGGAATGGGATTCAGCAGCGCATGGTAGAGTTAATTTGTGTGTTACTGTAAACCTCCTGAGCGGAGGGCCGCCCGCTCCTGACAAGAGATCTGCTCATCGATCTGAATAGGCAAATGTTATGTAAATCAGTGGCCCAAGCCTTGAACTCCACTACTTTCTGTCTACTGTACAGCCCTGCAGCTTTCCATCCGTAATTCGCAAAAGAGTTTTTCAACAAGTGGCCAGCGATGTCTCCATCGTCCGGATCAAGATCAAAAAAATACGGTGAGGTCCTCAGATCAAAGCATTAAAACAAACGCACCAAAAAGCTCTAAGCTGCCTCTGAATGAGCAAATGGTGGTATACAGATTCAACAATTCTAGGGATGCTTCAGAAAAGTTGGAGGTTAGTATTGCTCGATCCTAAGGCTGAGACACACTCCCATCGGTGTCATTGACCGCCTGGGCAACGGCCGTGATGGTCCGACTTGTGCACGAGACTTGGCTCAAGTTCACAGTCAACTTGGTCACAAGTTGCTGAGACTTCAGCGAGAGTGTGCCTCAGATGTTCTACGTTTTTATGCCTGGGTATGCTTGGACTTACTTTCACAAATAAATCGGCCCTGACATGTTCTCTTGAATCTGTACAGGACTTCCAAATAACAACCCAAGATGCGGTGTGTCCTGTTCACCATTCTCGTTGGCAGAATGAACCATCCAATGAGTGTAGACCTGTGAAGCGTTAGACATGGACTGTGGTCTCATGCAACTGTCAAGGCTTCAATCCTGCGCAAGAAACATTGTAAAAATTAAAATGACCTGAGAAGGGGGGGAACCTGAGAAGGGGGGGAACGAAAGCCAGCAGCCGCCAGACGAGAGGGTCATTTGCTACATAGCAAAAGGTTTGGGAGAAGGTTGCGGGGCAGGTCTATGAGGAGGTTCTGGAGAAGGTTCCGGAGCAGGTTCCAAAGCAAACAAGGCTCCAGAGGAGGGCTTGGACAGCGAAGAGACTGTCTCAGTGGCGGTTCTTGCTGTTGGGGACTTTCCTTGGGCTTGTGCCACTGATCCGCCCAAAAAATAATCATACGTCGCAGCTACACCCTTTTCCCAGAGACATAGAGACACAGAACCATAGAGACATAGAGACACAGAGTCATAAAACACAGAAACATCAAACACAGAGAAATTGCTATCTACAGGGGGTCCTTTTCTGATAGCAACTTGTCGCTGCCAACCAATTACCATACTTGCCCCAATACATCCAAGGAGACTTCTCTCACAGGATGACTAGGAGGATGGCAGGAACTATATGTCTCAGCATTGGTGTCACCAACCGTGATCTAAAAATATGGCATAGATCCGTGACTATAACCAATCCTTAAGCAGCAAGTTCTTCACGCCACCAAGTTGCTATCTACACGGGCCCCTGTTCTGATAGTGACTTGCCGCTGCCAACCAACAACCATACTTGCGCCAATACACACAACCAGTATCTATCTATCTATCTATCTATCTGTCTATCTATCTATCTATGATCTATCGATCTATCTATCTATCTATTCTGTATCTATCTAGCTGCGCGGCCAGCCGGAAGCGCTCGACGGTACAGGTAAAGTAGAGACTAGGATGGTTGCTCTGTACATGGGTGCCTGTCTCCACTCCAGTGCTCAGTGCCCATTGTCCAAATAGCCTGAACAGCCCTTCGTGATGCTAATGATGCACTACTCGGCGCCCATTGCATCACTCGCATCAACAGACCCCATTTTCGCTGCTTTTCTGACCCTCGCTTTGGAGCGCTCTCCCCAGGCAAGCTCCGGGTTCACCCTCTCAAATGGTGCCTTTTTGCGGCCTACCCCCTCACACCCCCTTTACTCACTTCGTTCGGTCTAAGAGCTCAAGCCTAGCCTATCGGCTGGCTTTCGTAATCAAATCACAAAATTCCAAAAATCATAAATGCCTGCAAATTCAAACATTCTTCTTCAAAAGAACACACTAAAAGGCTTGGCCCAAGCACAGAAAATGCCACACAAATCACCGGAGACCAACAAACATCGCAACGGCTCACGGGAAATCACTGCAAAAGCCGCATCACTACAAACCACCACAATCACCAGATTCCACATTACCGCTCGAAGAATCACAGCACAAGACACACACTTAGGATAGGGTATACTAAACTGAAAGCAGTGCCACACGCCGGCCTAGGGTTCCATTTCCTAAGGGAACAGGTAAGGAAACCTAAAAGGAAGAGGAGGTCTAACAAGTTCAGCGAGGCCATAAAGTCAAAAGGAACCGCCGAACGATCGACCGACAGAATGACGTCGTCCGCAGAAAAGCCAAGTTCATCACCGCTGCATTAGCCGCTTACTGCAAAACACAGAATTGGAACAGCTTGTCCATTAAGTAGGTTTCTCTCCAAGCAGGTACGTCAATCCGGCGTCCCGGATTGATTTCACCAGCACACATCCAGTGTCTTCGTTGGTGCAAGACTGGGTGGGCTGCTTGCACCCCCTGCTGTGAAACAAAACGGAAAGGCCAACCTGAAAAGTCCAAAAGGATTCTTATGATTCCAAGGGTTACACACACACGCCTCCCCGAAGGGAGGCCTGTTTTAAGCTCCGCGCCAAAAGGTGCGGACAAAGTAGTAGCAAGGCCAGGAACCTCTAGTAACGTCAAAGTAGCGACCTAGCACCTAGTAGGAAGGCCAGGAGCCCCTAGTAGCAACCCAAGCGGTCCCGACAGGAGGGAGGGGTAGGGAGAGACGAGAAAAAGGCTATGACAAAAGCATCCAGGGACACCCAAGGAGGAAGGAAGGTGGAGAGGAAAGAGAGAAAGAAAGAAAGAGAGAGGGAGAGAAAGGGAGAGGAGAGAAAAGGAAAAGGCAGGTGTTCCCAGCTACGAACAATCGTCCAGGGACACACCAAAGAAAGAAAGGGGTGATCCTGAGTCTTCCATTCAGGAAAACCCCAAAAAGCAAGGAAAGAAAGGGGAGGGAAGGGGAAGCAAGACGACTAAGCTCGCGACAGGTTCCAATGAACCTTGAACAAACTTCGGCCGCTGCGGCCACGTACGCCGTGCCAAAATGGCTGGCTGCTTGGACCGCTGCGGTCACGTAAAGGCATGAGTCAACTTGGAATTCCAAAGATGAGACAAACATCCCACTTCTTGAGGCATAAGCCATCTGCTGTCCGCTCCGGACACTTACATCTCCAAAGCAAGGGAGATAACGACGTACCCCCCTTCAACGGGTCCACGGGAGGCACTCTGCGGGCTCATCCCGGGTTGGCACGAAGCCAAACACACTTAGGATAGGGTATACTGAACTGAAAGCGGTGCCACACGCCGGCCTAGGGTTCCATTTCCTAAGGGAACAGGTAAGGAAACCTAAAAGGAAGAGGAGGTCTAACAAGTTCAGCGAGGCCATAAAGTCAAAAGGAACCGCCGAACGATCGACCGACAGAATGACGTCGTCCGCAGAAAAGCCAAGTTCATCACCGCTGCATTAGCCGCTTACTGCAAAACACAGAATTGGAACAGCTTGTCCATTAAGTAGGTTTCTCTCCAAGCAGGTACGTCAATCCGGCGTCCCGGATTGATTTCACCAGCACACATCCAGTGTCTTCGTTGGTGCAAGACTGGATGGGCTGCTTGCACCCCCTGCTGTGAAACAAAACGGAAAGGCAAACCTGAAAAATCCAAAAGGATCCCTATGATTCAAAGGGTTACACGGATTGCACTGCCGGAGCTGGAACTAGGATCTGCCCCTTCAACTCAGTGGCTTTGTCTGGACTCAAGGGCTCCGAACGCCAAGCGCGGTATTCGCAGGCACTTGAGCACTACCTCACGTACTCGCTCAACTTCAGTTCGTCCAACGGACAATTGGACAGGTGCCATGCTTCGAGGGATTCAGTCTTTGACCCGAGGCTGCACTGCTCAGCAGTGATCTTGGGGTGCCAGTTTCCTCACAAAGCGTGACTAAAAACGAAAAGGTTCGACTCACCGTGCTGGAGTTCCCATCCTGCGCCAAGTAGAGGCGGTACTCCGTAATGGTGAAGTCCACCTCAATCAAGAGCATACACACAACCGCCAGTACAATAGAATAGTTTGAGGGCTGCCAAGCTTGAGAGCCCATAGAGTAGGAGGGCGGCTTGCAAGCGACTGCGAAAGGTCCCGATCCATTCTGAAAGGCTAAGAACTCTGGCACATTACTGTCCCAATCCAACATGATGGAAAACAAATGGGCTGTGTGATGATTGTTTTCAGGGATTAACACAAGGACAAGATTGTCCTGGGACGAAACCTAAGAATCCAATGTCTAGAGTGCTGAAGTTGGCTTAGATGTGTGATGTGTGGCTTCACTGCTGACAAATCCATGTCTAGCTCTTCTATTGAGGCTGGCCTGTGCTGGCGTCCAGCTAACAGTGCCACCAAGCTCAGCAACATCCAAATCCTCCAGTGAAGATTTGACTGTCTTTAAAGTTGCCAGTAGAAACAAGTGCCACGCTAGTAGTAACAAGTGCCTTACTAGTAGTAACAAGTGCCTTACTAGTAGTAACAAGTGCCTTACTAGTAGTTCCTTCTCCCTGTCTCCTCGTCTGCAAAGGCCAGGTCAGATGCCATGAAGCTGGCAGCCTGTCCAGCCCAAAAACTCAAAAGGAGAGACTTCTGCCTGGTATTCATCTTGCCAAAGTGTTCCAGGTATGGCATGTGGTAATTCATTATAGCTGAAGGACTACCACAGATGGACGACATGATTCAAAATCTTCAAACCACCTTGACCCCTTCCACCCCAAAACCCAATGATAGCAAGCTTGCCAAAGCGTTCGGGCGAAAACTTGAAAGAAGTCGGGTTCAACATGAAAGTTGGGGGTCAGGGCTTCGTGACAGCTCCCTGACTTAGGTGTTTAAAAGCTTTGTCCATCTTCAGTAGTTCTTAGCAGGCGACTCCCATCGCGACTCAGTTGACTGGCCGGCTGAAGTAACTGAGGCCCCCGGACAACATCTGTCAATGAAAGTGCCACTGGGGTAGACCTGACTTCCAACATGGTCAACAACATAATGAACTATACTGTATCGTATGTACGTATGTATGTATGTATGTATGTATGTATGTATGTATGTATGTATGTA
>CAXAMN010028040.1:0-14919 GCA_963970005.1 Durusdinium trenchii
CTACCTTATATACTAACACCTTTTTTTAAAGTTATATATATATATATATATTTAACCAGTCACCGACTTGCCAAAAGCGACTTGCCCAAAGCGTTGAGTTTTCTCAGGTGAAATTGGAGGACTTGGCTCCTCTGTGCACTCCAAGCCGGTGTCCATCAACCTGCGTCGGGCCAACGGCTCGGCCTTCGTGATGAAGTCACTGCGAGAGCCCATGGTGGTGGTCATGAAGCTCACTGGACAAGAGGTGATTGGCTTTGGCAGACGATTTTTTTCATGAACAGACAAAAAAACAACAGAAAAGGGAATTGGGCGGAGTTCCTGAACGGAGCTGCTTAAAGTCTTAGCCCTAGGACCGTAGAACTATGGATCTTACGGGTTGTTACGAAGATATCAAGCATCCACAGTATCGGCCACGCGGGTCTGGAGTTCGTTCTTGTTCGACAGGGAAATGCCACCTGTGCCTACTGGGATGAAGATGAGCATCGCTGGTCCAGAGAGGGAATCACAGCGTTGGGTACGGCCAATTCGGAGCTGCGCTGCGAAACAACACATCTGACGATTTTTGGCGCAGTGCCTAGGTTCTAAAACATGGATGTCAAATGGGGCTTGAGCCAAAGGTGCTTTCCACTGGCTGTTGGTGTAGCCTGCATTGAAACTTTGACCCCAAATGTTGTAATAGAAATCAAGCAACAGTCTGCTGGCCTTCTGCTGATTCGGGTTCCTCCGAAGAAGGCCTTACAACATCGCAAAACTAACTTGTCATGGTGTTGTATCAAGTGCAATGAGTGTGCCAGCAATTAAAGAGAGGTGCAACAATTTGCCAACATGTGCACTAAGGTGGTGCTGGCCAGCCAGCTGCAGCAGGACTTCTAAAGCAAAGACAGGAAGTTTGCTTGTGAAGTTTACTAGACTAGCATCCGGAGTCATTTTGAAGATGGGTAAAATCGAAGAGTTCTGTGGCTTTGCGTTTGTCGTGTGATGTCCGGACAAGCTTCATACATTACCGCACACAGCACCATGGCACTTCCTTGTTTCCACAATGCTCAGATTGAATCTTGATTCTGCAAAGCCTAGTGTCTCTGCACTGCGTTGAATCCCTGGAGGAAGCTGCCTCGGACTGCAACCTTGGTCTTTGGTCAATTGATGGTGTGTTGGCTTTGCTGAAAATGGAGACTGCCTTTCAAGTGCTTGGAGCTTCGGCAGGTTTGGGCGAACGCAGTCGGGGAGAGCGGACGCGGCATCGGCCCGGAAACAGCGTGATGCCGTCGCTGGAACCTTTTCGACTGAAACAGTTCGTGAGAAGAAACAAAACCTTACTGACTCCACTGGGTCGATTGAAGGTACGATTGTTGAAATCTCCGATTGAGAAGTCTACATCAAGACGCAGCTGAATGTGGACCACTGTTGGAAGAGGGGGTGGCCTTCATGGGATATGAATTTGGCATCACTTTGTTGTTCATTTCAATGTGCAGGCAGGAACATGACATGTGAGCTCACTGGCATGGAGCTGCTCAGGAAGCCACAGGATGTCCTCATCAGGACATGTGGTCCTCTTTTCTGCCGTTTGCTTGCCCTTTGGTGACAACGCATGAAACGGATTGGAACAGACCTAAACGTTTCAGACTCACATTTCCCAAGTGCACGCACATTTGTTTGACGTCTTCTGAAACAAGAACAGCCCTCGCAAACCGACAGGTAATTGTTCGTAGGCGGATGCTAGCTTGGACGCGCTGGATTCTTTTTAAAAGCATTTTTGCTCAATGTTCCCCAAACACTGTGGTCACACTAGGGGTTCTTACGGTAAGTATTAAGGCAGGGTGTTCAATCGGTGGTGCTCATCTGGGTGTTTCGGCTAATTCTCTGCTATCTTACGCAACATTCATGCCTCTGCAGATCTTCGAAGTGGAATTTCGACTGCGCAGGCTCACAGAAACTGGTGGTCTAGGGGTGCATTCCTTGACTGTGCTCTCGTTGTGGTGCCGTGCACAGTTTCCGATTTGGTGCTCACTTTTCAATGCAGGCGCAGGGGAAACTGCTTTGGTGATCCAAAGTCGAGTTTTTTCGCAGCAGGCGTACAAGATCGGAGCGGCTTTACTGCGGTGCGCAGATTTCGTGGCAGGCGCAGTGCCTTGGGCATGGCGATGGTCTTCTGCGTGCTCTGATTTCGTGGCAGGTGTGGTGAATCGTGACTGTTGGACATGTGGCTCATTTTCAGAAGTCGGGGACGTCTTGAGCGAAAGCTGCGCTTTGGTATTTTGATGTTGCCTTTGGAAATGCCTCTGGACCTCTGGATCTCTAGACTTCTAAATCTCTAGACCTCTTTGGAACCCAACACGCCTAGATCTATAGACCTTCTCCTCTACACCTCTAGACCTTAGACCTCAAAGGCGGCACTGTTTGGGGTCTCTTGCCGGGATAGTTTCATGAGTTTGATACCTTCACTTCACTTCATGAAATCTTTGTAGGACACAGATTCCCCTTGCATTGAGGTTCGTGATGGCCGTTGCCTGGGGTATCTACCGCCAGCGAACCCAAGAAGATGACGATGTGAAGGAAACCATCCTTAGCCGCTCCACCGGCCAGGCTCTGGGGAGGAGATGGAAGCAGACCGTAACCAAAGATACAGTACATATATATATATATAGTTTTTTTTTCCGGTTTATTTTGATGCAAAGGCTTTTGAACCAAAGATGGACTATATAATCTCCTCACAAGCAAGGGACACGAGATTCAGTGGGGACTGGTTTTTCCGCAGTCCATTTGGAGGGAGGATAGAACATGGTTGGCACCAAGTCAGCTTTATCGGATGTGCCAATACCCTTCCTTTTTGAAGGGACACCTGCAAAAGCAACTTTTTGAGTGCCTCACAGTGAGAACCTGTGATGGATTGATATGGGACAGGACAGGCAAACCATGGCGCAATCTCCTAAATTCGTGGTCTTTGGCGTATTCTGCATGTTTCGTCACTCACTAGACAGACGATTTCCAACTGTGTCAGAGCTTTGGACATGGACATTGGGTGATTCTGGACTTCCGGGCTTGATGCAGAGCAGGTGGAGATGAGCTCGGAGTCGCTTGTTGGAGGATGCCTCCTTGCGATGCAGGCCTACAGGACTGGTATGTCAGGGTTGCAGTTTGGATCTTCAGTCGCCTTTTGAGATGCCAGATGCTATCGAGTTGGAAATACCGGGGCAATCGACTAAAGGGTGATCCGCTCAAGACAGTCTTGACAAAGGCACCTCATTTCAGATCTCTGAATTTTGCTCCCCAATCGTGCCCATAGATCTTTTTTGACCGTTCATGATATTTAATGATCAGCGTACACTGGTGAGAGATGTTCTTGGATGCGCTTGGCCAGAATGGCCAGACTGGTAGAGCGCATCAGATACCATGTCGAACATGAACGGATGTAACAGCTCTGAGGAGTGGCTTGGAGAAGGAGATTCTGAAGGCTGCTTACAAAGAGCGAGTCCAAATTGAGGGCAATGATCAGCCGTGGTTCAGAGAGTCCTATCACCCAAGCATTACTCTCTTTTCGGTGATGGAGCTTGCCGAAATTGAAGCCCTTTTCTGTTCTCGACCTCCCAGCAGATTTTGCAGCTTTCATGTCCAGGCGTTGAGCTCTGCTGCTGGCGATGCAGGGGCAAATCGATCTCGGGGTCGAAGTTATAGGGCCTCCAGCGCTGCTCGTCTAAGACTGGATTGTGTTAAGCCTTTCTTTGTGCTCTTTGTACTTTGCTCCAAGCCTTGATACTGGACAGAAAGCGAGAGAAACGTATGATCAATGATCAGGTGAATAGACAGAACCACAGAAGTGCCCTTGCCAGGATGTGACCCGGCGCCCCACGGCGCAGCAAATGCGACAGAATTCCAGGGCCTGGAATGTGATGACCAGGCGGCGAAAAATCATCGTTTTTTGAAGTTCAATGACTCACAAGTTTCTTGGTAGCTAAGGACCTGCTACTACAGGGTCAAGACCAAAATTCTTCTACAACTGCAAGTAGGAACCTTCTCACAGCTCTTTCATTCTGCTTGCACTGTCCCTTTGACCCTTCGTTTCTTGGACATTGCATGTAAGACCTATCAGCTGCGACCGAGCAACGGATGCTCTCGACCGGAGCAGTGCTACTGGTAGGCTGCAAGACCTCCCAGAGCTTGAAACCTTCGTGAGCGACTTTGACATCGTGGCACACAAGCGTGGCTCTGCTTCCAATGGGACAGACAGTGCTAATAGGTGAAAACACCAGCTGTTTTACTGGCATTGGGTACATTGGGCACTTGCAGCATTGGGCATTGCAGATGTGCTACATGTTGCACATGTAGCACATCTGTTGCACATTTCACTGGATTCGTGCATTGATCTCAAAGCATCTATCGTATTTATTCGCATTGAGAGACCTGAAACCCTTCCGTGGTGATGGCTCGGCTCCGAGGTCGGGTGGCTGAGGATTTCTTGGATGCACCCTTATCCATTCGAGCTGTACAGATGCCACTTGGGTCTCTCAAAGCCATGATTTGGGCACCATGTTTTCAAAAGGTTCGAAGTACTTATTCATACCTACTCAACGAATGGAGTGTTTGGGCTTTGGGCGTTGCTGAACTTATACTTTGAGGTTCCTGGCAACTCATGAGTGGTTGGCGGTGCAACGCTTCACCCTCTTCACCGAGAAGCATGTCCGTTCCTGGGCGTAAGAACTTGAGAATCCGGCCCTTAGCTATCTCTTCTACAACTTGGGGAAAGAATCAGAAAGAACATCTGTAGACTGTAGATATTCACAGCGCTTCGCGCTCGAAGCCGCCCGCACGGAGTGTGTGCGTCTGTTTGTCTCGGTCTGTCTGCCTGTCTTGTTCGGGCAGGACACACGGAAGAACACACGCACGATGTCAATAGTCTGTCTCGGTCGGTCTGGGTGTCTGTCTGTCTGTCTGCCTGCCTGCCTGCCTGGCTGGCTGGCTGGGTGGCTGGCTGGCTGGCTGGCTGGCTGGCTGGCTGGCTGGTCTGTCTCTGTGTCTGTCGGTCTCTCTGTGTCTGTCTGTCTCTCTGTGTCTGTCTGGGTCTGTCTGGGTCTGTCTGGGTCTGTCTGGGTCTGTCTGTCTGTCTGTCTCTGTCTCTGTCTCTGTGTCAAAAACAACATGCGACTGTTCCCCCCAAAAACGTCAAAAACCGCATGCTCAATACCATTCACCTCATCCAGTCGGACTGGGCACACGACCGAACACATCCACGATATCAATCGTACAGTGTCCCGCGGTTAGCCTAGACGTTTGCGATTTCTGCGATGTCCATAATGCAGTCTCCCGGCCGGCATAGCCGGCATCGCATATCCATAGTGCAGTGTCCCTTGGCTTGCCGAGACATCTGCGATGTCAATAATGCAATTTGTCCCGACCGGCATCGCCGGCATCGCCAACGTTTGTTCCAATTTTGGTCAATTTTCAGAAAACATTGAAAAGCACAGCACTTCTAGGAGAAAAGTGCTAAAGCTTGGGATTTATCTAGCCGGATTCCTTGCGATGTACACGACTACACAACGCCCTTGGCACCTCCGGTGCGGGCGAATTTTTTTGTTGCACTTTTCAGATTAAGACTGATGGACGCTGGACACATCCAGGTGGATGACCTGTTTGCAACGAGGAATCTCCTTCATTTTCTTCAAACTACTCGCTGCCGCCGCGGTGAGCGCGCTAGCTCTGGCGGGTGTCCCCGAACTGCCGGAGGCGGGAGGTGCTTAGAGAAGTTGAGTTTTCTTGTTAGTAGTAATGGCCTCCAACCTACCAGCGATGGCCTCCAACCTAATAGCTTCTAGCTACTAGTAGAGTAGCATGAACTTTTTGCAGCCTACTAAGAAGCGGTGTGTTTGCAGCCTATCATGACGACCGAAGCAAACGGTGATGTGATGGAAATCCCAGGATTGTCCTGAACCGACCACAGCCTTTACCACCGTGCTCAGCTGGCACTGCAGCGGGTGTTGTTTGGGAGGCTTATTAGGATAGAGTATATATATATAGATATTGATACCCTATAAATATTGTAATCCGGACATCATCACAATTGGCAAGACATGACCCTTGGTCAGGCCCCTAGAGCAAGTGGGTCGCAGTCTAGCGAGTCTAGCCTCTTCTGATGATCGGAGGTGTTGCTTGCTTGTCAAACTTGATTCAATCGTGAGCTAAAGATTTGAACTTCCACAATCACAAGGCTTCAGATGATCCTTTGCTGTTTGCACCTACTGCCACTGAGGCACGCTTTTCAATCATTGGTGTTGGTGCTGCCTTCGTGGCAGATATCTTGAGATACTGCTTGGTGCGAGTGAGGAAGCAACACAAAATCATTGGGTGGGTCGCTGGGCTGTTGTGAAGACCAATGTGAGTTTGTCAAGCCAGACCCTTGTCACCTTGTCACCGTGTCACCTTGCCACCTCATGTCACCGATTTTTGTTCGATCGCTGTCTTTGGAACCCAGGCGGTTTGGGCCATTCTGGCCTTGTGGGCGCTGTTCTCGTGTCTCATGTATCTCGCGAGTGATGGAGACCAATGGCTGCAAAGCCTTGGCGCAAGTGCAGTGCAGGACAGCGGTCATCCTTCACCCGTGTTGATCCTTTCTTTTGGTTTTGAATCACCCATGACAACCCACAAGAAGAGTCAACGTGGATTTTGGACGCTTGAACTCAAGCAGCTTTGTGTCGAGTGACCTGTGGCTTCCCAATGAAGCTCGTGGACTTGGAACTTGTTTGGACAGGAGATCCTTCTTGGGCCCCTGGCATATTCAGTGCTTTTAGCGACACGAGCTACCATGGCCTTGAAGAATCCTGAAGTGATGATGGTGGTGGTGCAGAATTGGATCGAAGATGAGGCCCCTCTGCGTTCGAGCACGAAAACAGTGAGCTGCCCTGACAGATTCCCACTCTTGGATCTGCAAAACTCCAATGAAGGTCTGTTGTAAGATGCTTCTAACAAGCCATGATCTCATGATCGCAAGATTGTTGGTTTGTCAGATGCCAGCTGTGCCACTGAGCTGCATTGAAGCCTTGCAGGACGTGGAGGCTCCTGGAGGCTGGGCCATTCTAACCTCGGGGCAGCCTCTGCTTGATCCTCCCCATACCTGTCATATGACAAGGGATCCGAATGATTGTGCAAGAGAGTTAGCACTGCCAAAGATGGGAAGTTTGGAGGCCATTGCTATTAGGTTGGAGGCCATTGCTCTTATATAGGTTATTAACCTTATTCATATAACACATTTAACGAGGCCACCTCGGCCCATGCTTTGAGTCTCCACGGTTGGAAACGGGACTCAAACCGCCCACCATTTTTTGAGTTTTTGAGTATTCCTCGGACTCGCATGACTCTGAGCTGCAACCCCCAGGACCCCCCCCATGATCAGCTTGACAGGCCGGGAACCGGAGGCAGTTCTCCAGATCTTGCCCTCGACTCCAGCACGCCCTTCGCGGAAGGATTCTGGGGGATTCAGCAAAAGATCAAGAAAAGACCATACAGAAAGGCAAGCATAGATGCTTTGCAGCTTTGCAGCTTTTATTCTGTTTGAAGAAGGTGTTTTGAGCATTTCCACGAGCTTTCGGAAGTGAGATGTTCCTTCATGACATGTGTTGCATTCGATTGCAAATCAAAGATGCTGTTAGATGTGTCATCGTGGCTGGCGGTCACATTCCTGTGGCATGGACAGCAGGAAGAGCGGCGCAGAACAGAGCAGCAGCGTGATGCCTTCCAACTTGCTTATGAGACACTTGGAAGGATTTCAAGGCAACTGAAACATTTGAGAGGACCCTTCCCCAAACCTTTTTCCGTATGAGACTTGTCCTGAAAGACATCAGCCTGAGGAGAGCTGTGGAAGATGGCCTCAGCCATAAAGAGGCCACAGTGTTTGCCAAGGAGGCGTGCCGGTTTTCGCGAATCGCGAATGGCAACGCCTCAGTTGAAGTCCAACACCTCATTTTTGAACAGTTTAGGCTTGAGGTCCAGCCAATCAAATCCACACAGATTGTCTCCTTTGCATCAACTGCATGAACTGACCCCTTTGGTTCTGGGTGGTATCAGCAGCTCTCCTACATGAGTGTTCAAATAGGTGCCCCTGACAATTGAAGCAACCGTCCAACAGAATGATGGATCTTCGAAACTGCTCAAGAAAAGATCATGAACTTGTAGGCTTTCCGCTTCGCCCTTTTCGGTTGACTCCAACGGTCCGAGTTCACTGGAGGCCTGCCAACTCCAACAAGAAGGAGAGTCTGGCGCTTCTTTGGACTCGAGGAGGTTGGTCCGCGTGGATACGCTCTAGCCGTGGTTCCGGTTTGACCCCCTCGTTGACCCCCGTTCCGGTTGACCCCGTCCCCGGTTGACCCTGTCCCCTCCCTGTTGGTTGGTGGTCCGTTTTGGCAGGAACAGGATGGCCGAACGAAGAGCTGCTTACCAGCAAGCTTTCAACGCAGCCCTCGAGGCTCGCCTGACAAGCGCTTTTGGGATTCCGTACGAAGACTCTGATGCGCAAGAGTGCACAGTAAAGATGTTGCAAAAATGCACAGTGCTTGTCACAATGTTGACATCTCTGACAGTGCTTCAGCTACGTTTGAGGTGGCAGTGTGTAAAGATGTTGTATTGGCACAGGAAGGAAGAAGCAGGGCAGAAGCCAAAGACATTGCAACAGCTGCCGCTTGACCGACTGGGAAGGTTCCCTTTTCATGGAAGTTAAAGTGCCCGCTTCCAAGCTGAATATCTTCCAATATTTGGATCTCACAGACTCAACGCAATCGAACAACGCTTAGTTTAACAATGCAACTCAAAGTTCATCTCGTTTGCAGTAGAAGGCCAACACAACATCACAAATCACAGCATCTTCCCAGCCTTTCATCACAGATTGCCGGATTCTTGAGGCCTTCCGCTGCGCGGATGTGAACCACTCCAACGTCTCCAGCCACTCGCGCTCCCGTGGCTCCAGCTCTGCGGCCGTGTCCTCCGCCCTGGCCGAGCCGGTGGCGGTCGCCGCGGTCGCCTCGGTGGCGGCTGCCGCGGCGGCGTCGGCGCGGCGGCGGCCGAGTGCTGGGGGGTTCGACCTCATCATGCCCGAGGCTGGAAGTCCTGGAAGCCGCGGAAGTCCCAAGGGCTCTGCAGGTTCTGCCAGCTCTGGCGCTCGAGAAGCGCGCGAAGCGCCCAGCCGCCGGAGGAGCGCGAGGGAAGACAGGGCATTTGTAAGTGTTCGGTGGTGCTGTTGGAGATGGGTTTCTTTACAGAAGTCAGTGGACAGTTGGTCTCACTCAATGCCACACTTCGTGACCTATGCGTGCGTTTCCATGACAACTTTCATAGAGAAGTTCATGAACTCTTCCAGCGTTGCGTCTCCAAAATCAATGTTGCGAAATTGATATATATATATATATATCAATTAGATAGATAGATGGATGGATGGATGGATGGATGGATGGATAGATAGATAGATGACAACCTTCTGATATCGATGACAATCTTCTTGAGCTGATGACATCGTAATAACACCCCCGCATTCCCTCCGCCCAATTTTTAATGCTCTGACATTGTTGAAACGACTACAATGTTGTGATGTCAATGACAATCTGACGGGACTGTAAAGAGAAAAGCTCATAGTCCCTCATTTTGATGTGAGTTGCCCTGTGAACCACTCAGCGTCATGAGTTTCTCCAGGAACAAGCAGGCAGATCGGAGCTCCGCTTACCACGAAGCTTACAAGAAAGCAATCCAAGAAGGAAGTGATCAAGAGGAGGCCAAAGAGAAAGCAATCGCAGCCGCTTGTCTAGTCAGTTCGTCACCAAGGTTCTCCGGACTGCTTAACAACAAAGCATTCCAGTGGAATGAAGCTGTCATCGACGGCAGTACAGTAGATGAGCAGCTTTTGAGATTACTGAACTGAACGTACTTTGAGTGGACCATCAACCAGCAGATCTTGAATACCAACAATCAGTGGACAAGAATCTCTGACCATACTTTGGGGTCTTTGATTGTGTTGTGATCTTTGATTCCGAAGTGTGTCAAACCGGTGCTTGCGAAGGACAACAATTGTGCATTTCACTCGGCTCTCGGGTCAAATGTGCGCCCGCTAGGCTGTTTCAGCATTCTTAGAAAGGCTACATATGAAGACAATGATTGGTGTTGCCAGGATTTGGTTGGTGGGTTGCAGGCAACTTGTTCTTGCACCATACAGATGACTCATATTTGACAGTTCCTTTTCCATAGTGCACTTAATCTCTCTCTCTCTCTCTCTCCCCCCTCTCTCTCTCTCTCGCTTTCACTGTATATATATATATATGTACACATGTATACACAGTGTATGATGTTGTCTTTTTATAGTGGTTGCACCATTCCCAACTTCTAGAATGACAGACTAGTATTTCCATGGGTGATGAGCAATGTTGAAAAGTTAAGTTTCCCAACAAATCTGTAGTCCCGGTAGCCACTCCTTACTTGTTCGTTTCCTTACGCCTCCTCATGGCATTTCCCTAAAAAGAGTAAACACAATGGAACAACAACATGTGACAGGATGATCGCCCTCATGGCATGTCCCTTGGCGATCCATTGGCTGTATGCACTCAGTGCGAACGCTCAAGGCCTTCCATCGGGCGGGATCCGACGAGTTGTCGCTCCCTGTGGATGTGCCCGGACTGGTTGAGGCGACGGGGACTGGGACGGACCGTTGGGGACGAGTGAAGTCAGGTGGACGCCATTTGGAGCTACGACTTCGGTTGGTTCCTTGGGTGTTTTAGAGATTCAGGTCCCCAAAGCCGATGAGGTTGGATCAAAAACATCATGAAAACAACAACTGCCCAAGGCCAGGCCACCCAAGGAAGTTGGATGGGTTGCAGTTGACATCAGTTGATGACTGGTTTATTCTTTGATTTCCTCTCTTGACGCTTCTTTTCTGGGCGCGGCTTGATCATGCCCGCTGGAAGCAGGATAGCTCCTCTGGAGATGCAAAGAAGTGGCTTGATTGCATTCAACCGGTCAAGGCAGTTGGAAAGGAGGAAAAGGATGGGTTGGCATCGACGAGCTCCCGCACCACGGTAGCTCATAGCAGGAGCACGAGCTGCACTGGCCGGTGAGCTTTCCGCTAGGGTAGAGACCATCGCTACTAGTCCAAACGACCTCTGAATTCACTTCTCGGGACGGAACGACCTGTTTGAGATCACCAACGAAGTGGGACCAGTGATTTCATACATGTTTATAAGTGTTTAAATGGTTCTCTTGAGGCAGCCAGATCCGGCCAAGTGCTTCTGGTTTCAGATATTGTTATTTTGAAGCTTGTTTGAGATGAAGCCCACTGACTGATATTTTTCAGGTGAGTTGAAACCACCAACCAGTCTTTCATTCTGCTGAGTTGGTCACCGCACGGGCGCAAACAGGCCTGACCTGGCGCGCAAGGGCGAAATGTATCGGATTGCGTACGAGAAGCTTGGACCCTGAGGGAGAAGTCACTTTGATCTTAAAAAGAAAAGGAACAGTCACATTGATCAAGGTCTTACAGAAAGGGTGTCCACTTTGTGAGAGATCACAACACACGTGGATTTTGTAGCGAGTCCCACAGTGAAGATTACGCATGAGGGGTTCTGTGTCCAGCTAGAACCCACAACACTGTAGACTTGTGCAACGAAAGAACCAGAACAAGTTGCAGTGAAACATCCACACCATGACTTGGTCTAGCATGGGTGGCGAAAGGCTGAATTGGCACTGGTCCTCACAGGCGCTTAGGCATGCAAGACAGCCAGCAAAAGGGGAAGGGGCCTGTACACGCCTACACCGGGGTGCCTGGCACAATACAAGAACCAGAACATCCTGAAAAGTGTTGTTCAAACTTCAAAATTATCTACAGTCTGTCCTGATTTGGGCATGTCCTTGATGGTTCATTTTGGGCAGCTGCAAGGAGAGCTATTGATCGGGGTATGGATCCAGAAGATGCAAAGGACATCGCAAAAGCTGTCACTATGATCTTAATGGCAAGTTTGTGAGGTGGGCACTAAATGTGATCGTATGCTTGGTACACATTGAGGACATGTCAATGTAGTGAAAGTTCAGTGTCCTTTTTCGGCAGTTCTTTTTTTGGACATCAGCTGTCAGTGATTGTTGTTCCTGCAGTTGCATTTTCTTGATGAATTGGAACATAGTACCTGCTTGAGACTGGGATAAATAAGGATTATTCGCTTGTAAAGTTTGCTTTGCACAGCTGTCATGCACATACTAGGCATATGCAGCTCCATTTCTTGGTTGGCATAGGGTTGCTGAGATTCCTGGATTAATCCCACACTGAACTCATCTCTGAGATACTGAGGCTTATCACAAAGCTTGAGAACACCCGAAAGCTGTTGAGATCCAATGAAATCCAGCTCCATCTTTTGCGAGAATGTAGAGTTCAAGCGCAGAGCCACTTTTTCAGCATTCCTAGCAGGCTCCTGAAAACTTACTTTGAGCCTCAACAGAGACCACCTCGATTGCCAAAAGACAGTTTTCATCCTAGAGCCAATGATAATGATTTTAGGAGAGAGATGTTGCAGGAAGATAGCACCAGATAGCACTGTTCCTGCAGCTTCGGCCAGTCTGCGTCCGGAGGGGCCATCGTCTGTTCAAAGTTGAATGAGTCGTTTGAAGATGGTTGACCGGAGTTTGGAAATAAGACATTTAAGACATGATGGCTTTGGATGCCAAGTATCCCTCTACAGTAGATGTTTTTTTCTCATGCAGCTCAGTTGTAGCCAAAGGATGCTTGATAGGCTTGGAGCTGGACCATTGCGAGAGCTTCTTGGCATCTCAGCGCAGTTGCGTTGCTGTGCCATTCCATTTTTCCTTCGTCGAAACAATTTGATGCAACGCTTCAGCCACCGTCGTGCTTTGTGTGTGCTTCTCTAAGAAGATATGCATAGCACAATACAAATCAATCCAACATGCAGAGACGTGTACTGCTTCCTTTCAGACCCCAACTTTTGGTGGGGGAGTTACGGCGGTGGTCTACCTTGTTGGGCAAATCGCACGACCTTGGGACTTCGGACATGATTCTCTGAGTCCTGTAAAGCACATAAGTAGATGCAACTGGGTAGATACTCGCACCTGGATATGATCAATGCAGCCTCCTTGATCTACGGGCACATTCGGTTCTTTCCACTCTACACTCGAATCAATGGCAACCTGTTATATGTACCGTGTCACCGGGGCCTTGCGATTTTCAAGGGTCTATGATGCATTCGGACCATGTCTTCGGGTAACTCGAAGCTATGCCAATTCGCTAGTTTTGATGTTTTTTTGCCAAAGTGCTGGTTCAAGCTTTGGAAGCCGGGGAAGCCAGGATTTTTCTCACGGCAGACTTCAAGTGTCAAGTGTGAAGTAGTTTAGAAGGCTTTCATACGAATTTTCTGTTTTTCTATATTTTTTTGTGTGTGTGTGTGCGTGTGTTATCAATTGCATAATCCTTGGGAAGGATATGATATGGACCTTGCTTGCGTATGGTAAAGGTACATGGTACATGTTGACCTTGACAGGGCAAACAAAGTATTGGATATTGCGCCCCAGCACAACTTGGCGTGTGCCTGTACAGTAACCTTGGTGAGATTGCCTTCTTTGAAAGAAGTCCAGCCTCCTGCTTGCCAGTTCTGTGAAAATGGACGTCCATATATATATATATATATGTCTAGATAAATCTTGTCATGAACCTAAACTTAAAAAGATCCTGCCAAAGACTGATGCTACTTGACATGATGAAACGTATATTCGCAACACTTTGACACTATACCCTAGCATATTGTGCGTGAACGTATGTACATATATAGAAAGATGTGACACCCCTCAATATCCACAGAAGGTTTGAACGCCTGCTGGTGGCCTAGTAGAAACCTCAGATCTCCGCTACCAGTTTGCCCTCCTGAAAGACCTGATGCTTTCGATGATATGATTCATGCGTCGGCAAGGCTTCCACTTTTGCTGCACGCTTGTCGGCTTGTCGTTCGCAGTGCCCCAGCCGCTTGTAGGGCGGTCATGGGGGTTGATTGAAACAAAGTGTTTGTACAAGAGACCAGATGCCTTTCAGGTAGACAATCAACATGGGTATTCAGTCTGGATTTTGCAGATCATGTGGTGGTCAAGCAAAGGGTTTAAAGCGGGTTTCAACGCATGAGGAAGTTGTCAGAGTTCTTGATGCGTTTCAGACTTTAGAAGCTTGCTGTCCCGGCTCGTGCCATGGACGTCTCTACCGCCCGGCCATGTTCTTTGGCCTTCTCAGACTTCTCGTCCCTTTGTCCTTGGCTTTGGCAAGCGAATGGAGGCCTGACATGCAGTTGGCAAGTGGTGCAATTGAAGGAGTCAAAGTGTGCAGTAAATCAGTATATAGGTCCTACAAGACTTTGGGTGAGGATTTTTGTTAGTGGTGTGCCAGAGGAAGTTGTCCAAACAGACGATTGGCCATGGTCCTGCACTGTAGTTGTGAAATGGCTCACGTTAACCAGAGAGAAGCAGTAAAAGAGTCAACTGAAACCTGTTTGCAGAGGCAATTGACCATTCCGGATCCTGATTTCACGAATGTGAGAGGACTGGAACAGTCTGACAATTCCGATTCGTGAAAGGACGGCAGAACTCCATCTTTAAAACTGAACCACGTTTTTTTGAGGATTGGAGGCGGTGTACATCACATGGTTTTCTGACAAACCCAACCAACCTCGAGAACTCTTGAGGATGTTTGACATCCGAGTCTTGCAGGTAGTTAGCTTCTGTATTTTGGGTTTGGCAGTGCGAACAAAGCGCAAAAGGTGAGGTTTGGTAGCATTCAAATTAAACATGATGCAGCTGAATTGATATTTGCAGAGAAAACAAAGAGGACTTTGCAGCTTTTGCCTGGAGGACTTGCAGGGGTGACCAGCACGACCAGCAGCACAACCTCCACAAGCACTTCTTCTTCCTCTACTA
>CAXAMN010028040.1:15321-38814 GCA_963970005.1 Durusdinium trenchii
TCTTCCAGTACTAGCTCCACTTCAAGTAGCACTTCCACTTCCTCTTCAAGTTCAAGCTCGTCAACGACAGGAACTTCAACCACAAGCTCAACCTCCACCACCAGCACAACATCTTCCACCTCTACTTCTTCGTCTACCACAAGCACAAGTAGTACGACGACCTCGACATCCTCAAGTTCTTCTAGTAGCAGCTCCACTTCAAGTAGCACTTCAACAATCACATCAAGCTCTACCACATCAAGTAGCTCCACCACCAGCACCAGCACAAGCTCCACAATGACCACTTCTTCCTCGACCAGCAGCACCAGCAGCTCGACAACGTCCACATCATCCAGTTCTTCCAGTACCAGCTCAACTTCAAGTAGCACTTCAACATCCTCTTCCAGTACTAGCACTTCATCGCTTACATCATCAACTACCAGCTCAACCACAACCACTAGCACCACTTCTTCCTCTACCACTAGCACTAGCAGCACAACCACGTCGACATCTTCAAGCTCTTCCAGTACTAGCTCCTCTTCAAGCAGCACTACCACTTCCTCTTCAAGTTCCAGCACGTCAACCACTTCAACCTCCAGCACCAGTAGCACTTCCACGACGTTTACCACGGTGTCGTCCACAAGCGTAAGTAGCACAAGCACGTCGACATCCACAAGCTCTTCCAGTACCAGCTCCTCCTCAAGTAGCACTTCAACATCCTCTACTAGCTCCAGCACATCAAGTAGTTCAACCTCGACAACCAGCACATCCTCCACCACAACTTCATCTTCCTCGACCACAAGCACCAGCAGCACAACCACATCCACATCCTCAAGCTCTTCCAGTACTAGCTCCACTTCAAGTAGCACTTCCACTTCCTCTTCAAGTTCAAGCTCGTCAACGACAGGAACTTCAACCACAAGCTCAACCTCCACTACAAGTACTTCTTCGTCCAGCACGAGCTCAAGTAGTTCGACCACGTCCACATTGTCGAGTTCCTCCAGTACAAGTTCCACTTCAAGTAGCAGTTCCACTTCCTCTTCGAGTTCTACCACAACAACTACCTCTACCACGACCAGTAGTACCACCTCAACAACCTTTAGCTCCACATCTACGACAAGCACAAGCAGCACGACTACGTCGACATCCACAAGTTCTTCCACCGCAAGCTCGACCTCAACGACCAGCTCAACATCCTCCTCCAGCTCAAGCTCGTCATCAACATCAACAAGCTCTTCGACTTCGTCAAGTACCAGCAGCACAACGTCCACCAGTAGCACAAGCAGCTCCACATCCTCAAGCTCTTCCAGCACAAGCTCTTCTTCAAGCAGTACTTCAACATCATCCTCTAGCACTAGCACGACAAGTAGTTCAACCACGACGACCAGTACAACCTCCACAACGTCTTCTTCAACCTCTACAACAAGCACAAGTAGCACTACTTCTTCAACATCCTCAAGCTCTTCCAGCTCCAGTAGCAGTTCGTCCTCAACATCCACTTCAAGTTCCACGACAACGACATCAAGTACGCTCAGCACTTCCACGTCAACATCTACAAGCTCAAGCACTTCATCCAGTAGCTCTACATCCTCCACTACGAGCTCCACGAGCAGCACCAGTTCCTCCTCGAGCAGCTCCTCGAGCAGCTCTTCAAGTAGCAGCAGCAGCAGTACAAGTACTTCTTCATCCACGAGCAGCACGACTTCAACTTCCTCCACGGCCACAAATACCAGACGCTCAGCTGCAAGGGAGTAGATATGCGTACAGAGGGTGCCACTGTGGCAGAGGCTTCGGTTGGAACCAGGAGAGCATTGGATGTGAAGGGAATGCTTTTGTGACCACCATGCTGGGGACTTGGAGGGTTAGAAGAATATTGCTCCGCAGAGAGGGCAAGCAAAGTACAGGCGACTGAGGGGACACTCCTTTTTGTTTTGGGGTGGCGCAGCTGAGGTACTACAACGGAAACTGCCAGTACGACATCCTACACTCTCACCACAACTAGCGAGACCTCAAGAAACTCGGCAGGATAGTGATGGCTCGCAGTAAGCAGGGTCGCTGGCTCCAGGTTGGTGTTCAAATCGCAAGAACCATGCTGAAGAGATAAGCAAATTCACTTTGGTGAGGCTCGAGCACTTCGACGAGTAGCAGCACTAGTGCGACGAACACCACAACCACGACTACCTCAACCACAACCTCCACATTCACGAGTCTCTTGCCAGCTGTGGGGAGTGGAAAAGGCTACAAAAAACATCAAAAAACATTGGTTTAACTTGAAGCTGTGTGAACCGAAAGCATGGGTGGTTGCTTGAAGCATGAGTGTCTCATCATCAGCACCCCTACCAACGTGCGTTCGGGCGAAACAACGGTAGCCAACTCAGCGATTCGCTCATGGAGGAAACCGACGGACACTGTGGAGTGAGAGAAACATCCCAGTACTGTCAACCATAGGGGCTCACTGTTGAGTGCAATGTAGAGTGCCCTTTGTTACCAGTAGCTTCTTGTTCCTGGTAGTAAGGCCAGGAGCCCCTAGGCCCTAGTAGCGTCCTTGCTCCTAGTAGCGATGCCCTTTTCTCCTAGTAGCAAGAATGCTCCTGGTACTACCCCTTGGCACCGGTCAGGTTTTCAGGATTCGCATTAGCTGCTGTCAAAGGAGAAAGAGAGCAGCTCTCGTTTCCAACCAATCAGGGGCTGCAAAATAGACTGCCCAGTACTGATAAAGATACGGTTCACTGGAAGGCTCAACTTCAACTACCTCGTCTTCAAGCACTACCAGCACTTCATCCACTAGTAGTAGCTCCAGCAGCAGTGACCTGGCATCACAAGGCCTGCCTTTGTGTTTCAACTCTGGCAAAGCGCAGAGCTTCTTAGGCTCATCAACAAGTACCTCTTCGACAACATCATCAACAAGCACAACAAGCATCAGCAACTCTACAACAACCACAGAGACTTCGTCAACGACCTTCAGTACTACATCCGCCACCCGAACCACTTCAACGAGCTCAAGCAAGACAAGTACCTCAAGTACTTTCACGGCAACCACATCAACATCCTCGAGCGTCAGCTGGCTTGCGATTGGAATGTCAATCGCGTTTCTAAACTGAAGCACTGGCCAGCCAACAAGAAGGGTGCACCAGAATATGGAAGAATCCGTAATTACTTTTATTCATCAACTTATATTGAAGTGAGAGTTTAGGCTTCCCTCTTCCGGCTGCCATGTAAGTATCATTTTTCTTTCTTTCTTGTTTGGCTTGTTTTCTTTTTGTTCCTATCCTGTTTGCCTGCTCTGTTTGCGCTACTCTTCGAGCTTCCGTTCTTGCCCTTTTCTCTTCCATCTTATCACGCGCTGGCCTAGATTTGCCTCTTCTTGTGTACTCAATTGCGGACCCAAAGTAAGTCCTTTGCACTATCTTGCTGTCAACTTGATTTGGCAAGTGTTGCGAAGGTCACGACTACACCAACAACGACCACTAACACCACCAGCAGCTGGGAATGCCAAGGGAGTCCAGTGAACAGGACATCATGATGCGATCATACGAGGATGTGAAGCTGGACCGAACTTGAAGCGATTTGGACATACCCTGAAGTTACAAGACGTTACAAGCAATAGCATATATAGCACATGGATCTGTGCCGCCTGGGGAGTATGACATGGCTATTTGACAACTTTTGATCAAAGGTTTTGCCAGGGATGCTGTCTCCAACTTCCCCCAACTCCAGATGACATCGACGGAGTGAGAATATGAAATCCGTGATCTTGTCTATCGCAGCTGAGTAGTGAGCACAATCGAAGGCTTCAAAGAGTTAGGAAGCCCAAAGAACTTACACGCATCCAGAGGTGACATGTTCAAGTCTGCTGGTTGAGGTAGCACCACAAGCACGAGCACGACCTCAGAGCCGTGACCACAGTGCTTACAAGTAACTAACTTCTTTTCATGCTTTCAGAGAGGAGGACGATTAGTTCAGAATAAGCAAAATAAGTGCAGCAAGAAAGAAATAAATAAAGAAAGAAAGAAAGAAAGCAACAAGAAAAGAGAAAAGAGAAGAGACATGAAAGAGACATAATAGAAGACAACGAGAAACGAAAGAACCCATTCTCACCATTGTGAGCGAAGGTATGTACAAACCCTGGATGGACTAAGGGAGCTACTAGTAGTAACAAGAAGCTAGTAGAAACAAGTGCCACGCTAGTAGTAACAGGTGCCTTACTAGTAGTAACAAGAAGCTATTAGAAACAAGCATCGTCAATTTAAAAGGTCTGGGGCAACCGGGCCGTCCTCTGGTCCACTGGTTTTTCACGAACGAGTCTATGGTGATGCCTGTGATGCCAGCGTTCTGATCACCATGCTTTCTCCGGTCACATACCCTATTGAACTGGACAAAGAAGGGCCAACAAACACAGTCTGAAGCAAAGCTGAGCACAGCTATAAGGCTACCGGGCTAGCTGCCATACTCTTCTGAGGTGTCAAGAACACGTTCTCATGAATTGCAGGAAGCTTTGACGGTTTGCTCAGTGAGGTCTGCAACTGCAACGACCACAAGTCCTGCGACCGACGCCGCAACTTTTCATGCAAGTGAGCAGCATTCGCAGGGTGTGCAGCCATGTTTCCAACCGGATTACTAGCAGGCTTACTGCGTGAAATAATGAACAAGAACCAATGTTGAGCTGAATTCTGCGTGTTGTGGGTCGTGCACTCATCTAGCTACCATCCTGCTCCCGATATGTTTTGACAAAAAGTGATGTCTCTCAGGAAACAAACCATCGCATCATTCGGCCTAAGACGTGTCAGTGGGACAGGTCTTAGCTGTGAAGCCTTGCGAGCCGAGGGAAGGGAAGCCTTGCGTGTGCAGCGGGCACAAGATGCAGTGGAACGGATCGAGGCGGCCGAACAGGACCGACGGACCCGACGACCTCACAACCCGGGATGGCTCGACGACCTTGGTTTGATCCGAACAGCACCACATGAGGACAGCGGTTTTGACTTGTTGACTTATTTGATAGGCACAATCAGTTTGCAACACACATGTCTGCTCATAATAAAATAAGACGTTGATTCTGGTTGCAGCAAGCAGGCAGCTTTTGGTGTCCTTGATTACACTGGCTGGGGCCAAGACAGGCATGTCAGTGTCTAAGCGACGGTTTCATCGCCCTCGCAAACCGGTCTTGGAGGAGAGTGTCTTGAACCTTCTCAGCAGTTTTGGCAATTCTAGCGCCACTTGGATGCCTAGAAGCCTTCCGTTAAATGGTCGAATCAAATGATGCTTTGTTCTCCACACCATCCTGTTTCTTTGCAGTCTTGAACACCACAGTCGTGGTTCGCTGGTGCCGCTTGCGTGATGAACGCTGTACAAATAACTAGAACTAAAAACAGTCAAGGTCAAATCATTTGCGACCACTTGACAATCCATTCGTTCAGGTTTTTTGAGCCGAACATATTCTGTATATCTCAAGCCCTTGACATCTGCATGCTTTTTCCAAATCTCCAAAGGTCCTTCAAGGCTACTTGCAGACGGATGTGGGCTTGGTGCACATCACAGCCTTCTCACCCCAGCAGTTCTCTGCTGATGAGGAGATGGTCTTGACTTCCGGTTCGGACATCCGTGTGGAGGCCAAACGCGAAAGAGCAATAGTCTACATAGTCTTGTGCCGTTTTGATTCCCGAATAGCGAAGGATTCCCGTCGAACACTGAAAGTCTGCGGGTGGAGCTGTGTTCGCGTGTTTCTGTTGGAGCGATCGCACGCGTCGCTATGGATGGGCGACGTGTCAGATTCATGTGAAATAGATAGCGAGCAACTTAGGTGATTTTTCCAAGTGTGACGTTTGCTGCACAGGTGCAGCGTTTTGGTGAGGTCAGCAGTTTGCGTCGCGGGACATTCAGATATGCGTTTCCAGGATGGTTCTTTGCAGGTGTTGAGGGTCGCTGTGCTAATAGGATTTTCTCTTCAAGGCTTTGCATCGAAGGTGTGTTTCGGTGACACGTCCTAGCTAGCAAAAGTGTCGAAAGCCCCCCCCAAGATGCAGATTCAGCTAGACGCGAAGTTGTGGCATAGTCACGCTGGGACTCATTTGTCTGGCAGGCGCAGTAGATTCCATTGGGATTGGCATGTTAGTCTGTTAGTGGTCTTTGGAGGTGCTTGTGAGTGTTCTCGTCTGACTTTTCTGCGGAAGTCTTAAGTCTTAAATGCAATGCTCCGGCTCGGGGTTGAAGTCTAATGCGAAACGCTCAACTTCCCACGCACTTTCGGGCTTTTGGATTTTTATCCTATGGAGTGCTGGTTTTGGAGACTTCTCATTTCATTTTCGGAGGATGTCTTGAAGACTTTGCTTTTGGAGGAAGTCTTTTCCAAGACCTTCGCTTTTGGACACCACTCTTCACTTTGGAGGATGTTTTGCGCATTTGGCTCGGCCATTTTGTAGAACAAACGTAAGTGTCGACAAAAGCGCCATAAAGAGTGGCAGGCAACATAGAGTGTCATACAAGAGTGTTAGGCAGGAGTGGAGTGCCCCACAAAAGTGTCCTCGCTCTCGAAGAGGGTCGCACAAGGGCATCCTACAAGACTGTTGAGCAAGAGTGTCCTACAAGAGTCTCCCGGAAGAGCCATGCAAGGCTGTCCCACAAGAGTGCCCTACAGGAGTGCCCTAGCAAAGTGTCACACAAGAGTGCCCCACAAGAGCGCCCTCGCTCTCCAAGAGTGTCACAAAAGATTGTCGTACAAGAGTGTTGCACGTCCTACAGAAATGTCTCAAATGAGTATCCCAGAAGAGTGTCATGCAAGAGCGTTCCACAAGCTTGCGTGATATTGTTGTGTAACCTATGCAATTCTGCTGTGACTAATAACCCGGCCCCCCCAATGTTAAATGAGGACTTTGTGACTATGAACATGTTTTGAACATGATGACAATGTTGCAAATTAATGACAATGATGTGAAAGCTATGGCAATGTTCTGAAACGACGGCAATGTTGTGAAAACGATGACAATGTTCTGAAATCGATGATGATTTTGTGAAAACAGGTACCAGCTGCATGCTCGATGAAGTGATGTCAATCAAAAACTGGGCGAGTCTTTGGTGGGAAAATGCAAAACGTTTGGAAAACTACGGCCTCCCAGAAGGCGGTCCCACCATCCACAAGAGTGTCATGCGAGAGTGTCTGTCGAGAGCGAGTTCTGCAAGAGTGTAAAGCAGGACCGTCCTCGAAGAATGTTAGATTGAAGTGTGTGTCCTACAAGAGTGTTGCACTAATAGAGTGGTGCCCTAGAAGAGTGTCCATGCAGAGTATTTCACAACAGATCCCACAAAAGTTTCCTACACGAGTGCCACACAGTTTCAGAGGATCAAATTGCGTTGCATTCGGTCTCGTGGGTTCCATCATGTTTTCATGTTTTCTGATATGACATGACCATTGATGTCAGGGCTTGCATGTTTTGGAAAACCTGAGCTTCCTCTCTGCAGGTGGTTGGCCATATTATTCAGCAGGCTGCAGAAATGTCACCTGGCCGGATCAAACACTTTCTACGTTAAAGTGGTCCTTTTTGTATATATCTGTATCTTGGGCAGGGTGTTGTGTAAATGGCATCAAATTGGGAAACTTCATATGGGAGCTCCAAATCGAGAACCGACAAATGAACATGACCATGCACATCCTCGGTGACGAGGCCAGTGCCCGACCGGCTTCCTCGTGAGTTGGTGGGTGGCGATTCACTCACTATCTCCACCATCTCCAGGCTTCGTCCCCGATCGACCGAGGTCACCTGGTCCCATCATGGTGAGCATCACTAGAGGGAACCTTGGCCGCAAGTGGGGGTTCGCTTCTCCACCAGGTTTTCTCTCGAAAGGTTGTTGCTCAGTGGATGAGCTGTTGGATGGAGCGGTCCTGGTAGCTACCAGGACCCAGATGTTCTTCGAAGAATGGTTACTTGGACGGCTGCAGGCTGCACACTCCTAAACCAAACCGATTGGTTGTTTCGGCTGCTTGATGTTTGGTAAGGACAGACGACATTGCCTCCAAGTTCACGGACAGTACCATGTCAGGATTCCGCTCACTCGTTCTGACTTTTGACAAGGGTTGACCAGTGCAAACTCAGGTAACGTCTCAGGTAGACGCCGCATGCAGACGCCTCAGGTATTACTTTGTACGCACTACTTCTAGGTTCACAGGATGCTATTGTTGTGCTGCCTGTGCACGGGTCTTGTGCAAGCGACTTGGTTTGCCTAGCTTACAGACCACGCCTTTGCGGTCGAAATCAAGTTTCATCTCGGACCCAGGGACCTTCAATTCACCCGACAGGAGGAGTGGGCTCCTCTCTGCACTCCTCTCTGGTCTCCATCAACTTGCGCCGCAACAATGGCTCTGCATTGGAGATGAAGTCCTTACGGAAGCCTATGGTGGTGGTCATGAAACTCACCGGGCAGGAGGCGAGCTGGTCAAATAGCTGGAAACAGCTGGTTGTGTGTCAAGTGTCTCCCAGTGCAAACTTTGTGTTAGAGATGAGATCATGAAGAAATTCATTAGGGAAGACCTGGGATGCCCTCAAAAATCCGTACCAAAGAGTCGAGTAGTTGATGGAGCTCCTGTTTGGTCTCCTCTTCGCCGCAGGGGAATGCCACCTGTGCCTACTGGGACGAGGACGAGTACCGCTGGTCCACGGAGGGAGTCACAGCGCTGGGCACGACGAACTCTGAACTGCGCTGTGAGACCACCCATTTGTCGATCTTTGGTGCTGCGCCTTTGACCAAACTTTGTGATTTGACCGTGCGGATGGACCATGCAGCCGATGTGGTGCGCGCATTGAGCGAAAGGTTCCGCGGGTCAGGTAGGCTTTGATGCCAGCAGTCAAGAGCATTTGACGTCGTGTCAGTTTGCATGGCACGTCCGCGCTCGACTGACTGAGGTGCTGCTTTCCACGCTGCTGCAGCAGGACTGACCAAGCAAGGCAAGAGCCAGTGTAAGGGCTGGACATGTAATGTGCAGTGCAAACTGCAACTGCATGTTAAACTTGTTCAGAACATCTTGAGAACTGTGGACAAACTACATACCCCCTTGGGCTTTAGCTTAAGGTAGCATGTCTTGAAGCAATTTCTTTTCCTTTGGCCCGGAATTGGAGGAGCTTGCCTCGCCAGATTGTGAAGTTGGCAGCTGGACACCAGAGGGTATGGTGGTGCTGTTCAAGTTTGAAAGTGCTCTGCAAGTGCTTGGATCCTTGGCAAGCAGTTGGGCCCCAGCTGCCCAAGATAAGCCACACCATCAGCTTCATGTTTTCGTTCTTTAGCCAGCATGGAGCAGCTCAGGAAGCCACAACATGTCCTCTGCGGGCCATGTGGTCTTGTTTGTCGGCGTTTGCTTGCTTTTGGGCTGCAACACAGGAGCTGAATCAACACGGATACTTCTACTGACAAAGCTTGAGAATCACAGGAGTTCAGAACAGAATCCAGATTCACAGCAAGAGTCTTGCTGTTTAAAAGGGACTCTTGTGGATTTGCCATGCAGCTAGTTCCTCCATTCGATCCGCTCCCACTTTTCACACCCTACCATGAGGTTCTTAATGGCCGTCGCTTGGGGGGTCTATAGCCAACAAGCGCAAGATGACAAAGATGTGAAGGACACGATCCTCAACCGTTCAACTGGCCAGGCACGGAAGAGCAGAGATGGAGGATGAGACTCAGACTCCGTCTCAAGACCTCTCTGCAGTGCTCCCTTAAGAGACTCCAGAGGCTCCCAAAACGATACTTTGCTGTGTTTCTCAGACATCCCAGTCACCTTCCTCAGTGAAGTCTCTCTTGTTTTAGCTGCCTTTGGAGACCAGATCAACATGATGAATGGTCGTTTGCCAAGTGGCTGATCCTCCAAGCAGGTCCTCTTTAGGATCCATTCGGGGGGGGGGTCCAGCCGTGGGTCGAGGCAATGACGTCTGAGTCGGTGGTTGGAGCATGCATCCTGGCCGCCTCTGGCTACAGGACCTGATGAAGCATGTTGGCCAGATCTAGGCTGTGATTCTGTGGATTTTTGTCCCCCACAAGCTAGTGCTAAGTGTGTTTTTTTCCGGATGGTTGGACTCATTCCATTACGGGAGTGTGCCTTTGTTGGGGCGGAGCCACTTTGCGTTACTCCTAAATTCATGATCAAACCCCTGTGGCTCATGTTCTACCCGCTTCGGTCGTCACTGCAAAAGGCACCTGGAAAGATATGGCCCGTTGAGCCAATACCTGGCACTCCAAGCATCTCTTTTTGCAACGTTGAGAAGTCAATGAACCTTTGTAGGACTGGATTGGAGCCGGAGATTGTGAAGGCGGGCTTTCGCTTGCTGGTGAGCGTTGTTTGGGTTTGAAACCCTGTTGCTCGTTCAAATCAGCCAGTCTGAAGGAACACATTAATGGAGCCAAGAATGCAGATTGAGAGGTTAACAATAGTGCTTCTGTTGCTTCAATCTTCCTCCAGAACTAACCATATTCCACCCACTAGATCTGAAGATCCAGGCACTGGGCTCTAGCGTTGGGCGACGCCGGTCTTTGTCCAGAAGCTTCAGCAGCTCCAGCGATGCTTGTCTTCGACGTTTTGAGATTGCGGGTGGCGGATGCAGGTCTTTACATGTCTTTACCCCATACCTCCCCAAAGATCTGTGGATACAACGGTGTTCTTTGCACGCCATCCAGACAATCCATATGGATTTGACATCAAAAGTCTCATGGTTTCGAAGCCGATGGACGCTTCTGGCGTGTTTCCATCCGTCTTCTCAGGCCCGCGTCACACGAAGCGACAGCTCCCAGAAACTTGGACAGAGCTCCACGGCCTGGGAGGTGCCAAGCAGGCCACAAGACCTGAGATGTTGCACTGAAGGAGGCAGACCAATTAGGCCCTAGGCTCAACGGATTGATTCTCGATGTTGAATCTCGCCGACACGTCTTATTGCATTGCAAGTGTTTCAGAAGCTTTCGCTCTTTCGAAATCGACACAAGCATACTGGCTCCCAGCTTACACATTTCAGAGCCTTTTCATCTCCCAACTTGCCAAGAGCGACTGAATGGAGGCTGCAAGACCTCCCACAACTGCAAAACTTCGTTTGTGACTTCGAGGTCTTGGCGCAGAAACGTGTCGCGGCCCGGAAGTGGGGTGGCAGGAGGTTGTGACATGTCAGAGGCCTTGACACCGTTGACACCCCAAACGACCTCACACGGACAGTGGGTGAACGACGAGGGGTCTTGGTCGGTTGGTGGAGGTGGACTTTGTATCACCAAGCGAATCCATTGATTCATTTGGACACATAGAAATGAATCAATGGATTCGCTTGGTGATACAAAGTCCACCTCCACCAACCGACCAAGACCCCTCGTCGTTCACCCACCGTCCGTGTGAGGGCATATCAAACCAGTCTTCTTCACCGACGTTCATGATGGACTGGGCGTTTCGAGAAGCCGACAATATTAATCTAAGGTCGAGCAGCAGAGGACTTTGTGGATGCGCCATGGTCCATTCGGACACTGCAGATGTCACTCGAAGACACAAACCAAGCGACAGAAAGACAAAGAAAGAACGCAAGGAGGGAAGGAAGGAGGGAAGAGTGGAAAGAAGAAACAAGGAAAAGGCCCTGCACATATCACTTCTTGTTTGCTTTTGGGTTGGCCTCTAGGGTGCCCACTGAAAAAGCAGCAAGTCTTGCTGGGACTCGCACCGCTTAAGGTTCCTGGCAACTCATGAGTGGTTGGCAGTCCATCGCTTCAGCCTCTTTACCCAGAAGCACGTCCGTGTCTGGGCAAGAATATTTTGACAAACAGGAGGATAAACTGCTAAGTGTTTGGAAGATACAACCCGATCCAACCAGGTATCGCCTTTGTCTTCTTTAAGCTCCTTGTAGCAGCTGCGTTCAACGCGCTCTTCCTGTCGGGCATGCCCGCAGTACCAGAGGCTGGCCAACCGCACCGTGCGGGACCATGTCGCATGTTAGAACCCCACTGTTGATCCTTTGTTTTCGGACCTTGTCATATAAGAAGAAATGGACAGTGTCATCTATGTTCATCTACGTTCCAGCACATCGTTGACCTTCCGACATGATTTCGAGTCCAAAGTGCCAGGAGTGCCCTGCACCGAGCGGATTTGGGAGTGTGGTGCCTCACCTGGATTTGGGCGTTTGTCTCGAATAGGCACAGGGCATAAGGCTTGGATGTTGTGCTTTGGGTAAGCATGCAAGTCAAAACTTGAGTACCAGTGACCATTCTAATCAGGGTTGACAGTTATATAACAAGCTAGTTTTCTTTCTGTTGAAGTAGCAACCAGGTTGTGCAAAATATGTTCAAGAGCACATTCCATATTGGGCTTCAATAAGTTTGTTCCGGGCTTGCACATTGCAGACTCTAAACCTTCTGAGGTACAATTTATTCTTGTGGGCGTTGGCTCTGCCTTTGTGGCAGACGCTTTGAGATACGGCTTGTTTCGACTACGGCAGCGAAGTACATTTCTGGTCTGGGCTGCTGGGCTGGGATTACAAGACTTTACAGCACCTCTCGCCAGCTTTCTGCCAAGCAGAATCTCTAGCTTGTCATTTACCTGCCCAAGCTAGTCACAACATCTCACATCCATTTCACCCAAGGTACTTTGGCTCATTTTGGTGTTGCTTGTGCTCTTCTTCTGCCTCATTTTCCTCGCGGTCGATGGAGACCAATGGCTGGAGAGTCTTGGTGCAAGCCTACTGCAGGCCTGCGAGACGTTCCTGTGTGTAGTCAGAACTTGGCGCTGAGGGAGTGTTAGCCAAGCTCATCCTGTTGGTTCTTTGTTGACAAACCCTTGGATGCCCATCTCACGGCCTCTAAGCCTTCAGTACCTTTAGACAGCTTTTCGGATGTGGCAGGAGATCCTCCTGGGGCCCATGGTCTATTCGATGTATGTAGCCACACGTGCTACGGTGACGTTGAAGAATCCCGATGTCTTGGATGCAGTGGTGCGAAAGTGGATTGACGAGGAGGGTTTTGGGGGATTGAGCAGTTTGGGAAAGGACACGACATGCAGCTGGAGCACAGAAAGCAACGAGGATTGTTGCAGGCACAACTCTTTACTGAATTCATTGTTTCAAGTGCTAGCTGCTGGTAATTAACAATGAAGGTGTCTTGGCCCTGAACCCAAAGCACAGGAACAGAGCCCTTTTGGATCCAAACTCTGAGCCCCAGCATCAATCTTTTGCAGGATGAGGAAGCTTCTCCAGGCTCGTCTGCAGCATTGATCTGCGACCGTGAACCTGCGACTATGAATATATAAGACTTTCGACGTAGGACCCTGGGGTGTGCAAGTCTGCCATCCTAGAGCCACACCAGCCACTCAAGTGAACTTGAGAACACCTCCATCAGGACTGATCCAACCAAAAGAAGGCGTCAAGCGGGATCAGGGCCAGAGGGGACCATCTTAGAGGGATGTTATATAAGATGACGCAGGTTGACCATTTTGGCCATAGGCCAAGAGAACACCAGATGGTTCCGAACCATATCAGATTTCTTTCTCATTGCACTTTTTCCCCAAACAGTCTACTGTTAGGGGTTCTCAATTCTTTCTTAAGATGTGTCCGGCCTTTCTGTCACTGCTGGTGTCCGCCCTTTTCCGCTGGCCATGCACTCCCAGGTGATTTCTTTACTTTTGTCTCCCAGGTTCGGCGCCTGCACGCCCTTTTCCGCTGGCCATGCAGCATTTCTATTCATTTGTCTCCCAGGTGATTTCTTTACTTTTGTCTCCCAGGTTCTGCGCCTGCACCGCTGGTGTCCGCCCTTTTCCGCTGGCCATGCAGCATTTCTATTCATTTGTCTCCTGGGTGATTTCTTTACTTTCCTAAACAGGTTACTCTTAGGGGTTCTCAATGCTTTCTAAGAGTGTCCACCTTGCTGCGGGACAGCGTGTCCGCCTTCCGTCCGGCTTGTCACTCTTTGTCTCCCTTCTTGTTGGTCACTGTGTCCGCCTTGTCTCCCTTCTGTTTCCTTTTGTCTCCCTTCTTGTCTCCCTTCTTGCTGCGCGGTGCCAACTGCCTTGCAATCCTTTCCATTTGTTTGCCAGCTCTGGACTGCTGTGTTGCAGTCCTTTACATGTCTCCCAGCTCCGGACTGCTGTGTAGCTCTGGGCTGCTGTGTCCGCCTCTGCCTTGCAATCCTTTACATGTGCCCTCTCGCTTGCAACCCTTCACATTTGTCTCCCAGCTCTGGTCTCTCTGCCCTGCAATCCTTTACATTTGTCTCCCAGCTCTGGACTGCTGTGTCCGCCTCTGCCTTGCAATCCTTTGTCTCCCAGCTCTGGACGTCGCAGGCTCTAGTTGCAGAGTGTTCCGAGTTTGAAAAGCACAAACTGTTTGGGGTCTACGG
Source organism: Durusdinium trenchii (assembly GCA_963970005.1). NCBI lineage: Eukaryota > Dinophyceae > Suessiales > Symbiodiniaceae > Durusdinium > Durusdinium trenchii. Next base: position 29,629 of record CAXAMN010028040.1, read on the forward strand.
TGGTGTAACTACATGCAATAGCAATGGCCTCCAACTTAATAGCAATGGCCTCCAGCCTAAATGCACAGTTTGAGGACGTTTTTTTTCTCTAGAGATGACTCCGTTTCGAGGCGGCGAACCGTCAGCAGTTCTGCAAGTGCTGCCCTCGACTCCTGCGGGCCGTGGTGGCCGTCGCACCAGTTTCCGGCGGGAGGCCAGTCATAGGGGTCCGAGGAACTCGAGAAAAAAACCGTACCATGACTTTCGGCTGTGCAGCGGTGAAACACGTGCTGCCACTCCTAGGGAGTAGGTAGATTTCATATGATTTGGTTGGATGAAGGTGCATAATTGCAGAGCTTTCAGCCACTCCAATGTCTCAATTTGATGCCAGGAAGAGAGGGGAGAAACGGAAGAGAAGCGTGTGACCTTTCGACGGTCGCAAGCGACCCTTGGCCGCAACCATGGTTTGGACTCCATGACTCCATGACTCCTGCAGCACGCTAAGCACAGCCGTTGTTATTCGTCCCAGATTTCACTGTTTGGCCTTTCAGATGAGACATTCTGGCCAGGAACGCTGGAGACGGCCCGAAGAATTTTGAGGGCATTTTCCCAAAGGAGGCCCAAGTGGCCCAAGCTGCTGACAGTGTGGAGACTGTGGCCACCTTGGAGTCAGTCAGCACATCCCAAGTATTTAGTTTTGGCATCGCGTGTGATTATTTTGGGAGACTTTTATACTTTCTCAAGGATTATTGGGTGATACATTGTGTGATATTGACTTTTTGCACCCTTCCTGACATTGTGCTATTTGTCTCAGTGAGAACAAATAGCCTGTGCGCCAGGCCTGGCAGGAGCAACCAGAGTCAAGCCCTTCTTTGAAGTCCAACAGGAGTCCAAACGCTGTTCTCTGCTTGGCTAGTTCAATGAGCTTTCTTTAGGTGCTTCCTTTTTGCCCAAAGACCAACCACAAATGCTCGGCCTGCATTTGTGTCAAATTTTGAACCTGGTGCCCAACGACCCAAAGTATGCTGTTCTCCATTTCCCCAAGGGACACATAATTTGCAGTGTAACGGAAAAGACGTTGAACCAATTGGACGATCATGCGATTAATCAGCATGGGCACAGTGAGAGTCTAACCTTGTGACGAAGAAACACCGTTTTTCCTGTTGAAACACGAGTTGATTGCCCTATCATGAATGTCACTTCTGACCACAGGATCCGGATGACTGAGCGCAGGGCTGCCTATCAAAAGGCCTATGATGAAGCATTGGAGGACCTTCGTCCACGACGCCCGATGCGAAGTCGAAGATCCCATCCGATCAGAATGAAACACATTCTCATGCAGTTTGGTGCAGTTTTCTGACTTGCCAATTCATGTTTTGGAAGGACTCATGCTACCACCCACTGAAGCAGGTGGCCTTGTCCCGAAATGATACCCTCTTGTGGATTGCAGGATGGAAGGAGCGCCGCAGAAGCCAAAGAACTTGCGACAGCTGCAGCTTGGCGATGCGTACATAGGGTGCAACATCATCGTTTTACAAATATTTTTTTGGGTCATGACCGTCAGTCATGATAGACTTGCAGAACGTTCTGAACAAATGCCAATCACGTGAAACGTCTTTGATTCAAAGAGCATCGCAAGGGTGCCACAGGGTGTCTGCCAAAGGTGCCAGCAAAGCTCATGTGTTGTACGCATCAATGTCTCAAAGTGAGATGCAAAAACGAAGGAGTTTTGCGCTTGGTCCAGGTATTGTGATTTGGACTTAGAAGTCGAAGATCATTTAACCCCTGATGTTGGCGGTCCATGACCGTCCAATCTGATCCTCCACAACTTGGAGACTCGCAACAAGCACAATAAGAACTGATTTGCTAGGTTTTGAGATGCTGTTGGGCTTTCGACATTGGTGTCTCAAGAACGATAAGAGTCCCCCAAGTCCCTCAAATGGATCCCGACACCACGGCGATTCGACCTCTGACGCTGACCCGCCACTGCAAGGCCTTCCGCCGCGTGGGCCACACGCGCAGATTGGGCCGTGCGGGTTCCAGCTCATCCTTGGGCGATGGGAAGTCTCCGAAGGCGGGGAAGAGTTTCTTCGGGTTCTCCAATGTTCCAGAAGAAAGGTGGAAAAGGACCATATATATATACATATACATACTGTGTATATATATATATATTTTTCGATTTCGATTCGCGCACGGTACGACAAGTGCAGCGCCTAGCATTGAACTCTTAATTCGTGACGGGCGCCCTGCGGAAATCGGGTCCAAAGGAACTTGTCCTATCGGGAGTGGAAGAAAAAGATCTCAACCACTCCCGGGCCACTTCGACTTCCCTCAGTGGCGAAAACGCTCTACTCTCCCGCCAAACTCTGTACAGTAGAGCGATGAAACGACATAGATCTGAAGGGTAGACTTTCAGTCTGCTAGCTTTCCACCCTCTATCACTCGCACTATCTCCACACTAGATTGCATCAGAGAGAAGAGCTGCATAATTGGCTCTACCTCCCCTTCATGTTCGTTGTCTGGCAAAACATCGGACTCAGACTTAGTGCTAAAGTCACGACCAAAACTGCCTAAAGCACAAGTATCAGCCAACCTGGACTGCATATGTCAGTGCTTGGAAAAGATGTCTTCTTGAGCGACAGCTGCCGCTCCACCCCCACAAGACAAGGAGAGGTTCGTTCCAGGGGAAGCCCAAAAGCGCCCAACGACAGCATCCCGCAATCGCGATTCTGGTAGGTCTGCCGTGTGATAATGAGAAGGCAAGATGCAAAAAGATCGGCGCAATTTAGCTTCCCGGGGACAACCACTGTTGTCATCCCGCCTCATCCAGTCAGCGCTGAATGATGACACATGGTGGTAGTTGTTCATTTCGTGATTCAACTGCATGAAAGTCAGGGGTTGCAGGTGATCCCCTATGGATGAGGAGGGTTGTTCCACTCCCCATGGAAAAACTTGGTGCCCCTGCGTTGCCTGCGCTCCAAGAATGTTGAAAAGCAGGAAGAGGCTCATTCTCTTACTGTCAGATCTGTGATGACGGATTGGTTTGAGTCGGGTCATCCCGACTTTCCTGCAACCCTTCAGTGAATCAATCCTAAATGTGATGCAAAAACGGGCAAGAAGGAGAAGTCCAAGGAAAACAGCCAAAAACATTCCCCCTTGCATAGTGGCAGCTCGAGGACGGATATGCACACCATCCAAGAGAAACTCGGTTCCCAACAGCCAATTGGCCGTCCAGACCCATTGGTATATGAATGCCATGGTTGTAGCCAGCAAATTCAAATACCATTGAATTAGTAGCTTCTCATCTCGAAGACCTCTAAGAGGGCTGAGGTAAATCTTCTTGTGGAAAATAAGAAGGGACTTGATCATCAGCCAACCACAGCACAAAGCTAAGCTCGCTGCTCCAGCAATCCAGCTAAAACTTGTCATACGACCCACAGCATAGGTAAAAGCACCAAAATAAGGATTCTGATGCACCGCAGTCTGATAACAAGCAGCCCGAAGCCAGTCAACAAAAGAACCGAAGTAGTCTGTCGCCCTTTCAAATCTGGCGCCAAGTACTCCATCTATAGAACCATCACTCTTAATGGCGTCGTTGAAACAACAAGGCATGGGGTTGAGGCCCACAAATGGACCGACTCCATAATTCCATGCTCCAGGATATCCGGAAGGAAAACCTGAAGAAACACTTTCTGAAAAACTCCAAGCGGCCAAGGTCGTCCTTGAAGAGCTGCCGAACAGACTCCAAAAAGGACAATCACCTGGGTTTCGGCCTAGGATTCCATTTTCGAAAGCCCTGCCGAGCCACTCGATTCCACTGATAGCGATGCATCCCTTCGGGGGCTCCGCTCTCTGCCGGGGCCTTCCCCAAGTTGGATCTTCATCTTTTCCACCTGTGCCAGACGAGCTGATCTCTCGCGATCTCTCGTATCTGCCATCTGGGGAGAGAAGGCATTGAACGCTGGTCCAACAGGTGTCGCTGGTGTTTCTCCATGTTGGACTAGGTAAGCATTGAAGCGGTCTGTGAGCTCTGTGAGAGCCCTTCTGGATGCAAGAAGCTCGGTTTTGAGCTCGAGATTCTCTGCTCCCAGTACCTCTGGGCTCATAGTGAGATCTCCCGGCTCGAAACGTCCAGTTTCTCTGAGCATGGTTTCCAAATCCTGGGTTGCTGCCTCGATCTCTTTCTCCAACTCCTTGACTTCTGCTTCGTAGATCTCCTTCTGTGACTTCCGATGAGCATCGAGACGTTCCTGGAATTGCAGCCATGCTTTCTTCTTGGCAACAAGCCGCGCCTTCAGCTTCTCGAGCTTTTGCGTGGCTTTTTTCCGGGAATTCAAGGACTTCTGCTCTGCCTGAATCTGTGTCAAAGGACCATTCTCCAGCACCTTGGCCGCCTCCTCCGAGGTCTGCAAGCCATGCTCGACCAGGTAAGCAGCCACCGCCTCCTTGATCTGCTGCGAGTCCACAGACGGCGTAGATGCCGATGAAGAGGACTGCACTGATGAAGAGTAGGCAGGAAATTCGATGTCCCCATCTTTCTTGCCTTTGCTTTTGTCCTTGTTGAGCTCCTTCTTGTCTTCTCCCTTTCCTGTCTTCGGCCATGCGCCACTCCAGTAGTAGCCTTTCTGGCCGGTACCCTTGTAACCACTCCATCCCATTGGCGTAGAGTGGTGATTCTCGAGGATCCTCACAGCCCTTTGTAGCTTCGCTATCCTCGATGGCTTGATCCAGTGGGTGGATCGTGATTTCTGCAGGCGCAGCAGCTTGCGAGCTTTGGATCGAACAAGTCTTGCTTTCCTGTGCCAGCTTGGTGAGGAAGGATACTTTCCCGTATTGCAGACTCACTAAGAACTCGCCCCCACCAACAAAGTTCCCAATGGCAGCAACGATGAAAGCACCGTAAAGACGTGCCGTGATACGGCACTGGGGTTCGCGTCTACCTGGTAAAAACCTGGCACTTGAGCCCTGTATATATATATATAGTTAATTGAAAGATGAAGAAATAGAATGTGGAATCTCTTGTTGGCTGATTCTGTTTGTAGGTTGATCGGGGTGTGACTTGAAGGATTTGCTTCAGGTCTTCATAGAGTCACAGATCAAAGGTTTGCCAACTGTCAAGTTTGTAGGAGTTGGAATGACTTGGGACGACGTGGGGATAAAGTGGGTCAGTGGGGCACCGCGGAGGAACAGGCCCTCGCTACATGAAGTTTTGAATGCACTGACTTGAACCACATGTTTCAAGACGATGAATGGCATTTTTGCTTCAAACTTTTCGAGCCAGGTGCCAAGTTGTTCCATGTCAGCATTTCTATCTTAGCATTCTGGCACATTATGTTAATGCTCTGCCACATCAACTTGGCACTGTTTTAGTTAGACAGTTTGATGCTGTTCCATTTCAGCGGCGTGACTTTCACATAAGTACTCACAGCAGACGAAAAACGCCTGCACTCACAGGTGCAAACACTTTCGGACACCACAGGCGTTTGGCCATGTGTGGCCCTTGTGCAGGTCACCCGTCAACGCTCCGGCGGGTCTCCACGCTCGGGCGGGTCTCGACAGTCTTCTCCACGTCAAATGGAGGTGCCAGGCCATGTTGAGGCCAGGATTCTTTGGTGAAACGACTCTTGAGTGAAAACTCCTTTTCAAGAAATAGAGGTCAGAGGTTAGCCACTCTCTTGTGCCAACTGAATCAGAACCAGCTGAGTGAATCTGGAACGTAATTCATTACCTCGTGGAAACATCTGAGTTCAACATACGAACTCGTTTGCTGTGCGTCAGGAGAGCTCCGACTCGGAGGCCTCCGAGGCCATGAAAGCGAACAGGCGAGACGTCCTGTCGAACAGGACACCATGATGTGAATGTACATGACACCATGTCACCATGAGATACCAGCACTAACGATGTCTCTTGTATGATTCCTAGTTTTGTGCCTCGACCAGGTCTGATCTGGCGCGAAAAGGTGAAGTCTATCGGATTGCGTATGAGAAGCTTGGTGGTTTTGGACAATCTTTGGAAAGGCTTGACAGGTGTTTGAGGGATGTATTTATCTACCCTTGCTTTTACTTTGTGGAGAATCCATCGATTCCAAATTTGGTTTGCTTTGTATGCTAATTGCATCTAATTGCCGACCGGGCCAAAGGCTGAGAAATGCAAAAAAAGCCTCGGTTTTCAACATCTGTTCAGCACCCTGATAGGTCTGAGAAGATCGATATGTTAAAGCGCTTTATGGTGGCAAGGGGTGTGCAAAGGTGTTGTCCGTTGATGACCATATTGACCGTTGATCAATCAACCCCCCCCTTACCTGGACAGTCAAGCATCTCTACATGGGTTGTATGTATCAGAAGTCAACATTATTTGGAGTGTGTTCAGTCCTCTTTGAGGGTTGCTGCAACAAGTTGCAAGTCAAGCTTTGGTAGCTCTCGCTCTGAGAGTTCTTAGGAGAGCAATTGATTGGGGCATGGAGCCAGACGAGGCCAAGGAGATGGCGAAAGCAGCGACTTTGCGCAAGGTTACAGGGACGTCTGGCACACTCGATTGTTTGTGGGCAACAACACAGCCGATCAAAATTCTGCATTTTGGATTCCACGGGACCCCTGTAGTGAACCTTGTCCGCCTTCTTTGTGATTGACTGCAAACTAATGCATATCCCGTTCCCAATATTGCATGGACTGAGCCCCTTTACCTCATGCATGCGCCTGAGGCTTATCGCAAAGCTTGAGAACATGGCAAAGCCATCCAGAATCCAGCGATGGAACAAGATCACCTTTGCTCAATCCTTAAATGCTACAGCCAATACATTGCCCACAGGATTTCCAAAGCATCAGAACTGTACGGAGTCTAAAGCCTACTGTTTGACAAATCCAAGCTGGACCTTTGTGAAAGCTTCTTGGCATCGTAGCGGTTGCGTTACTTGCCATTCCTTTTGCTGAAAGAATTCGCCGGCAAAGCATCAGCCGCTGTCATGCTCCCAAGGGAGCCCGTTTCGCTAAGTGGTGTTGACCATAGAATACTGCAAGAGGTGACAACCAAGTCATCATTGAAATTCCGAGTTGGAGGTGTTTTGTGGCAGATACGGCCATGACAGTGGCAGTGCTCCATTCTTTTTTGCACGGCTATGTTATTTGTTGCGCCAGTGGTGCTAGAAGACTGACACAATGTTAGCCAGGCGAATCGTGCCATTTCACCGAAACGATATAGATAAATTACGATTCCCAATCATTAATGAACACATATTGTCAAACATATACATCCACCATCACTTGGCATTGCAACTGCAATGCACGAATTTCAATCGCATTCGATACGTTTTAAAGTTAATCCTTCTTTAAAAGAAGAATTAATTAATTTTGACATCGAAAAAAAAAAAAACAAATAAACAAACTATATATTAAAATATATACACATTGGAATATATATATATAATATAATTGATTTTTTTGAAGGAGACGCGAGAGTGCAAGTTTTGTTTTTAAAACTATTTATTGTTTCTAATATTACGATAAGGCCTACTAATAGGCGCGCGCGCGTAATTCGGCTAGATTAAACAATTCTAAAAGTTTGCCGAGATTTTGGGACTTTCAGCGAAGATATTTTTCTTTTTGGCGGCTTTATATTTGGTGCTCGGTTATAACGTTAACGGAAAGGATCCGAAATAACTTGATTAATTTGGAGATTTTAAATTTTCGATTTCCCAAAAAGACTTGATTATTTAAAGACGCTTCGCGTCGATAGCCGCCTATATCGCGTACGAACAACCGAAGTTAGTGAAATGGAAGTAGCCATTTAGGCGCTGGGTTGGGGACAAGTGTAGCCATCTAGGTTGGCTGCCTTACGGCATTGGAGCCATCTTGGGGCCAACTTCGTTTACCTTGGGGCCTATAATGGTGATATAACTTCGGCCTTGCCAAAAGCCATCAAATATACCTCCAAAACGCTGTCCTTAGTGGGCCTGTAGCCGAACAAGAATCAACGCAGCAACCACCCCAAAACACAAAAGCTCTTCCAAAGCGCTCTCCCCAGTGGCCCTGCAAGCACGACGTAACCAAAGGCCATCTAAAAATGTATCTCCAAAGCGATCTTCCTAGTGGCCCTGCAGCTCAACCGTAGCCACGCACGCGTGAAAAAAAGGGGCGCCAGGTTGGCTGTCTTACAGCTGCGTTGGAGCCATCTTGGGTCAACTTCGTCTATCTTGGGGCCCATAATGGTAATACAACTTCGGCATTGCCAAAAGCCATCCAAAAAATACACCTCTAAAACGCAGTTCCCAGTGGCCCTGCAGCCGAGCAAAAATCGACGCAGCAACCACCCCAAAGCACAAAAAACTCCTCCAAAACGCTCTCTCCAGTGGTCCTGCAAGCACGCCCTAACGAAAAATCATCCAAAAATGTACCTCCAAGCCGCTCTCCCCAGTGGCCCTGCAGCCTAACCATAGCCGCGCGCGCGCGCGCAAAAAAAGAGGTGCCCCCCTAGCAGAGCTATATGCATAGGAGGTGTTTGCTAAAAGCTCGACGGCAAGAGCCCCAATAGCACGCCCTGCACCGGATTTTGATATTACTGCTATACCACTAGGCAAAAAGCATGATGCTTGTTTGATTGCTCCCAGGTCGATGGAAACATGAATATGGAACGGGTGATGATTTTGAGGTATGACACAGCACTCCAGAGACTCGTACGTAGGTCAATCCATAACAGATTCTACCAAACAATTACAACCATACACAATCATGTATTGATATCCAATGTCCATGCAGGTAGTATTCCTATCTACTGTCCAATCCACAAAAAATCAGCTTAACCGATAAAATCCGGTTCACCCGATTATTGCTTTTTGTAGCCAGGTTTGCTATCCAATTTTGAGTTTGGGTGATGCCAGTAACCATTTCACCTCAGGTCAGATTCCAATATTGCTCATACTGTTAGTTTATTCACATGTTTGTCCAACTGTAGTTGTAATCATCTTGTGAGGTCATGCATTAACTTGCGCTGAATTGTCTTTGTTCAAGAGACCAAATTTTTCTGTCCACTGTCCACCAGCCTGGCGACCTGGCCTATGTGCAGAGAGCTCACCAGGAGGGGGACAGCCGGGAGCGATTGTATTCTTGCCTGCTGGAAGAGTTCTGGTAAGAACAGCTGTGAAGCAATCCATATGGCCTCGCCACCTTTTTGATGCTTGGGCTAAAGCCCCGAAAAGCCAATATGATCCGATAT
>CAXAMN010028040.1:43814-58934 GCA_963970005.1 Durusdinium trenchii
CTTCCTACGTGATGAAAAATGCTTTCGGGCCACTCGTCGTCTAGTTTTTAACAAGGCTTGCTATCCAGTTTTGAATTTGGGTGATGCCGGCGTGGAACGGAGCAGCAACGACGCTGCGGCTGACGAGGTGTGTGGGACGTGGAAACGCTCTGCCTGAAACCGGGGCAGCGGGCCCCGGAGCTCGGCGTGCCCGGCGTTTTGGACGCGGTGGCTGGGTTCTCGGAACCGTGGAGGGCAACGACAATGTGGGTGTCGTTGCTATCGGGGCCCACGAGGTAGCGAACCTCTGCTGTGACCTGGAGGCTGTGGTCCACCATGCGGAGCAGGTGTGCCTGGGGTTAAAAGTCACCACAAACTCGTCGAACGCGGACGCTCCGAGGCTGTGCGTGCTCCGCGCGCGCGCGGCCTGTGAGACTCCGCAGGCGGGCGTGTGGGGTGCACAGTCGATCGCGCTAGTGGACGCCGGCTGGCAGGAAGAGGTTGCGCGACGGGCAGCCGCCAAAGAGAAGGAGCGGAGCGAGAAAGCCCGGAAAGCGGCAGCGGCCAAAGCACAAGCGCAGGCGAAGGTGCGAGGTTTCCCATCCCTTTTTTTTGTTGGTATCTCTCTAGTTTCTCGAAGAAGTATCCCGCGCGCAAGGCCGACAAGAAAACTTCCAAAGAGTACCCCAGACCCCGCGTTTCCGAGAAGATCGACCCCTAGGTTTCCCAACAAGAGAGCCACTATAAGAGTGTCCGAACAAGGTGACCTGCAAGAGTGGCCGACAAGAGTGGCTAATAAGACTCCCCGAGAAGAGCGTCCAGCGACGCATCCGCACCTTCCCGGACGCCTGCGAGCCCCGGCGAAACGGCAGGCGCTTCTGTTTTTGGGGGTGGGAATCGTGTGTATCGACGCGAACTCGCGCGAAGCCGCGCGCAGGCCGCCACGGCCAAAGCAAAGGCGCAAGCCGCCGCCGAAAAGAAGCGGCGGCGCGGTGCCAGAGCCGCGGCCCCGGACAAGGGGCCCCCGGAAGTCGCCCTCGGAGTGACGCGGGTGATTTTTGCGCGACGCGGAGCGAGAAGAGGCAAGGCGCCAGGTGGAGCCGGAGTGCGTGCCCAGTGCGGCCAATCACAAAACCCAAGGTAGGGCACCAAAGCAAGCGGGCGCTAATCGCAAAAGTCGCACTGACCACGAACCACGTGGCCACGGCAGGAGTCCAAGAGCGCCTTGCGCGCGCAACCTGCGAGGGCCTGAGTCCAGAGCACGTAGTGCACGGGCATGGCGAGAGCGAATTGTGCGCGTTGTGCGCGTGCGCGTGTCGCTCGTGAGGCGGCGGCGCCTCCACACCAGTGGCAGAAGAGGACAGGGCAGTGTTACGACCGACGGCCGGGGGCGCGGTGACGTCCATGCGTCGCGGTCGCGGGCCAGGCGGACGACGGGGAGCGCGCCGGCTTGGCGGAAGATCGCGCCGACGACGAGGCAACGCAAGGCGGATAATCCGGCGCCGCATCAAATCTCGTTCGCGGCACAAACGCCGAAAAAAACCCGAGAGGTCCGCACTGCAGGAGCAGCGAGAGGCTGCAGAGGACAGGTTTTGAGCCGTGTCTGCCACAGGGGGAAAATCGCGGACGCGCGCCGACCGACACGGTGAGGCTGCGCACGCCAAGCGGCAACGCCGCAAGGCGTGCGCTGGCCGGGATTGGCCGTATTGCGTGGAGGTATGTCCGGGCGCGTGGATGGGGGGCACCGGGCAAACGGACAGATAGTGCACAAAAAACGGCTTTGCAAAAAACCTATTCAACTAATTTCGTAGCAGGCCCGAGGCATTCGTGGAACTTGGTCCCAGTCGCGGAAAACCGGCCGCGCAAAAAAAGAGCACGAACCTTGGTAGAGCTGCGTAGATGCATTTTTGATGTAAACCTCTCGGAGAAGCGATGTCTGTTGACACCCTGCTCGCACCGTCGCCTTTTTGCGAGGGCCCCCCCCCCAAAGCGCTGTCAGACGCGCCCGGGTCAGATTCCAAAGTGTGCCTGTAGTTGTAGTCATCTTGTGATGTTATGCATTAACTTGGCGCTGGCTTGTTTGTGTCCGAGAGACCAAGTTTTTCTGTCCACTGCCCACCACCTGGCGACCTGGCTGGGGCCGATCGCTATGTGCAGAGAGCTCACCAGGCCGGGAGCGATTATATTCCTGCCTGCTGGAAGAGTTCTGGTAAGAGCGGCTGTGAAGCAGTCCATATGGCCTCGCCACCTGTGATGCTTGGCTAAAGCCCCGAAAAGCCAATATGATCCGATATCTGCATGTTATTCGAGATGGGAGATTCGAGATCCGAGATCCGAGATTCGGGATTTGAGATCCAAGATCTGAGATTCGAGATGCGAGAGCCGAGATTCGAGATGCGAGACTGGGGATTCGAGATCCGAGATCCGAGCCTCGAGATCCGAGTATGTAGCTGGTGGTTTTGAGGTATGACGCAACACTTGTTATGCGCAGGTCAATCCACAACAGATTCTACCAAGCAGTTACAACCATACACCATCATGTTTTGATATCCAATGTCCAGTCAGCTATTCGTATCTAATGTCCAATCCCCCCCCAAAAAATTTAACCGATAAAATCCGGTTCGCCCGAATATTGTTTTTGTAACCAGGCTTGCTATCCAGTTTTGAGTTTGGGTGATGCCAATAGCCGTTTCACCTCAGGTCAGATTCCAATATCGTTCATATTGTTAGTTTACTCACATGTTTGCTTGAGTGTGCCTGTAGTTGTAGTCATCTTGTGATGTTATGCACTAACTTGGCGCTGGGTTGTTTGTGTCCGAGAGACCAAATTTTTCTGTCCACTACCCACCACCTGGCGATCTGGCTGGGGCCGATCGGTATGTGCAGAGCACTTACCAGGCCGGGAGCGATTGTATTCCTGCCAGCTGGAAGAGTTCTGGTAAGAACGGCCGTGAAGCAGTCCATATAGCCTCGACGCCTTTGATGTTTGGGCCAAGGTTCCGAAAAGCCAATATGATCCGATATTTGCGCGTTATTCGGGATGCGAGATGCGAGATTCGAGACGCGAGATGCGGAGTTCGAGATCGGAGATCCGAGCCTCGCGAATCGATATCCGAGATGCTAGATTCGAGATGCGAGATTCGAGATCCGAGTTCCGAGATTCAAGGTGCGAGTTTCGAGATCCGAGATTCGGGAATTGAGATCCAAGATTTGAGACTTAAGACGCGAGATTCGAAATTCGAGATTCGGGATTTGAATTCCGAGATCCGAGATGCGAGAGCCGACATTCGAGATCCGAGATGCGAGGGCCGAGATTTGCTATCCGAGAGCCGAAAATCGAGATGCGAAATTCGAAAATCGAAATTCGGAATTTTAGATCTAAGACCTGAGACTCGAGATGCGAGATCCGAAGAAGTCCGAGATCTAAGATGCGAGAGCCGAGATTCGTGAGTCGAAATACGAAATTCGAAATTTAGGATTTGAGATACGAGAACCGAAATTCACGATTTATATGGGAAGATGTATGGAAACGATTGAATTAGTAATGGAAAATTTATGAAACTCTAGCGTTTTATTCGAAAAATATAGTAATAATAGATCAATAGATATTTAATAAATATATACCGATGGATTATTTATATATAATATTTAAGATATATTTATAAATAATTTTGAAATATTTATGATCTTGAATATTTAAATTTCGAAAAATAATATATAATAATAAAGATTGTATATATTTCTATATTGATTATTTTATCGTTTTGGATTAATAATATTATTAATTCTTGATATGATCGAAGGAATTGTTATATTGATATATTTTTCTATATTCTATATTTATATTTTTTTAAACGATCTAATTATATAAATTTGATATTATAGAATTATTAATATTCGTAATATTTTATATTTTTAAATATATACAATTTATGAACGAAATACGATTTGTTATGAAAAAAACATGAAATTCTTCTTGTATGAAAGATTTATAAAATGAAGATATATATTTAGGATATTGAATTATGGCAATCTTTATACTTTAGAATTTTGACACGTCGTTAATATTTATAGGTTTTTGTAGAAGATAGTGGACGACGTTGTTTTTGAATAATTAATATTAAATTGAAAGATAATCTTATTTATAATTATTTGCCTTGATGCTAAAATATTATTAGGCAATATAATAGGGTAGTTACGTACTAAACATGCTTGTGGTATCGAATATATCTCGGAAATAAAGAGAAAAATAAATATAATCTTTATAATTTAAGGAGGATGATGAACGAGCCGCAATATCCACAAAGATGAACCGCGAAATCCGTAAAATCCTCGCAAACGAGGGTTATATGAAGAGATTTGGTCTGCAACAAACTAGAGGGAGGCGATTCTTTAAAACGCTAGGGTTTCTATAGGCATTCGCAATGGGGGGCAAGGTTGTATATAGGAGTGGCGCCGAGGATAATTCAATATAACGACACACCTGTTCTTTTCGTAAAGATATTCAATCAAGATCCTTTTGGATCGCATCTCCGAATTATTCGTTGATATTTAGATGGGGACGGTGGAGGATTTTCTCCGAATCTATATAATTATTTCCATCGCAGCGGTTGCCCCAGAATGATCGCAATATTCCAATTGCAAACCGCGCTCCTAGGCTTGGATGGATTGCCAATGCATTACCCTCCCCAGATTTTATTAATAATTACATGATCCTTGCAGAAAGTGTTGCTAAATATTGCTGAGGCCGGAATCCCAAATATTGGTTGAATATATTTTTATTGCCAAAAATTATGGATCACCTCAATTTTTCTTCTATTTATATAACCTATTATTTCCGTAGGCATACAAAAGAAATACGGTCAATATTTTGCTATATATATGTTTTAAGTATTCTGTCGGCCTTTGCCCCGCTACCATCTTTGTTTTGTTCCTTTTCCAACTTGGGCATTTTCTATTCTCTTCGTCCGTAATCCCCCGTTATTGAAAATAACGAATCAATTCTAATGTATATATATATTCTTAATTTCTGCTTGGCACATCTGTAATGGTTACAATGGTTATCAAAGTGTTTTTTTTATTTATAAAATTCTTGTTATTTAAGGCTATTACGAATAAAATTCTTTAGATTGTTTGATTCCAGAATCATATATATATAATATTTTCTATATTTTTATATTATATGATTATAATACGATACGATAATTTTAAATTTTGATACAAGATTTAATTGTAAGATAAAATTAATATAATGTTTCCTTCTTTTGATTGTTTTTGTGCTGTCTGGATGGTCAATCGTTGTCTGTTGCCCCAGAAATGATAGAGCATTTAATATTGGGAAAATTGGCCGCTTAACTTGGGAATTATTTCACCCGTTACGTTGCTTCTCAAAGAATTCTTCGCAAAAACATATTTTTCCTTAATCTTTCTGACGTTGTCTTGTCAGACAATTTTATCCAATAACATATCTCAAGAGATATCTTTAGCATATGAGATTAAATCGTCCACTCTAGCCATCAAATTTTTCTGGGACATCATATTGACACTTGATCCCTATACAGGCAATACCGACAACCTCAAACCCATCCTTCGGGATGAGGCTTGGGATGGCCTCCCTGATGTCATGACGCTGGATAAGCGGCCCATCTTGATTACATCAACCAATATTTCTTCCTTCCTCAGACGAATGGACAAAGCTCTATTATGAAAGACGGCTACATCAAACATAAAAAATCAAGGGGCACTATGTCCAGCGACTTCTCAGGGGCAATGGCTATGAGATAGCTTGGACGGGTCTCACCAGCCACCAAACACGTCGAGGCTTGCAATGCATGTTGGAACATATGGGAGGCCAACAATTCCAACATTTTTCCGTCAACGCAGAGACAAAGAAAAACATCAGTGGCCCTGCTGCTAGCGAAGAAGACTAAGACGCAGGGTGAGAATTCATAAATAATTTCATTGGATTTATTGGCATATCCACCGTGCTGGAAACCTAATTAATGGTTGGAATTTGAAATTGGTGCAAAGGACGTTGGATTTTCTCGTCAATAATGACACGATAATTGCCATCGTTTTTCGCTGTGATTTCATTTTGGATATCTTGGAGACAGAAATCTTGGAAAATATGGAAAGGATTGTGATATATTTGAGTGGAAAAGATTTGCGCCGGCAAGATTCCAATTACGATGATAATATAATCTTCCGACATATTAAATTTTTCGATATTTTTCGTTGAATTTTCTGCGATATTTTTCTTGCTTCTTTACGATGACGGGATAAATAGGAGATTAAATTACTATTAAGAAGACGAAGAATATTTTATCGAGACTATAATTTGGAAAAACTTTTAAAAGAACAATAGACGACTATATTAAATATATTCTCTATATAATTCATTATTGGAATTCTATTTTGGAAAAAACATAGGAATTGATGATATTAATTGGTCGCGCCCCTTGATTTTTTGACTATTGAATTTTTAATTTGCTATTATCTTTATCTATATTTTTTGTTATTCGTGGTCGCGTTGACTAACCTTGTCGCGTCGGCCGGCTTTGTGGTCGGATGCTTTTATTTTGTTGATATTTTATTATATATTGATTCCTTTTTTTGGTTACGTTGGTTAGTTTTTTGCTATTTTACAAAAATAATTGATTTCGGCATTGTGCATCCATGCGCAACGAAAAAGAATTTTCGTAATAATATTTACTTCTTGCACGAAACACTATAAGGAAACATTTCTAAATGGATGAACCTCATTACTTCGCAATATCATTTAGATTTAACCGAATATCATTGCTCTCCTAATTGATACGAAAATAATATCAAGAAATACATTATGGAAATTAAGACGGATATTCCATGAAAAAATCAAGAAGAAATAGATATTAAGGTATAGAATAATAAGGTAATAACATTTTAAAAATAGAAATTTGTTAACATTAAATACTATAGAATATTAATATTTACGTAAATTGAACAATATAAGGAATAGAATAGTTACATATTTGTTTTTTTATCGATCTATATTTTTTAAATTAAACAATATAAGGAATAGAATAAATACGATTGTTTTCTTTTTTAAATATGTACTATTGAAAGAATAAATATATATATATATATTCTAATGAGTTATTTGTGAAAAATTATTTATATGGATTTTTTGGCATGATTTCTTAATTTGAACTATTTTAACCAATATAATATATTAGTAAAATATATAATTGTAATTGTTTCTTGAATAATTCAATTATATAAACTAATATATTTTTAGAATTATTATGCTTCTATTTCTATTGATTTTTTACAATTTGAAATATATATATATTTTTTGATTGATTGCGGGTTGTGATTTCTTTATACTTAAATTTTGGAAAATCGTATCATACGAAGATTAATAACTATATTTCTTAAAAGACGGTTTTCAATCGATTCGATAATTGTTTTTTTGATATTATGAATCGGAATAGGATGATACATATAAGAAATAAATTCAAGATATGGATGAAAAGAATATAAAGAAATTAATTTGATATATATAAATTTTAAAATATATAGATTATTTTTCTATATTCTTTATGGAATATTGGATGGTTTTAATGGAAAGAATTATATTGAAATCTATTTAATTTGATTAGGAATGGAATCGCGTGGGGGGGGCTGAACCATCTGAGAACCCTAGGGCCCTTCTTGAACCTGCACGAACCTACCGACGATACCGATCACAACTTGCCTTTGAGGGATTCTTTCCCCGATGACTTCCGTGCAACTCTTTCGACCGACAAGCACCGCAATTCTGACTGACACCGAAATAGATTATATATATGCTATTTTTGATATTGAAATTTCAATTATTTTAACTATGAGAATATGCAATATCTATTTAATTACTATTGAATTATATTTCATTTATTTTTTAGCTTCTATTAATATTACCATATGAACATCGTTTATATCATCTTTTCGGTTTCGAACAAAGATAAGATGTAGCTCTAGATTTTTGACAGCCCCAAAGTCGGCCTACTCAAGGAATCCTAATATCGCTACAGGGCACCGTGCAAATCCCCACCAGGGTTGGCATCCCATTGAAAGCTGGGTCATAAGACCGCGCAACATTCCAGAATAGCTGCACGAGATCCGATATAGGTAGCATTTACTCTGCCGGCAGAACGCCGAAACCCAAGACTACCGAATTGAGCAAGAAGAGTTGCTTACTCCCAAGCCAATGAATGGAGATGAAGACCCATGAGCTCCATGAAGGTGGCACGCACCCATCCTAAATTTGCAAGCCAAGATTGCCAAATCGTGGAGGCGTGGTCTTGGTTATATAATGCAATCTAAGCGTGGTCTATGCATCCTGCACCGCAAGAGAAATAGAAGAGGTAATAAGCAATCTATATGATTATAATGGTTAGCTGCCCGGTCTTGCGCCTGCGCATGATATCAATCTATTTGGCCGCTCGGTCCTGGCAAAATGATGTGCAAAAGAAATTAACCCCAATAGGAGAGCACAGGCCCTTATAATGGCCATTGGCCTGGACAATACAACCAAGGTCAATAAAGCAAATATAATTAATTGGCGCTTGTGCAACAACAGGGATTACCGCAGCGCTGGAAAGTTAATTACAACCCTCAACTCAGGCAAGAGACCCTACCAATGGATCAAGCTTCGCAGGACTTCCCGGAAAAGGCAACCCGTTGGCAAAACACGGCGTAATGTCCAATTGGACGGGGGGGTTATAAAACAGGCACCTGGATGTTGCTGCCCCCCAACGGCGGCATAGCCCCCCCAATGATGCCAATAACAAATATTATATCACCAAGGCGCCCTTTTGACCCACCGGCAACAGAAACAATGACCATATTATGGAAGAAGATTTTATTGACACATTAAAAGGATAAATATTGTGGGGACGACCTTACGCGTGCATGGCAGAAAACAGGTCTTGCCCTCATCATAAAATAAATAGATTCGGTCATGATCCCTGCAATAATATTGCAATCACTGCTAATGCAATTCTTCAACTCCCTCCAAGAAATAAAATGAAGAACAATAGGTATTTGATTGCCCAAAATTTAATAACATTCGTCTATATATATATATATATAAATGATAAACCTCTAAACTTAATAAACCAAAGCCGGCAACACATAAACATTGAAATTTGGACATCCTCGATAAAAAATCGTTTTCTAGAAAAATCAAAAAACCGCTAGTTGAATGAAAATAGAATAATAAATATAATCATTTTTTGATAATATATATAACAAAAATATTTTCATTCATTAGAAAATATTTGAACTACATTAATCCTATCAATTCATTATATGTATATATTGTTAAAATAGATATACAGATATGTGTTATTATATGTATTGTTAAAATAGATATACATCATTTTTGTTACAAAAATATATGCGTTTAAATATTCTAACCTAAAAAACATAGAATATAGATCCTATTTGTATATGCATTTATAAAAATATTCTTCATTCTTTCATTATATTGTTATATATATATATACACTTGTATTTAAAATAGATATTGTTACAACAACTATTTTCAATCAATTTAAAATATATATATGTATATTTTTCTACATTATATATATAAACAGTACGGCTCCGATCGCGCATTTCCGTGCGCGGGCCCTTGTCGGTGGAGCGGGATTGGCGTTTGAAATGTACGTAGATTTAAAAAAAAAATGTTTTTTAGTTGAATTTCTACCGAAAATTGGGGCTCGAGATCGAATTTTCCTGGAAAATCGGAGGTTCGTCGTGTCTAGAGTCGCAAATTTTCCAGAAAATTTCGCGTTCGCTTTGAATTCGTTTGCTTCTGTACATTTGCGTGGGCAATCGGTAAATTTCAATAGAACATGTATATGTTCGGAGACTCCGCGTTCATTCAAAATTTTCAAGGAAATTTGACGCTTTTGCGCGCGGTCCTTGTTCCCAATGGCCCCCCGCGTATCGCTTGGCAATTTGCCGACGTTTCTTCGACGCCGCATTGCATAGCAAGGTATCATATTTTCATACAAACATATAATTATGCTATTATATGCGGTTGAACATTCAATCAAGCCACAACACATTACACAACACAACTAACCACAACGCAACACCAAGCCACCAACAAAGGGCCAAGAGCCATGGATGAAAATTTTACGCCTGACCACAGAAAGTGATGGAAGGATTTCCCCGAAAACCAAAATAAACCGATTCGATCTGGGAAAAAGAGATCTTAATTTAAGAAGAATCGGTTCGCAAATAGGGTTCGAAACCAGAATCGAGAAGGTTCAAGACGAGGAATTCAGAATAATCAATGTCAGACAGGCGCGAATGGTTATTACGTGAAATGTTCCGCAAATGGCTCAGGTAAATCCACACATCCGTCAACCTTTAAAGCTTGCCACGGAGCCTCGATGAGAAATATTCCGATAATTTACAAAGTAACCCAAACGTCATTGAATGAAATGAACATGAAATTCCTATTGGTTCCACATTGCAAATTGATATATATTTCCTATTCCAACTTAATCGCTAACCATATCGGGTTGCGGTATGTGCAGCGATTTAAAGGACGCAATTGCCGATCTGAGCTCGCTTAAAAACATGCGGTCTATGCACACATACTTCATACGGTCCATGCAGACACGTGCAACACGGTGTATCAATACGGTTCCGACTGTGCATTTCCGTGGGCGCGCCCTTGTCGGTGGAGCGGGATTGGCGTTTGAAATGTGCGGCAATTAAAAATGTTTTGTTTTTTTACTTGTTTTTTTCCCAAAAATGGGGGTTCCAGATCAAAATTTCCTGGAAAATCGGAGGTTCGTCGCATCTAGAATCGCCAATTCTCCAGGAAATTTAAGAATAGAGAATATATACGTTCGGAGACTCCGCGTTTGTTTAAATTGACGTTTTTGCGTGTTTCTTGCGTGCGGTCCTTGTTCCCCAATGGCCCCCTGCGTGTGCCGCTTGGGAATTTGCCGACGGTCCTGCGATTCCTCCCTAGGACGCCTTTTGGTATCTTAAGACGTCGCGTTGCGTAGCAACGTATCATACACACACACATATATATAAAATTGTTGTTTGTATTTCGTTGACGTAGATGATATAAACATGAAAATATCATTATCATCAAAGGAAATTTAGGGTGCAAAACTTCCGTGTTACGGACTCTCGCCAGCTCTAGCTCTAGTCAGCTCTAGTTCCAGTCAGCTCTCTAGCTCCAGTTAGCTCTAGTTTTAGCTCCAGTTAGCTCTAGCTTTAGTTAGCTCTAATCCCAAATAGCTTTAGCTCTGGTTCGCTCTAGCTCCAATCAGCTCTAGCTCCAATTAGCTCTATCTCCAGTTAGCTCTAGCTCCTGGAAAGTCAAGCTCTGCGGAACGACGGCTTCCGGACGGTCTCGCGTCATGCTCGAATTATGATCGAATCGTCCCTCCATTGTAACTAGAGTTTTCACCTGTTTCTGGTGTACGTTTTGTTGATAGAATTCCATTGCGTTTTGCAACTCCTAGATGATTTCCGCACTGTAAATGTGACTGCAAGTGTTGCTGCTGGATGAGTCGTCGCTGGAATTTCATTGTGTTTTGCAACTTCAGGATCGTACCCGCAATGTAATTGGCACTTTCATGTCTGCTTGGAGCATGTTTTCTAGATACATTTTTTGAGGAAATCTTGCAGAATTGCTTCGTTTTGCAGGTCTTCAACATGCATTTTGGAAGGACGTCGAGAGATAGCGGCTGAACGAAATGATGAATTTTTCCATACAAAGTATGGCTCCGAACCTGAAAGTCAAGCTCTGCGGAACGACGGTTTCCGGACGGTCTCGCGTCATACTTGGATCATGCTCGAATTGTCCCTCCAGTTATAACTAGAATCTTCACCTGTGTCTGGTGTACGTTCTGCTGATGGAATTCCATTGCATTTTGCAATTCCTGGATGGTTTCCGCACTGTAAATGGGACTGCAAGTGTTGCTGTGGGATGAACTATCGCTGGAATTTCATTGTGTCTTGCAACTTCAGGATGGTACCCGCAATATAACTGGCACTTTCATATCTGATTGGATCATGTCTTCTAGGTATATTTTTTGAGGAAATCTCGCAGAATTGCTTCGCTTTGCAAATCGTCAACATGCATTTTGGAAGGACGTCTCGCACAAAATGCATTTTTGAAAGATAGCGGATGCACGAAATGTTGTGACGTTCCATACAAAATGTATTTCCGAACCTGGAAATTCAAGCTCTCCGGAACGACGATTGCCGGACGGTTTCGCGTCATGCTCGGATCATGCTCGAATGGTCCCTCAATTGTAATTAGAATTTTCACCTGTTCCTGGGGTACATTCTGTTGATGGAATTCCATTGCGTTTTGCAACCCCTGGATGGTTTCCGCATTATAAATGTGACTGCAAATATTGCTGGTGGATGAATTATCGCTGGAATTTCATTGTATTTTGCAATTTCAGGATCGTACCCGCAATGTAATTGGCACTTTCATATCTGGTTGGAACATGTCTTCTAGATACATTTTGTGGAGGAAATCTCGCAGAATTGCTTTATTTTGCAGGTCTGAAATCTTGTGCAAAATGCGTTTTTGAGAGATAACAGATGCACGAATATTTTTTTCCATTACAAAATATAGTTCCGAATTTGGAAATTCAAGCTCTGCGGAACGACGGTTTCCGACGGTTTCGCGTCATGCTCGGATTATGCTCGAATCGTCCCTCCAGTTGCAACTAGAATTTTCACTTGTGTCTGGTGTACGTTCTGCTGATGCAATACCATTGTGCTTTGGCACCAACATTATCATCATCACACCAATATCATATTCTTCACCATCCTTACCATCCTCATCATTACAATCATCGGCATCGTCGTCGCAATCACCAACATCACCTTGCTCACCATCGTGAATATCATGACCATCATCATCATCGGTATAGTCATCACAATCACTAGCATCATCATCACCATCGTCCCCACTGTCATAACCGTGCCCAGAAGTGCGTCTTTCTTCTGGGCGCCCAGGCTGCACGTGACAGGGGTGCGGGAACGATGATTGGATGACTGCTTGGTCGCAGACCGCAGGGCGTATGTCAAGGGACATTCCGGATGCAGAACTATAGGTCAAATTGGTCTTATAGGAAATTTCCGCCGCCGGCTTGCCCGAGAATTACTTGTATACGCAAATGTATTTTCAAACCACACCACATTATGCAACGCAACTAACCACAACGAAAAGCATAGCGCGACACCAAACAACCAACAAAGGCCCAAGAGCCGTAGATGAAAATTTTGCGCCTAATCACAAAGAATAATGGAAGGATTTCCTCGAAAACCAAAATAACCCGATTCGACCTGGGAAAAAAATATATTGCGATTTGCAAATAGGATTCGAAGCCGAAATCGAGAAGATTCAAGACGAGGAATTGAGAATAGACAATATCAGACACGCGCGAATGAATATTACGTGATATTTTCCGCAAATGGCTCAGGTAAATCCACACAACCTTTAAAACTTATTACGGAACCTCGATAAGAAATATTCCGATAATTTACAAAACAACCCAAGAATCATTAATAAAATAAAGAGAAAACTTATTAATTAACAATTACAAATTAATATACATTTCCTATTTCAATTTTATCGCTAACCACATTGGGTTGCGGTATACATAACGATTCAAAAAAAACAACTATTTATATAATTTGCCCGAACATATACGATCCATATAAAAATATTTCATGCGGATTATATAAATACCATTTCGTAAATACATCCTAATTAACATCGAAAATAGATATTTAATAATAAATTTTCCTATAAAATCGGAAATTCATTAAAAAACGCAAAATTTCCGAGAAATTTCGCAATAAAAACACAAACAATTTACATCTATTCAAAATTTGCGAAAATAGCCTAATATTTTGCGTACGATCCTCTATTCTCCAATATGGCCCTATTTCCGTATATAATGTTTAAGAATTTATCGCATCCTTCAATTCTTTCCTAAAATATTCCATAATTTCTTAATATATTGTATTATCCATATTAAATAGATAGAATCGTATAATTACATATATTTATATATTTATTAAATTAGAGAAAATATGTTGTTATTATATTTTTAATCATAATATATAAAATAAAATATAAGAATACATAATCAATATCAAAAAGCAAATATTTTTTTATACGACTAACCACCAAAAAAATTACATACCACACCCAAATCGATTCGACCAAAAAAAATACAACAAACAATAAAATCAAAATCGAGAAAAATCAACATTAAACACATAATTAAAAAACATAATTAATATATGTACGAGGGACCTCCATGTATAATGTAACGTACTATTTTTTCTAATATATTGTCATGAAATATATAAAAGGATATTTCAAATTATATAAAACAAATTATATCAAACAAAGAAAACCAAATATTTTGTTTTTATATTCTATTTTTGAGATCTAGTACAAAATAACAATGAAATAACTACATATGTTTTTTTGTTTTGCGGTCTTACAAAAAAATAGAAACAAATAAATCCTTCAGGTTTCAAGGTTTCCAGGTATTTAGAAATTACAAAAAAATAAATATTTAGTTATTTAATTGTGCGACCTTCAAAAAATAACATTAAAAAAACTAAATATTTAGTTTTTTAGTTTTGCGGCCTTTTAAGAACAACAAAAAAAACTAAATATTTAGTTTTTTGTTTTGCTGCATTTAAAGAAATGGAATCACTAAAACCATTAAATATTTAGTTTTTTTATTTTTGCGGCCTATAAAAAAAGAAAAGTAAAGAAAATCAAAAAAACTAAATATCTATTTTTTTAGTTTTGCGACCTTCAAAGAAACAGACTAAAAATAACGAAAAAAAACTAAATCCTTCAGGTTTCGATTTTTCCAGGTATTTAGAAATTCTAAAAAAAATTAAATATATTTTTTAGTTTTTTTTTCAAGGCCGCAAAACTAAAAAAACTAAATCTCTACTTTTTGTAATTTTGCTGCCTTTTTGAAAAAACTAAAAAAACAAATATTTGTTTTTTTTAGTTTCTTTTTTAAGGCCGCAAAACTAAAAAAACCTAAAAAAACCTAAATATTTCAGGTTTCGGGGTTTCCAGGTATTTAG
>CAXAMN010028040.1:64713-132922 GCA_963970005.1 Durusdinium trenchii
TTGGAGGCCATCGCTACTAGGTTGGAGGCCATCGCTATTAGGTTGGACGCCATTGCTATTAGGTTGGAGGCCATCGCTACTAGGTTGGAGGCCATCGCTAGCCATCTACATGCTCTGGGCAAATCGCCCCGCAGGAACGAGGAAAGTTCCCATCATGAATCTTAACCTGCCTCCTCACCATCTTGGTCCAATTCATCGCCTGCGCATATTCCGGAAGAGTCTAGTACTAGCACTACAAACAGCTGGGCCAATCCTGTGATCAACTGACTACCTGCCAGGACCTTATGAGTTTGGCTGCAAACATGAAAATGGCTCCTCACAGGTCGACCTTTGCGGTTCACTAGCAGCAGGTTAACTTGATCAAGCATTGCGGGTACTGACCCGCTTTGGAAGCAGTCATCTTGGGGACTTGTGAACTGAACAAATTCGGAAAGATTGTGCCCACAAAAGCTGCAGTGTTGTACTGGAATTAAAAATAGGCAACCAACAAGAGAACGGGTACTCTAAACATGTTATATAGTTCAGATCACACTTTGGGGCATTCGAACAGTCATGGTGAATGACCTTCCTGTCTCGCCAGAATACCTCAATCCCCCAAGCTGGGCGGGTCCAGTCCTCCTTCTCGACCTTGCTGTCACAGCAGTCACAGCAGAATCTACCACCATTCACAGAATTTTGTGGTTTAGGACATCTGAACTTCATCAACCCAAACATGCCAGACACGGTTTGATCACAGCACACTGCTTGAAAAACACAACACGCCGTCTGTAGGTGCTCCGCCCGGCAGGTGATCAAAGATCCTTCCAACGTCTGCCGCCTTTCGCTCCTGGCACTCGTGACATGCGATGGGTCGAATGGGGAATGATGCGCCGAGGACCATCGCCGAGGACCATCGCTGGCCTTTAGTAACTGGTTTATATAATTCGTTTGAATGTGACGCCGTTCTCCACCGGGTAGAAAAAGCAGAAACCACTGTACAAACACTTCTGGGAGAGTCAAGCAGGCACAAGCGGTTGACAATGAAAATGCCTCATTGGAATCCTACTGAGAAAGTGCAAGGGATGCAATAGCGTCAATCACTTCATGCTGGATCGCGCCATTCTGTTCATGGGAACTGACTATTGCATTCTGCATCGCATTGTTGTTGTTGTGGTGGTGGTGGGTGCCGGGTATTGGAGCACACATCGGGTTCGGGGAGTCCGGGACAAAATTCAGAGCATCGTCTACGCCCTCTCTGATGATGCGCAGCGCCAGCCGCAGTTGCGATATTCTTCATGGTCGAGTGATGCGGATCATGAGCAAAGAACAGGCGGTTGTGCGGTTCGTACAAGTAGTGCCTAAATCATGAGAGGCGAACATATGAAAAGATCTTCCCGACCCCCAAAATTTGTGAAGATCTTGCCCATGCAAACCACCCTTTCGAAGTCAAAGTAGCTACAACACAAGTTACATCAAGTTACCATAAGTTATATACCATTAATTTAGGTTTGAGTTCGCCAGAACTTGCATCAAACATCGCGCACTCCCTACCACATTCAATACCATTCTTACTTGTACCCACACCTCACCACCCCGGGTACTTGGCACATGTGGCCCAAATCCATTGCTTTCGTTTGCCCAATAAGGAGGCTCATTGCACAAGCTACAAAATAATGACAATGCATCTCCACATTTGCTCAGCTTCAGTCCTGAGGTCCCTTTTCACCGCGGCCCTTGCCCTTGCCTTTGCCCTTGCCCTTCTTACCACCCTCACCTGAGACAGCAATCATAACGACTTGCTTCACTGTTGGATTTAGGCTCTATCAATCATAGAACTTCTGTATATAGTTGATTGCAATGCTGAGAAATGCTTCTATTTACGAACATCTGAGAAAGGTTTCCAGCAAACGAGCCTTCATCCTCGTTCTTCCCCACGCTGATGTTCTGGCGAACACGGTTGACTGTGAACTGTTCAATTCTAGAACGAGCTAAAGAACATGAAAGAAGGGTAAGTTTCGACCTTTTTGCAGCTGCACCCCCAAAACAACTGGAATTCTGTGGACAGCACCAGAAAGTGGCAAGTGAGAACGAATTCCCAGCTTGGACAATGGAGGGTTCCCACTTCGACACACCGGTTTCCTTCAGCAACGCATCGGCTTCCTTCTGCTCTTCTTCCGTGGCCTGACCAAGTACACAAATGTGATGCAGTATCTTGCTGACCCTCCAGAAAAACAAACGTGCAAACCTCCTTGGAAGACAATATAGTTTCCAAGGCTATGACTCTGGTATATGACAATTGTTTGTGCAGCTGACCCGGTTTCCCCCACACGCATTCCAGGGATTTCCTGTGTAAGTTTCGGAACGTTTCCAGGCCATTTAGATGCTCTGCTCGTCGAAAGCACTGATGGACAATCATCCCCAACCACGCACTCAACGAATTCCAACCAGCATCAACAAAAAATGATAAACATCATTTCGAATCATTGGGCTGTGGAAATGACCTCCAGTCCAGCTGGAAGACCGTGGTCTGCTTCAATCTCGGGGTCTTCCTGGTCCACGCTCATTGCAAAGCTTCAGATCAGCCGCAACGTGCAGCTTGCATAAGGACTGTCATAATCATAGCCATGGAAGTCATTACCCACTATGCTACAACTTGCACAACTTTGCTGCGTTCTATCCCATTCTCCCAGCTCGGTCCTGCCAGTCACCGATCTTGCCACCTTTGCCCTCCTCTGCCAATGAGCTTCGAAGGCAGGTTTTGTTATTAAATGATTTTCATCTTCGTCAAGGCTGTCCTGAGGTCCCTTCTGGCTGTGACCTTTCCCCTTCCCGCTCTTTTCCTGCTTGCCACCGTCACCTGCAACAGTAGGTCAGCAGCAAAATCTCATTTCACTTCCAAAGAAAGTTGTTTCAATGTTCAAAACGCCAGTGGCCAATCAGATCCACACGCCACACAGGCCCTAAACATACAAACACAGTTGGGGTCCCAGAGAAAAAAACTCCACCTTCAAACTCCTGTGCGGTGTTCAGCTCCTGTGGGTCCTGGCCAAATGAAAGACAATGACCGTGACTGCATCTACTATATTCGATATGTGTAATAGAATAAGGAGACCCTCCAACCACTGGGGTCTAGCCAATTTCCTCTTCAAGGGAGGTCTCCCTATTCGAGCAAGAGCAATGGACAACATCTCTGCTGATAGGAATCCGTTGGGTGTGGTCATGGTTGACCCCATTCTACTGTACTGTTGAAGGGTTAAAGGAAACAATTCTGCACCACATGCCACCAGAATACTGTAAATATCTGTAGATAGTGAGATGAGATGTTCTCTTTCTCAAAGTGGTGCAGGACAGATTCTCAAAGGATATCGGATATGTTCGAACAAAAAACACCTCTCAGGTTTTTGATGCCTTTTAGCTTGCGATGACACAGGGACTCCGGGAGACAAGCTGAGTATGGTCTAGTGAGGCTGGCTACAAGTGAAATGAATCCCTTTAACGAGGCATCCTTGAAAGGGGGCTCATTAAGGGCCCCCAAAAACCTTGATATTTGAAACTTGTACCATCCAAACCAACACCAAACGGGAAAGAAGCTACACTGACCGATCCACCTCACCGGCAGTGGCTGCAGTGGGATCTTCCATGACCCGATCCATGTGCCCGGCTTCCGAGATCACCTGCCGAGGAGTGCGTCACGATGCAGCCAAAACAGTTTCGCAGTCAGCTGATTCTACTGATTCTCAACTGATATGCCAAATCGTGCTCATGCGAAGGCTCTGTTTGATGCACCCAAAATTAATATCACATCCACTTTAATAAGCTCGTGACTCACATAGTCTTTTACAGCTGCCTCAAACAATAACAACATTATTCTTATCACTATTTGTTTCTATGGATTTGTGTCCAAATAGCCTTCCCTTCGCACCTCCAAACTGAGACGTGGCCTCTTCGCCGCAGGCTCCTGACAAGTGACACTGACAAGTGACACTGTAACTCTGAGGGAAAATCAATGTCGAAAAAACGTCAAATCCCGACGCACACTGTCAACCAAATTCTTGCAGGTGTTGAATGGTTTTTGTTTGACCCAGGAAGTGTGGCACCCTTAAAAACACGGAATTGATAATATTGATAGTGTTTGGGAACTAAATTTTCTCATCGGACAAATGTTCAGCAGGCTGTGGCCCTTGTTGACTATTTAAGCAAACTGTTTGCAGGCTTAAACACAAACACAGGATTTCAATCATGCTTACATGCCTTTGACCATTGATAGTGTCAGGCGGGGCTACGGACATCAATTGATTGCCTCATACCATCAGCTCCTCCGCTACAGGCGCCTCACGATCTTCGTGCTCTGCCTGACCGAACACTTGAGGCCGAGGGTAGGTGACGAAAGCTAGCAGGGGTGCATCCGGACTGGTGGGACATCAAGCGGATTGAGGCAAATGCTCATGAGGTAAAACGCTGTGAACATGTAAGACACACAAACAGCAATGACACAGCCAACCTTAGAATTGAAGTCCCCGATAATTAAGGAAGCGTGGCTGGACTTTGCCACACTATTCGATGCATCCGATGTGTTTACGAACCTGTGAGCTTGTTGAATCTGTTGCACCGTATCCCAAAACCTCCACGGAGGAGTTGAACCAAAGTGGATGCCATAAGAGGTGCCCAAGAGGTGTCCCAAAGGCAAAACAAAGCTGCTTGCATGATTTACTTGGTTTCTTCTATCAATGTCGATGTCATGAACCTGTGAGCTTGTTGAATCTGTTGCACCGTATCCCGGAGGAGTTAAACCAAAGTGGATGCCATAAGAGGTGCCCGAGAGGTGTCCCAGGGGGTAGTTGAACCCACGGGGGGGGGCCCCCCCCTACATATGAAGTTTTCACGTGATGCGGCGATCTCGAGGATTCCAGCCCCTCACTTGCTAAAGCAAGGACAACTCCAGCTAGCTGGTGCTAGCTTTCGTGATGAGTTCTGATTTCTATAAGCCAACTTCGTTCAATTCAATGGTCTAACTTACGCGTGCCTGAGATGATGCGAGGGAATGCCAAAAACCTCTGCTTACAAAGCCATACAAAACCAACGTTGAGTACTTAGTTGTCGCTTTTTGTGTCCCGGACGCCTGGTTCATCCTTCTGAAGTCAATTTTGGAAGACGCAACGATAATATGAACTACACATGGATATGGGGAAGCATTTATATATATATATATATGTAACAGAACACTGGGATATATTCTGGCATACATTTATCTGGCATGTTTTCTGACATTCTTCCTGGCATTGATTCTGGCACATGTTCTGGGCACTCTATCATTCTTTGTGGCCAATTTCCTGACACTCTTTTGATGCTTATTCTGACATTATTTGTGGTATAAACTCTGACAATATATCATGAATCATGGCATATATTCTGGTATAGTTGTTGACATTCTTTCTGGTCTTCTTTATATCTGCGATCTGGCGCTAGGCGATCGCGGTTCAGGCCCAGTAATCAGTACCCACAGCGCCCTCGCGGTTGAGGTCCGGCGGCGCCCACAGAGATCTGGCACTCGTGGTTGAGGTCCGGTGGTGCCCACTGCAGTCTGGTACTTGTGGAGGAGGCGAGGAGAGGAAGAGGAGAGGACAGCTCCGTTACAAGAACAATAGTTAAGGCAGTGCACAGTCCACACACTCACAAAGAATGGCATACTCTCCATGCACTGCACCTCCAGCAGTTCGTCCGTTCGTCGCACTGCAACCGTACCAAGGACGCTCCGCAACATGGGGGTTGTCTCCGCAACATCTGTACGGAAATGCGTCGCGTCCCAACTGTTGCTTTAGGGCAAAGGCCTCAACTGACCGAATGGACTTTTGTTCAGACCCAAACCAGCTTGTGACACTTGGAAACCACTTCTCTGTCGCAAACCTGAAGTGGCAGTCCACGGTCAGGGTTTGTGTGATTGACACTGCAACACCAGCAATGCGCTTTCTGCAGTTGAAACTGCTTCGACAGCCGATTGGTCGCTTTCAAGGCTTGATTCTTCTAAAGGCAGCAGCTTTCCGACGGGCTTTCCGGCTTCCTGCTCACTGTGGCTGCAATGGCACCACAGCTACCTTGCACAATGCCTAAGCATCTACTGTTTTCAAAAAGGCTGCAGGAACACCTGTCTCCATCTGTCTCCAACAGTTCAAATAGAAGCACCGTTTTTGTTGGAGACCCCATTGATCCCCATTGCTTGGCTCAGGTCCCGCCTGTGGCTCCTCGTCTATGAGTTCCTGATCAGCAGTCTCAAACCAATCTCAAATTTCGAATGGACGAAATTGCACTAATCATAGGTGGGTAGCAAAAACAAATGCAGTAGTTTCTGCGGAGTTTCATATCAAGCCTCGGAATACCAAGCCAAACATGCCATTCAGAATCAAGCTGAACAATTCAAGCCAGGGGTGATGCAGTTGACTTTACCAAGTGGTTTTCATTCAGAGACCTTGATTGCTTGCCCTCATTTTGCAGGGTTGAACGCCTTAGCAGCCTTAGCAGCCTCTGCTTCAAGCAGCCGCTGCTCAGCAGCAAGTTGATCTGCCACCTGTTCAGTTGATCACGGAAGGGAGGAGACCACCTGTGGACGCTGGAAGTATCTCATGTGAAATGGCTCTGACTAGCCAACTAGCATGAAATTTCCTCAACTTTGGAAATGAACGTCTCCGAAAGCTTTCAGCAACATTGACTTCAAAGTGCTATCCGAAAATTGTTACTGAATCTGCTAGTTCTAGCCTTCAGAATTAGTGGTTCCAATGCTTGGCTTTTTGGATTTAGCGGCTACAACGTGCTAGCCTTCAGAACCGACCAGTTCTCTACTTGAGAATTGGGTTTGGTAGGTGCTAGCGGCTGCTAGCGTGCGTGGATATTTATTAGGTCTTGTCCGGGAACCAATGTCGCATGGTCTCAGCTCAATTTGGTGGAAAACATGCAACTCCAAATCCAAAACCTAACTTGCCAACGACGCGGTAAAAGTTTAAAATATACCACAAACTCTCAACAAGGATCCGTGAGTTCACAAAAATGCTCCATCCACGGCGGTCCCATCTCCCAGCCCTGTATGTCTCATCTTTCGCCTCTTTGGGCATTGGCCAAGGTGTCACATCTGCCTGCCGCGGCGGAACCCGGATACACAATGCCCAAACTGAGGATTACCGTAGCTGCACCACCGGTTCGAGAAGGCCTGTTGGAATCCAAACCAGCCTGAGATGTTTAGCCTCGAGTACGCGATCCGGCCTACGATATATTTTGGGATTGGCCGGATAGACCTATCTGCGATTGCAACATTAGCAAACCTGGCTTCTCAGGATGGGGCCTCCCATATCTCCCCATAATCATCAAATCTTGCCTTCGGAGCTTCAGAGCTCCAGTCAAACGAGTCCAAAGACAGGTTGGTTGGTAAGAACGTGTGAGTTTTTTTCCACGGACCACGGAGCGGACCGCTGTACTGCAATACGTTCTACCTCCTTTAAACCTTGAAGAATCTTGAAGATGTGGGTTGTGGTTTGAAGAATAATTGATAATAATTGGATAATATTGGATACATCAATGGATCAAACAGGCTGACTTTTGATTGGCTGGCTGTCTGTGGCTGGCTCGGTCGAAGGTTTCGGCAGGGCTACAATCTACGAGTCGAAAGGAACCAATCTTACCATTTGTCCACCTTCCTTCCAACACAGAACTCTGCGCTCCCAAACCATCATGGTAGCTCACCTCTAAGGCAGGCAGTTGCAAAGCTGCCACCACCTCCTCTGCCCCTGCGCTCACCGACAGGAGGAAGGTTGTCAAGGCCTCACCGGAGAGGTCACAGGTGGATGAGGGGCACCTTTCACGAAGCCAAGTTGGTACAGCAGAGTCTCTCGGATGAACTATCCTATAAACTTGAAAAAAACATTCAAAGGCACTTCCCCTGGCGACTCTGCAAGTCTTCGCTGAAAACTGCAAAGCTTTATTGTGTCGCTTTTCTGCTGAAGGAAGTGTGGACTTGGAATTTCAGCACTTCAATGACTGCCCCAAGAGCAACCCTCCCTCCTCTCGAGCGTATGCAGCGTCCTCCTGAGAAAACAAGGTGGATGAGTTCAAACAACCCATAGAAGATTCAGCATTTTCAAGTCACCTCGCTCACTCCAATCCCATTTCAACAAAACAGTGCTTTGGGCCTGGGCATTGGGCACCAACAATCGTGCAAGCTCCACACAGATTGATGCTAGGGAGGCACCAGACACCAAAAGAAGTCGAGGGGCCTCGCGCATAAAAAGCGTTACATAACACACGGAAAGACATGTCGGCCACGGCCGCAATGACATGCAACAACAACATCGCCGCAGTCTTTCCGTTCAAAGGCTAGCGGCTAGCCTAGTGTCGCAGCTCTTCTCTCTCAGGCATCGGTCATGCAGAATCTTACAGAATCTAACATCTTAACATATCTTGAAAAAAAACGAACTTCAAACACCCTCGCTCTTAGGTTGAGGACCATCGCTTCTAATTAGCTTGGAGGCCGTTCCACCCGGCGTCGAAACATTCCAAAACATCCACAGCCAGCTGGCCTTGGAATTGGTCGTGCCTGGGTGCGAACGAACCACAAGCACCCTGTCTGTCAAACCGCTCATGATACTGAACATCCTCAAAGGAACAAGTAATGACTAGGTAGTGGAGTGGATTGGCAAAAGGTGCATTTTCCTTAGAGGACCAGCTGTCACCGGTGTCTCTGTTGTGATCAGTCTCCGCAAGCTCCCATGGCTTCCAATTGTGGTCAAGTGGCTGTCCAGGTAGCAATCCGCTGTCAACCCAGTTTCGAACTTTGACGAAAGGCTGCACTTGAGTTCCAGTGGCGCACCAACCTCCTTAGTCATTTGTAGATCACGCTGGCTTGCAGTCGATGTTATGAATTTCTACAGTATCTGCTCACACATGGCCCAACAGCTTTTAGACTTTTGACCAATACCCAACTGAACTTCTTGATATACTTGAAGCTCGGTAACCCCAAGAAGCTGGTGCTTTTGCTACCCCCACCACTCTCAGCTCTCAACACAATACAGCTCCAGTCAGAATAGACGAAGCATGCACGCTCTGGGATGCTTTAGCGCATCACGACCACCCCCAACACTGTCACTGGCAAGTGACAGTGATCTGAAGCGTCTCCAGTTGCGAGGCCACCTCCGCTGCCTCCCGATTATGAAGCTGACGATTGAAGAAAGGTGCCTTCGCTGCCTTCATTCTCCTGTGCTTCTTTCACGCTATTGCACCAGCATGCTATACTCTGTGAGTCACGGTTAGCATGATATGCTCACGTTTGGCGCTTTCTTGCAACATGACTTGAACGTCGGTGCCTCTGGGCGCTCGTAGACCGCCCGGTGGCGAGCGAGCAAGTAGCGCTGCGCAGGGAGCAACATCTCAGAGACTGCTTTCCCCAAAGCCTGGGACACAGCTTCACAGCTTCACGGATCGATCCGTTTGACCCTTGAAGCAAAGCCATGTCAGCCATGTCTGAACAATGTGAAGCATTTTTCGCGCATCGCTGGCTCCCAGGGTCCCCAACGCTGGGCTTTGCATCTCCTTGGAATTGTGCTGACACCCGGCAAACCTGGGATGCGGCATGGTGTGGCTGACAATCTGACGATGTGCTGGATTGGTTTCATAGCAAATATATGCAAATATAGCAATGTGATAGACCTTCTTGTGTTCAGTGAAATCAATTCAATGACGACAGGATCTCCCTGAGAGTCAAGCCGTGGCCAGCTTTTCCAGACCCAGCGCACTACAAAGGCGCGACCACGGCCTTAGTCCAGGCTTCCTGCCATCACCTATAGAAAGCTTGGGGCTTGCAAACTCAAGTCTGCTCTTAAAAATATCTTAGCCCGACTCCAAGGACATTCTGAAAGAAAAGGCTCGATCTGGGGGCCCTCTTGGGCCCACAATTTGAAGCCCTACCTCGTTCGCTTTCGCTTCATTGCCCCCTCCCTTGGCCCGGGCGTCCCGGCTCCCCCGTGATGGGCGGCGAAGCGACCAGTGGTGCCTCGGCCCTGAGCCTCGAGAGGAGCGGCGCAGGTAGAGCACCGTCCTCGACAAAAACGCCTCGGTTGACAACTTGGAAAACACAACCATTTGGACATATAGATGTGATGTTTTCTTTGGTTTCCGATTGCTTTGCTTTGGACATGGGTCGCATTGTACTGTAGATCTTTGGAGACACAACTGGCAAATCTCCAGCTTCAAGGCATACATAACGTAAACTTGCATAAACATCCATATATAAACAATCTAAAACAGCATCCCTGAATCTCTGATCTTAGGACTCCCAACCGATTGCTTTAGAATAGAAGCAACCACCGAGGCTTCAACCGTCCCGTGGAGACCCGAGTCGTCCCAGCTGCAGCGGGACACACTGCCGGAACTTCAGCTGTTCAGCCAAAGCCTCCCAGGCCTGGCGGTCAATCTTTTATTCTTCAAAATGACGACTTACTGAAACAGTAAACACATGTGAACACATGTAAACAGTACACAGGCTAATCGGCTACCCCCATCCAAGGACCACGGGTCCCACAAGATCCACCAGGCACCATGAACACCTTACCATCATGAAACTTGTGTGCGTCTTTCCCGGAAGAGGTAATTCTTGAGGTGTTGAAGTATATTGAAGTAGATTTAAGAATCAGCATCAACGACGTCTTTCGCCCTCCCCGATGCGTGGGTGTCACACAAAATGGGTGCCTGAGCGGATTCGTCACCAAGGCGTTCAGCTAAGAGCATCAAAGGAGGCCACAACTGGGATGGAGAAGTTGAGATGTTGGTCGAGAGCTGGTCAATGTGCCGTAAAACCTGGGCTCAAACGGCGATTGCATGTCATTTCATGTTATTCCTGGTGGACTTTGGACACTGACCAGTGCAGTGTTGGGAGGAAGCAAAGGCATGTGGGAAACATTCCTGATTCTTGCCGACTAATGAAGGTGTGCAATAAAATGTCAAGGGTTTGGGATATTGCCACATATTGCCCAAATAGAATGCCTATGAGCCTATGACTATGATCAAGGACCTTGACACCATGTTATGCAAGGATGCTGAGGCTCCCACCTGGTCAGGCGTGGGTGATTCAGGTACACCCAGCTGGGAGACGAAGAAATGCTTCCAATGGGCCTGGGGCATGGAGTCGAACAAGCACCGGATAGCACCGGGATGTCTCGGTTCCAACATCAAATACAACGAAAGCCAAACCAAAGCCAGCCAAGGGAGCGAGCATTGAGAAAGATAAGAGAGTGGAAGCGTACTGGACTCAGTGGCTGCGCATTGGCAACGCGCTTTTCGACACCAAGGCACACTGTACAGCTTCTGCAGCATCGGCAGTGCCGTGGCACCATGAGGATCCTGGAAACTGGGTTTCTTTCTTTTAACATTTCTAAATATATATATATATAATATATATATATATATAAAAGGGGTGTAGGCCGTAGAGGTAGTAGCTAGAGGTAGGTAGTAGTAGCCAGGTAGCTACCACCTACTGGACGCAGGATAGCTCACGCTTCGCTTCTTCAAAGAAGCTCCCCCCGCCGCCCTAAAGGCGGCGGGGGAAGCTTCACCAATGATTTGGTTTCTAGATTTTTTGGGACACTTATATACATTTGGCATCATTTGGCTCATGCCGTTTTTCCCTGTCCTCCCAAACTACCTCGCTCGACAGCCGCGTGGGTGCATTCCTTGCTACCACCACAGACCTGAGGCAATCACCAAAGCCTTAAATAGAAAGGGACATAACCCATAGAAATCATCAAACATCTGAAAGGACATGGAATCACATCATTGCAAAGCCTGAAGGCTCATCTTGGGCTTTGGCGGGCTTGTTCGCAGTGAGCTAAGGTCAGCTCCTGTACTCATCTAAAAAGATCGATTGCTCTCCCTTGAAGCCGCTACATTACTGGTGATGAAACACATTCATCAAAACTCCGCGGCACAGCCTCCAGAAGAAACACCTGTAGTTCACATCCCAAGATGTTCACAGAGTTGAGCCATGTTTAGCCTGTTTTACCATCGCAGCTCGCCGCCCTGCGCGCTTGGCGCCACTCGCGCCTTGCTGTTGCAGGAAGCCGTAGACGGCGCTCACACTCTCAGGCCCTACTGGCGAACATAGCTCGAAGCCACGGAGCACCTGCATGTGGGTCGTTGGCCCGAAGACATGCTTCCGAGTCTTAGCGTGCAAGAGTGGGAAACAGTACATGGATTTCTACGCCCGTTTTGCCACAAATATTGACAAATCATGTCCTGTCAGCCTAGCGCCTAGCAGGACGAGGTAACTCCTTAGGTCCGTTTCTGGCCGCTACAACAAAGCACGTTGACCGGACATCTATATACATCAAACTTCCTCCAGTCGAGTCCGTCTTGCTAAAGGCGACATCAATTTTGATGCTGCAACTCAAATCAACTCACATAACTCACCCACTCTTCTTGAGATGAGACCATCTCACCATCCCCACCTTCATCGCCAAGTCCACCGACGGTTTGGTCAGGACGCCCAGGGCCTGTGCAAAGTCTCCTCAGGCTCGAGCGGCTCATCAAATGACAGCATTTAGCTGGCTGCTCGGGCACATTATGGCTGCTCAGAGGCGGTCTGAACATGTCTGAACTGTTCAAGGAACATTAAGGAAACACAAACACATGACTTCAAAAGCGATCCTTGATCCTTCCTTCCTTTTTTGATATCTTTTTTGGCCTCCTTCCTTTGCTTCTTCCCATTGTTTCCCAGGTCCAGTTCGCCTATGCCACCTAGGCCTCCGGGCCGGCGACTAGTCCGCACAGGCGGCCCTGCAAGAGCGCGGCGTCCGGGAAGGTCGCACGGATCTCCGCGGTGCCGCTCACCAGGTCCCCGGGGCGGCACACGGGCGTCTCCTGTGTGGCGCCCAACGGTGGTTGAAAATGGTGGGACAGCTGAGTGACACACATCTTTGAAGATTCTCTTCAGAACTAAGCAAAGCAAGACCACGTAACATACTACTCTAAGAACATAATAGAAAACATCGGATCTAGTGGTAGTATGCCAGTCAGAATGGGCTGATGCAACACCATTCCACTTTCTATTGTGGTCCATTGCTTGAAGCCGGAACTTCAAAGGGGTTCGGTTGTATCTTGAGCACGTGTCTCAATCAATGGATCCACAATTCTGTACCGGACTCCTCATCTGGTTCATCCGCTGGCAGCCATCGAGAAGACTGTAAGCTCAACAGAAAAGTTGACGCCTCAAACGTAGCATGACGAAATTAGAATCCTTTCGCCCATGCTACAGGGAACTCTGGCACAAGCAGCGCACTCATACATTTTACAATGGCAAACCTGTGAGTGATGCTTGTCACATGTTTCCCTTCAGCACTTCAGCACCCCGTGCTGAGTTTTTTGAGTCTCGTTGGTGGATTGCAGGAGCAACACCTCAAATACAAGAAAATTGGGGACCCGGCGGCGCCATCCTTGCGGAGGGCGTAGCGTGCAAACCGCGGCCAGCAAAGGTTCATGGCCTGCCAAGGCATTTTGCTCACCGTTGCAAGAATATCTAATCAAAACCGTCTCAAAACTCGAAAAAACATAAAGAATTACGATCATAGACTTTCAAGGTTCAACAGGCAAAGACTTACCATTGGAGGGGAATGTTCCAATTCGTCTAATTTGCTATTCAGATTTGTTTGCAGTTGTTCCACATTCGTGTGTTCACCAATAACACGATCAGAACATGCTGGCCTTGGCCAAAGAACGCGCGCGAGCTAAGCCTGTTGGCAACACTGAGTCTCTAAGACCAAACGTTTTCCATTTGGCAATTGCATCCAATGTTTCAGCCACCTCAAAAACACAA
Organism: Durusdinium trenchii; assembly: GCA_963970005.1. Taxonomy (NCBI): domain Eukaryota; class Dinophyceae; order Suessiales; family Symbiodiniaceae; genus Durusdinium; species Durusdinium trenchii. The sequence goes on from CAXAMN010028040.1 coordinate 78,536, forward strand.
AAGGTGAGTGATACGGCTGTACACATATTGAAATGCTCCCCAACCCTGCCCAAAACACCCGCAAGGGTCTGAAACTAACAGGTTGGGTTTCAACCACTTAACAGTGGCAACGAGAACACCTTCACCATCCAATTATTATATAGATCATTATTGTATCATATTGTATCCAACATCATCCAACCAACTCTTCATGATTCATTCATGATGCATCTCTCCTCGTGGGTCTCCGCTCTCAGTCTCTTTGGTGATGGCTGCTGCCAGGGTCTCAAACTCGGGGCCTTGGAGCAGGTAGTAAGGCCAGGAGCCCCTAGTAGCGTCAGGAACAACAAATTGCTTCAATATGCTTCAATGGTGCTTGAGCGAAGAACGTAGCGCATAATGTCTTTATAGATCGATGGGATTGAGGTTGGATGCAAAGGAAAAGCAAGTGACACCAGCATCGCCCACTCTCAAAAGCAGTGCACTACTCTTTGCCATTCCGAGGGCCCCACTCCGCCAATCGCCCTCGCACTGCAGGACCAATGGGCCCGGGATGGCAAGGCCCAGATCCTGCAAAGCCTAAGCAGGTCTACCAGATTCTATCAGTGATCTGACAAGCCACAGCGAAATGCCCTCTGTGCTGAAGGGAAGAACCCGCCACGCCTCCCCCAAAGGCATCTCTAAGAGGCCGCGAGGAACCTTAAGCAGTCTCAAGTCTCAGCGGCATTCAATTTGGGAGATGCGGCAACAGCTGTTGAGCAAAGCGGATTGAAGCCACCAGCCGCACAGGCGATTCAGGGCGTCTTGCAGGAGTCTTGCGCAAAAGATGGTCCAAGCAAATGCTTGGCACATCTTGGAACTTGGCAGCTTGTAACTGTACATCGCTGCAGGCTCCTCTAAGTTGCAGTCCGAAGTCGACACACGACTTGGTCTAAGTTTCGCCACAAATCGACCTACCACACCGCAGCTTTCAGCGGTGCTTTCACCGGTGTGACAGGCTTGAAAGAGGGTTTGAGAGTTGTGGTCTTCCCAGTTAAACTGACCTTGGTCTTTGCTTGGCACGGTCTCTCCAGGCGGCGTCTTGTGTTCGGCAATCTGTTCAGAAGGCCTGGTGGGATGCAACTCTTCACCAGGTGTACCATGGAGTGGACTCCGGAGCGCTTGCACACAGGATCCAAAGCCTTCCGTTGCGGGTGGAGTCAAAAGTGTGGACGCCAACCAAGCATTGTGGCTTAACTATGCCACTATGCCCAAGGGTGGAATTGGTTGGTCTTGCCTCTGCTCTACGCATTCCAACATAAATTCTAGATATGATATTATCTATAAGTGTCATGGGACTTGCGGACGGTCCATTCGGACACTTACGAACATCTCACGAATTTGGCCTTCCACATCCGCAGCAAGGACTCAAGCACCAAATCCAAGGCTGGCGCCAGCTCCTTTTTCAACACGTCATCATCAACCTGGATAGTTTCAGCCCATGCGCCCCAAGCATCGTGAGTATCTTCAGGAGAAGAAGCAGCAGTGTGGAACCATGCGGTCAAGGTCATCTTCAGAAAGGGCACCACAGAGGGGTCAATGTTCTGGGCAACATCCATTGGCTGATCGAGGAGCAACTTCTCTCTGTTGAAGAACCTTTCAAACACCACTCGTGCCAGCGGCATCAGCTGCCTGTGACGAAGCCATTGCCCCAGCCCATCCCCATCCACATCTTGCGTATGCCGAAGGAATGCCGATAAGCGCCTTGAATTGGCTGATACGAATGACGTGCGGAGTGCGCAGGGTAGCGTCAGCAAGAAAGAAAACGCGGGGCAAACGCGCAACGAAACGCGCGGTGTTTCCAACGCAAGTCGCTTGAGTCAAGCTGCGGTGCGGGTTCATGCGTGAAAGCAATCATGTCAAGCTACCTATCTGTACCTAGCTATGATCTTCACATAGCCAGAAAAGTGTGTTGACGTGATTGCAGCTGTACATACTGTACACGAGCAGGCGCTGCCTCAGAAGGTTCGCGGCCCTTCATGCGGTCCTTGCGACGCTGTCGCTGTGCCTTCCTCAAACCTTTCCTGTGCTCCTCTAGCTTTCGCTCGTCCTCGGTCTCCTTGAGAGAAATCCTGGGGAGCTTGCAGAAGGTCTCCCATAGGATGTTCTTCATCTTCTTGGTCAACCCATCTGCATGTTGGCGGTGAGTTGGAACCCAGAAAAGTTCGTAGGCACCTGACTCGAGGTGGTCACGAGCCACCATCAAGTCAAGCATGGTCTGCCGCTCTGTTGGGATCTGTCCTGTAGTACCCATGTGGTCATACAGGCTCTTGGCGTCAGTGACAACGCCTCCAGAAATTCCCATTGTGGTCCGCCAATTCTCATCCAGAGTCTTGTGCCCGTAGAGCATCATGTCGATAACAAGTCGACCATACAAATGGCGGTCCACGCAAATGCTCATTGAGCATGCTTCGGCAGACATCGAGCTGCGCAGCACTCGAGAACTCTTGTTCGTACTGAATTCAACTGGCGCGGCGGCGGCCGGTCCTGTACGAGCTGCTGCTGTGGTGAGAAAGTGTACGGCGCCCAGCTGTGACTTTCCATCGGACTCTTTTCCGAGGGACGCATCGAAGTAGCTGACATAGAACCACTTGTTGTTCTTATCCAGCGGTGGATAGGTCAATCTGGCTCGTCCAGCATTGGCTTCTTCCACAAACTTTTGATGCAGTTTCACTGCCTCCTTGTAGTCTGCGTGGGTTGCCTTTGTCACCCTCTGCGCCAGGTTGGAGACTTCGTACAGCATGTGTGGCATTGTTTGCTGTGCCGGCCAACGAAGACGCATAACCAACTGGCGGTATAGTGTGACTTCACGAGGTCCCAAAAGACCTTCCCCTTGCAGCTTCTCGACTTTGATTTCTTTGATGTACCTGCTCATGTCGTCATGAAATCCAGAGGGATCCCTAGTGATTTCAACACCCAGGAATTGAATTGGTTTCTCTGCAGTGACTTCTTTCCATTCCTTGATGGTGAACAGGTTGTCGATTTGTTTGCGTAGGGCGATGACCCGAGGGTCGCTGAGATCGCCAAGCAATAAACCATCATCAACGTGTAAGCAAAGAATTGCCCAGCTATCTTCCAAACACCGATCACTCCGGGAGCCTCCGGCAACAAAAGTAGAGCGGCTAACTGCTAGCTCTTTGAGGGGAGCGCCCTTAAGTCGATCCACTGCCTCCAGGTACCACAACCTTGGGGACTCTGTGAGACCATAGGCACTTTTGAGAATCGCAAGCAACTCTCCTGACTTGATGGGTGGCCATCCCATTGCCGGTGGCAAACCCTCGCGAGGTGCTCGGATGTACAGCTTACGAGAAGTTTCCTTCCCGCTCAAAAATGCAGTTGTGACATCGAATGTCACTCCTCCCCATCCGCGGGCAGCAGCAATAGCTTTTGCTGCTCGAACTGCAGCCTGAGGGCAAGTAGGTGAGTCAGTGCGGAACTCACCCAGGTGTGGGTCCAAATGACCTGGTACAATCAGCCGTGACTTGGCCACCAAAGGGAGAAGTGGGCTTGCTGCTTTGTTCACCCGTAACATGCGCAGCGGCGCTCTAAAGATGCACGAAGGCGGAACATATTCGCCTTTTTCCACCCTCCGGACAACTTTAATTATTCTTGATCCATTCGGACCATTCTTTGATGTCCGATTTGTTGAAGGCTTGTCGCTCGAAGGTGTCAAAGAAGCTAGGGTCCAGCTCTTTGCCACTCTGTTTCATCCTTAGAATCATCACTTCAGCAAGGAGGGTATCGTGCATTTCTTCCAGCCACATCTGCTGGAACTCTGCTGCCTCACTGGTGATGAGCGTCACCCCATGAATGCCGTCTGGCAGTTCGACAAATACCTCCGTAGGCTTGCTTGGGTCTTCAGTGCGATAGAACATCGTAAGACCCCGCCACTCGAAGCTGGCTCGCCGACGGGGATGGGCTGCAACCTCTGCATCCTTCTCGTTGACAATGAAAGTGCTTGCTGGATCCTTTCCAATGAGGATACTCAAGCGGGAGCGCGACACCATCTTCGGGGGTCGTTGCAGCCTCTTCCGTGGTGCTCTGTGAATGCGGGCTGCTGTAACTGGCAACCCTGTCAGCTGTCTTAGCAGTTCTACTTCATAACGAGAAACCCACTCATTCTGTAGGGTTCCATACACAGTGCTGGCTGCAGTCGCTGCGCAGAAGTTGCTTCTGAGGCGCTTCACTGCTCGGTCAGCATCCTCTTCAGTAATGCCACCTTTCCTTTTGATCCCATGTGGGACATCGTCTTGAAGAATGCGACGGCGTTCTTCCTGAGGGAGATGTCTGTATTCTTCCAACCACTCATTCTCATCCATGGGTGGCACCGGAACATCTTCAGCTCGCGGGGCTTCTGTAGGTGGCTCCGCTGGAGCTGAACTTGGAGCAGGAAGCATAGGCCGCTGGCCTTCCTGTGGAGCCTCTGGCTCTGGTGCTTGAGAAGGTGTATACTCCTCCATTGAGTCTTGAGACTCCGCCGCAGGCGGTGGAGGTAGGGCCTTCTTAACTTTCTTCCTCGGTGCTACCGGATCTCCTTTCTCTGGCGGCTGGAGCTGCACCTTGCGCTTCCTGAGCTGTTCTTTGAAGCCAAACCGGCTCTTGAGCAACTCCCGGATTGACTTGGTGCCTCGCATCATCAATCGGGCACGTTTACGCTCAGGGTCATCTCTGATGTGCTTCCGCTTGGGAGCTCCTCTGAAATGGGTTTGGTCGTGATAGGCGTTATCACGCTCTGGATCGCGAAGCATCTGGCCAATGGTTTCTGCATCTTCTTTTGCGGACTCATTCATGGCCAGTTCTTCCTTTGTAGCCAAACGCATGTTTGGCGTTGCAAGGAGCAAGGCGCGTCCTCTCCAGCTAACAAAATAGCGTTGGTGTCCTTCACGAACCAAAACTGTTGCAGGTCCACGCCAGATACCTCCTCGACTGTATCTTTTTGAAGCTTTCTTGGGCACCCAGAAGTAAATCTGGCATCCAGGAACATATGGACCTTCTGCGTCCACACCGGGCTTCCTCAAAATGGCCCGTTTCATCTTTTCCTGGACATCCATCCGGATCAGCGCCAACCTGGCAGTAGTTCTCATACGGTGGGATCTTGCAAACTCAGTCTCGGTGTCCAAGCTTTCTGCAAAGCTAGGCTTGACATCGTCCTCCAAAAGACTGGGATAGCGGTTCCAAACAACCTCTGGTTGGGGCTGAAACCATCACGGGTAATGGTCATGTTCTTGGCTGCCAGCGCTGAGCTCAATGCCAACTTCATACCATGGAAACCTTCTGTGACGTGCTCGGTTGTGATTGCTCCAACCATGGTTCCCAAGATTCCCCCATGCCGTTCTCCGACGGCCAACTGCCAACCGGCGTGCGATCCGGTGAGTGTGCTGGGCGCAGCCATTTGCTCCAAAAGCTGTGTAAAAGACAGTTCGAACTCGCCGCCTTGGTCATGATAAATGTGCCCTGGGGCTCCAAACAGTTGTACCCAGTGAACCAAGAATTTGCGGGCGACGTAGTCTGACCTTCTGGTCTTCAGCATGCAGCCTGCATGGTACACAGTTCCAAGGTCAACAATACTCAAACAAGGATACTTCCGACCCTGGGTGTCGAAGAGATACTTGATGTCAATGTGCAAAACTCGGTTGAAAGCAAATGGTCTTGAAGTGGCGGTTGTGGCGAGTGGATGCTTTGGTGGCTGTTGCATCCTGCAGACATCGCAATGCCATCGGCGAGCGTGCCGGATTGCATCATCATTAGCTCCTGAAATTCGCAGCATGCGAACAAGTGTATCCCTGCTGGGATGGCCCAACTGCCGATGGGCAAATTCAACAGCCCTCTTCACCTCTTGAGAGATGGGTCGCCTCTCCTCCTCTTCAAGATCATCCTCGCTCTCATCCTTGTAGGATTGAATACGTTGTTCTTCCTCATCGATGCCTTCCTCTCCTTCTTGGATTGCCTCTTCTGGCACCTGGTCATCCAACATATAGACCTCTGTGCGGGTGTCATTGGCCTGCTTGTCCAAGAAGGTGTGCGCGGCTCGCATGATGGCGCGGCACAGCGGCAGGGGGTAGCCAGCTGCCCAAGAGGAAAGCGAAATTCTGCCATAGGCACTGGTTTTGACAGGGCCCTCAATCTGGTGATGTTGATGATCACCAGGACAACGGTGGTGGAGTTCCGAAACTACTTCAGCTTGACCCACAAACCTCGTGGGCTTCTTGATAGGCATGCCGTTTTCTGGATGGCGAAGTCCATACTGACATTGATCGCAAATAGCTTCTTCCGGATGACCGAAGGCGTCAATGATGTCAGGTTCCTTCCATGCCAATGAAAGCAGTGGGTTCTCACCCAGAATGGCCCGACCGCTCCGAACCTGCCACAATGTGACTCTGCGGGTGAATCGAAGTAGTTTGCGAGCTTCAACTCGCCGTGCTAGAAGTGCCTGTTTTTGTGTCCACGTCCTCTGGTTGGCGTTTTGCATGATGGTCCATTCCGTGCATGGCCATGCAACCGCGATGAAATCAGGGTTCACACGGTGGAGATAATCCCATGCTTCCTTCTCAACTTTTGGGGATTTGAGATCCCAACCTGGAAGTGTCAGGGGTTCCAAATACTCCCAACCCAAACCATAAGCAAACCTTGACAGGAGGCAACTCCAGGTAAAGATCTCTAGGATCTTGTAACCTGTGCGAAGGCGACGAATGCGAGGCACTTTTTCCGGGCAGGAGCGTCGCTCAGCTTCTGCCATTGCAGCCTCGCTGATGCCTTTGGCAGCAGCCAGGATCCTGCGGCGCTGGCCTTTGCTCAGGATCTCTGTCTCACCGGCGCAGCCAGATGTCAAGATCTCGTGGAACTCCTCTTCAGCCTCTGTCTCGTTGCTGGTTGTGGAGTCCTCGTCCTGGTAGTCGGGATCATGCGAGGTCTCAGATTCGCCCTCGCTGATAGAGCCCTCATCTGAGCTCATGGGATCCAGTTGTGGCTTGAAGACCTTTGGGGCGTTGATGGCATCCAATGTCTCGACTGCTTCATCCTCCATCGTCTCCTGCCACATAGCCAGCTGCTGCTGGGTTTCAGGTCCATGTACAGCGACCTTTAGGACCTCCTGTGGCACCTCACTTCCAGAGTCAGAGATGCTGTCCAGGGCATCTTGAACCAATGCGAAGGAGTGTGGATCGCTCAACAGGCGCTGCCTGAGTTCTTCCAAAGGCTTGATGCGCCACTGTTTGGGATTCGGGTGTGATCCCATATTGAGCAAACCCAAGATCGGGTGCCTGGAAGGAGACATCACTGTAGGCCTCCAAGTGCCATGAATGCCAACCTGCAGGGTTGCGAAGTCGATCTGCACCTTCCAACGTGCCAGTTCTGCCGGACCCACCAGTGCGGGGCATTCTGATACCCTGCTGTCCGTGCTGGTGTTCTCAACCAGGGCAATGCGTACCCAACTCTTGTGGTCATAGATCTGGACGGGGTAGATGTACGCCTTGGTTGACAAGACAGGGTCACCAGCTCCAAAACGGAAGATCTCCTCATGGTCCGCCATGAAGTATTCCATGCCACACTGCTCCAATGCACGCTGGAAATCAACATGCCAGAGCTTGCCGGCTACTGCTGTTCGGCAACCTGTGTCGAGGATCACGTGACCTGGAGGCATGTTCATTTGCATCATGGCCTCGCGGTACTCCTCTTGTGTTGGGGCTGCCGCCTTGCAGCTCGGCGCGGCCGTGGCTGCCATTGCACCATGGACTGTGCTGTAGTACAGGACTTTGCGCAGCTTGCAGTCCTTGCATGTGGCCCAATGTGCATGGGCATTTGCTCCCCAGACCAGGCGATCGAACTTGTGGCGGCACGCCTCCTGGTCAGCCGTTGGGATCAAGCGTCCTCGCTTGTCGAGCGCAGCTTCATACAAGGACTTGCGGAACTCCTCCAATCTCTTCTTCTTGACTGGAGTTGGCAGGTTCTCCTGCTTCTCTGGTGGCTCTTGAACCTGATCCTTGCCACGTCGATCAGGCGTGGAGTAGCCATAGCCGCCCTTGCGCTGCTCAGGGCGCTTCAACATGGACCGCTCCGGGGTTGCCGAGCGGCCAAAGATCTCGAGGATCTCGCGTTCCTGGTCCTTCTTCAGCTGCTTATAGAGGATCTTCTTCTCCTCTTTGGACGTCTTGGGGAGCACCTTCACCAGGTCTTCGGTGCTCAGGCCAACATCCTCCTCCAAGCGCTCTGGCTTCTTGTGCTTGGGCTTGGCCTTTGGGCGAGCTTCTGTGCTCGATGTTGCACCGGTAGCCCTGGCTGTGGCACGCTCTGCAAGGCGCTTCTCCTTCTTCCGGAGCCGCTGGATGGTCTCTTCATCTTTCTCATCCTCCAGCAGTGAGCGTAGCACCGTGAGAAGCTTCACTTTAATCTTCTCCTTTGCTTGCTTGGATTGGGAGGCTTGCGAACTCTCCGACAGCTTGAGGTGGTAGGCCAGGTCCTCTTCTTCACTTTCTGAGGCTGCACTTGAGCTGCTATCCACCTCCTCATCATCGGACTGGTACCGTCGGATTCGCTCCCATCCATGCATCATGGTCCAATTGACCTGCCTTGTATGCAGCAGTTGCGGTTGTTGTATCTGCTGCTGCTTCCCTTGTTGCCTCTGTGGCATTGGAAGCTTCTTCTGAGGGAGCTGGAGCCTCTGGTGGAGCTGGTCTTGTCACATCGACCGGCTCAGCCATTTCCGGCTTGCTCCTCCTCCGGCGCCGCCGGTGCTCACCTTCAGGGCGTGCCTCACCTGGCTCACCTTCTGAACGGCGACGCCGTCGCCTCTCTCGAAACTTCTCTGGGTCTCGGATCGGCAGCGGAGCCGGTTCTGCTGCCTCTCTCTCTGCCGCTGGCGGTGGTTTGGTCTGTTGCTCTGCCGCGGGCTGAGGTTTGGCCTTTCGTGGTTTGGGCCAGATCTGCTTAGCAGGACGGGGCTTCATCAACGGAGATGGAGGCGGTGACGTTCTTGTACTGTCAATGGCATCTTGGATGCTATCAAAGACCAGATATTCTTCTTCACCTGGTCGTCGAGCTTTGATCTTGGCCGACAGGCCTTTTGTACCCGGCTCAGGGATCTTCGGCACCTCATCATCGTAGTCATCATAGTAACCCCTGTCGCTGCGGCGCTTGGTACCCGTTCGCTCCCTCTCCGGAGGTGGATACGAGGGTTCTGCCGGTCGCCGCCGGTCTGGCAGAGGCTGCGGCCTCCTGCGAAGTGGCTCACGCTCAGGCGGTGGTTCACTTCACTGGCCTGGCGGGTCCTGCTGAGGGATGGCGCTGCCCCTTGTGAGTGCCCGTATTGAAATGGGCCTCATTGTCGCGCTTCTGGTGAACTGCATCTTTACCTGAGCGGACATTTGGGCATACCTCATCACCCTTCCAATTGGCCTCGTTGGCCGCAGCTGGCACAGGTGGAGTTCTTCTTCCTGGCATCGGGGGTCCTGGTATCTGGTGGTCGTTTGCTCTTGCCCTTTCCTTTACCTTTTGGCTTGCCATCTCCCTTGTAGCCACGGCCTTTGCGTTGTTGGGCCGTCTTGGACTTGGCTGACCAGCCGGCGGAGAAAGCTTCTTGGAGGGCACCTCGATCCACCGTGTCCAGGTCCTCATCATCGTCATCGTAGTAGCCCTCATCATCTTCATATGCCTCTTCTTCCGGCATGTCTTCTTCTGCCATGAGGGCTTCAGATCCTCATTGTCTGGGTCTCCGAAGGAGTCCTCCTCATCATCGTACTCCCAGTCGTCCTCTGCATCCGCCCAGTGTGTATGGCGGGTTGGCTTGTAAGGACCCCTGCGGTCTGTTCGCTTGACCGACTTCCGAGGCGGCGGCCTCCGGATTGGTGCTGTGCGGTCTTCTCGATGAGCTGTAGGCTTGCGCTCATCCAAGTGAAGTTGACTGCACCTGAAGCACCCGTTCGATGTCAGCAGACTTGTAAGCACCTCCGGCTGCAAAGAACAAACACATCATATCGTTCTCTGCGAGTGAGCGCGGCTCGAGACAGCATCCTCTGGGCGAACGCCCTGTCTGAGATCACTGAGCCAGGCTCTTCTTTGAGGTATTCTGTTCTCAACCTCTTCAAAGTGGCCAGATAGGCCGCCACACTCTGGCCTGGGAGGCGTCTGTATGACATGAACTCCGATTGCTTCTCTTCGAAGCGTTCATCAGCCTTTGCACCATAGGCGTCCTCGAGAAGGCGAAGTACTCGATTGAGGCCTCCTGCTGACCTCATGTCTTCAATCTCAAGTTGATTCAGCGCTTCACGAGCTTCGCCCTCGCAACTGAGGAACATCAAAACGGCCAATTCTTCATCTTGAAGTTGATATAGCTGCCGTACGTTGTGCCTGAATCGTCTTGATCCAGTTCCTGTAATGGGCCCTGTCGCCCTTGAAGACCTCGAGCTTGACCTGCCCAAGGTTGGTGCGGTTGCGCTCACCTGAACTGCCTGGCCTGCCCTTCAGCAGTTCCTTGATGGATTCAGTACGCACGGTACTAATCTCCGACGGCGCTGCCGAACCACCATGGGATGGTGGACCTGAGGGCGGTGCAGAAGGCGGATCTTGGTCCTTCTCGACCTTGGGCTTCTTCTTCACAACCTTGGCCGCCCGATGAAAGGCCTTCGGCGGTTGTGGATCCTTCGGAGGATCTGCTGGGCGAGACTTCCCAGCTTTTGCCTTTGCCGGCGCTGCCGGTTTTGGCTTTGCAGCTGGTTTTGCTGCTTGCTTCGCCTTGGCAGCGGCCTTCGGCGTCTGTGCAGCTCTTGGAGTTCCTCTTGGGGTCGCAGCCACACTTGGATCATCTGTGAACTCCCCATCCTCTTCTTCACTCTCCTCATACTCCACTTCCTCATAGGATGAACTGCTTCCACCTTCACTACCATCATCGTCGTCATCATCATCTTCATCCTCCTCTGGTGGAGGAGGAGGTGCTTTCTTCTTCTCTTTTGCCGGAGGCTTCTTCTTATTCGGAGACTTCTTCTGTGACTCCGGCTTGGATGGCTTCTTGGGATGTGCAGGTTCTCGTGGTGGCTTTGACCCTGAGGGATGCCTCGTAGTCTCAGGGTTGACATACTGCCAAGAAGCTCCAATGCTCGACGTTGCCGTGGGGATGGTTCCAGCTGGTGGTGCAGTGAAGCGATGTGAACCTCCATGGCCATACCACCAATGTTGCCCATCGCTGTACCACCAGTGCCCATAGACATCCTGTTCCCATCGCAGCTGTGACATGGCCGGGTAAGGTTGGGTGTATGCTGGAGGAACAGGCATCTGCGGAGGTGGCATCGAAGGTGTCCAACCCTTACCTTTGCCACCCATGCGTCTTGCGGGCGCCGCCGGAGCTGACTGTGCTGATCCAGGTGTGCCTTGTGGCGTTCCATGAACTGCACCATCGGATGCCGCTGACATCCTCCTGGGGGTCGCCGCGGGCGACCCCTCTCCAGGCGCAGAGTGGGTCTGGGAAGAAGCATCTTCCCACTCATGGGCTGCCGCCCCCGAGCCTGCATGCTCGGCCATCAGCCCCCGATCGAAGATCAGGAGCTCCGCTACCAATGCGGAGTGCGCAGGGTAGCGTCAGCAAGAAAGAAAACGCGGGGCAAAGGCGCAACGAAACACGCGGTGTTTCCAACGCAAGTCGCTTGAGTCAAGCTGCGGTGCGGGTTCATGCATGAAAGCAATCATGTCAAGCTACCTATCTGTACCTAGCTATGATCTTCACATGACATTCCCCTTTGCGCGAGTCGTGGTTTCCACAACTTTAGAATATGCCAAATCTGTATAGGGAGAATTTGCCTATCTTTGGAGCGTCTCTGTCACCGTAGGTTAATATTGGTAGCGAGTAAAGAAAAACTTCAGCGAATCCAAGATACGTAGCATAAACGGCAGCCGTGCCTGCTGCATAGGCTTCTGTCCCTTGCTTTGTCAACCGCGCAAGCTGCTTGGAAGTGATGGCGTGGGCACCCACGAAGCCCAGCCACCGGCCGCAAATTGCCACATATTGTAGGAATAGTTGTCCCACCTTGCAGAAGTAAGAACTTGAGGTTGGAATCTGGTTGGAATCTCTATGGCCAATCAATCAGAAGAATACAAAAAGCACTTCAAACAACAAAATGCATACTCTTGGTAGGCAACGTGTTTTGGTTTCCTAGGGCTTAATTCTGAGGAGTCTGGTTTGGTCCACACACCTCCAAATCGACATCTTCCTCCTCCGTCGCTGACAAATCCTCCGCGGCCACGGAAGGAATTTGCACCTTCCGCGGCAAGAGGGCTGGAAGATGATCGGTGGAGGGCGTGGATAGACGATCCACCACGACCTTGAAGAAGTTGAGGTTGGTTCTATCCGTCTTCCATGTGCATGCATTGGCCTCAAGGTGCATGTCAGCAGTTTCTGCCAGGAGCTCCTCGGCCTGGACTTCCGTGGCATCCTCCTCGAGGATCAAGTTCTCCAATCTTATCACAATTTGGCTGGAATCAAAGGATTGCATCTTCTCCTTTTTGAAAGACTTGATGACTTCGATCACCCACGCCCAATCGTGCTTCTCATCAGCCAAGCAAACAAAGAGAGGTGTTCCTTGTGACTCGGCTTCAACCCGAGGCAAGGCCCTCTGCTCCACGCGGACCTCGCGTGGATTTACATCAGTTGCGCCTTCTTTGGCCAAAACTCCAAAAAGTGGCGCTAAGATGTTGTAGCAAAGCATGTTCTTGGACTGTTCAGCCAGTTCCAAACAGGTCAACCCCTTGGTGGGCGCAGCATAATCATTACGCTCCTCCACGTTTCGCAGCTCCTTGATATCATGCCCATGTCGTAGTGCCCACAGCACCAACTCTTGAAGGCATTCGGGGCGGCCATCGAAGACGGCACGGTGGAAGGCAGAAACCTTGAACTGCCCGACAGGGCGCAAAGGCTCTGCCAAGGCTCTCCAGGGAGCAAGACTCTGAGATTCTATGGTGAACTCGTCGAGAAGCAGCCTGAGGTTCAAGGGGGCTGGAGTTCTGTCACATGTTTTTGGACTTAATTAAGGGACATGATGCCTTTGTGATTTTTCATGTTTTCAAGAGTAGCCTCAGTGTCTCAACGTACCCCTCTTTGATGCAAGTGTGGAGGAGGTTTGAGCCGCCCCGGAGCCGACCCACAAGATGCAGGGTCGCATCTTTGTCCTGCTTCCCGTTCAGGTAGTACGCCCGTAGCATCTGATCGAAGGAGTGATCTGCCATTGCAAGCCGAACGCTGGCAGGGTCAGATAGCTCTTCGAACAGATATTTGTCCACTTCTTCCAGAATCGCCTCAAACCCCTCAACAATATAGTCCGTAACAACATCTTGCCCATCGCGAATGCCTAGAGGCATGAACTTTGGATCGTTCCCACGGACTACGACGTGGTAGACCTTCTGCGTTTCCATCACCCGCTCCACTTCCTTCTGCAACCACTGTGTCCAAAAGCCGGTGTCGCGAAGAGCTCGGAGGACATCCTCCACACTCACTCGCCTTATGTAGTACCAAGCATCCAAGCGCAAATGCCTGGAACCTTCAGTGGGCTTGGTCTGGAGTGAGACCAAGCGAATACCCTTTTCGAGAGTGTCAGGAATGAGCTGCTTCAAGACTGGCTTGCAATCTATGTGCAAATTGGTCTTCAGGAGGTCTACAGTCTGGTTGGTCCACGTGGTATGCGTTGTGCTGGCCATGGCGCTCAAAGGAAGACCACAAACCTCTTGAGGCAATGTATGCAAAAGGATGCAAAAGGTATTGAACTCCGTGCGTCCAACATAGACCCCGCTCAACAACCCTCCCCAATGCTTGGCCTGGAATCAGTCTTTGGGGAGCCAGAAAGCGTCGCAGCTTTGACACTGACGTGACATGGGCGCCCAACCGCTGCAAGCTTCAGCTCCAGCACTCCTTTGGCTGCCTGTCCAACGAAATGGCCCATGGAGTGTCCCAAGAGCGCAAAAACGCAAGTATCTTCACTGATCCCAAACTTCAAATTTGATGAGACATATAATAAGCCAGGCTCCCAACAATCTGGACATCAGGTTTGCTCGTTTTCATGCCCAGGATGTGCTTTTTCGGGGTGAGGCAAGTCATTGTAAGTCGATTGTCCGCAAGAGTTTGGTCTGTCCAAATGAACCTCCTCGAAGTCGATGTTGTGCGAGTGCAGTGCGGGCGCTGAACATGGACGACCAACAGCCACCTCAAGACAGGAGGGAATTCATGAGGCCTGGCCCGGCCTGGCCACCAGGCCTTGCCATTTTGGTGTTTCTTGGGACTTAGATGGACTTCGTGAGATGATCTGAGTGTAGGTCTATATCGTTTATAATAACACTCCTGTTTTTTGCATGAATCCTATTGTCAAACGATCAATTCTCGCATGCCAATGTGAATGCGGCCACCTTCCGGAACGCGGTGCCTGATCGAGGTTCTTCAAGGGCCACCCAACAGCGCCACTGAGTGCATCGGCCAAATGTCGATGGGTCACCTCACAACGTAGCTTGTCGGAGCAAACAACAACTATATATACTGTATAGTTATATATATATAGCTATCATATGTCATCTACAACCCACCAAGTCCAACAGCATTCGTTCTGCAACGGACACCGACTAGTCCACAGCTCAAAGTGAAGAGAACTTGTTTTCCAAGGAGCCAAAAAGCCACCAAGAGCCAAAAGAGCTGGCACGGGGCGTGGAGCCTGCAAGCATGCTCCCTTTTCACCTTTTGTTGACCTTTTCGCAGCTTCAGTTTCACGTTTCAGCAATTTTCAGCAATTTCACAGAAGTTGCATGTGATGTCGCTGGGTTAACACCCCCTTCTGTCGTCTGTTGAGACACCTTTAACATCCTTTCACTACCATGCCGACCCTCGTCACAAGGACCACATTGCAATGAGTTGAGTAGATTCTTCTGGATTCAACAAACCGAGTCTTTCTACTCTTCACACCTCCGAAGCCGGAATGATGCAGGGCACGGTTTGACCTCGGAATGGGCTTTGACCCCCCCAAAAGCAACCTGGTCGTTTGCAGGTCTTTTCCTCCCCAAAAAGGATTCAACACCTTTTGCTGAAAACCAACAAATGAGGTTTCATGATGCTGTCAGTCTCGCTGGGCTTCTGAGCCTGCAAAGAGCGGTCCCAATATGTCTTGCACCACCTCAGCTGGAAGGGAGTACAGAATAGACCGATGAGAAAAGAGAAGCCAGTTGTAACTCAAGTGGTGTGCTTCTGATTACTGAAACATGCATACACAGGGCCAGTTTGGAAGATAGCAAACGCAACAACCAGTTCAATCGCACCAAAGGGGGGATGGGCAAACTCTTCACCCACGGCATTCTCAAGGCCATCTCCCCAGTCTCAATATTTCAAGACACGAGTCGCTTGCGGGAGTTCCATTGTGGGCAGGATAGATGAAGGCATTTGCTGAGAAAATTTGTTCATTGCACTTCTCATTTTGAGACCCAACAAGAACCTTCCCGATGCAACATGCAGTCTACCAAATAGGCCATCTTCGCATATATAGTTATATATACATCTATAAAGAATAATTGGCGTATTCTCTTGAGGATGGTAGGGGTGTGAAGTTGATACAACTGTCCCAAACATTCTCTAGCAGGCTGAGTTACCAAACCATTCGTGGCGTCAAGGCCTTGACGTTCAAACGCCTGAGCAACTTCCTGCATGTGATCGCCAAGAAATGGCAGGATGCTTTTGATGAATTGTAGGTGTTTTGGAACAGGGGATATTTATGACGGTCAGAAATTGTGAGAACAAACCTTAGCGAACTGCAACCCCTCTGAAAGCCGGAGCTCTGGTGTTTGGACATTGTCCTTCTTCGAGTTGAACATCATTGAATTGTACGTGTTGAGCAGTTGTAGCCCCACTAATTACTGCCAAACACATAACGTAACTTCATGGGCACTTCACCAAGAGAAGATCACTAAAGACAGCTTCTCACAGTATTTAAGATCTATCAACGCATGGGCCCGACAAGTCCTAGTAAATACTGGCATTGCAGCAAAGGATATAACACACCTGTCTTCAAGCTCGCATATATAGTATAGATATGTATAGTTTTTTTCCTGTGATATTCACACTTTGATTTACGATGATTCAATATAAGCTTTTCCACTCTAGCAGTCCTCACTCTTGCCACCGCCAAGGTGGAACCTGGTGGAGAAAGTTGTGCTTGATTGTGGTTCCAAAGGCTGCTCGAGGGTGGTGGTTTGGTATGGAATTGCAGCAATCTTCTGCGGACATTGGCAGAGGACAGAATGGACAGAAATGGACAGAATGTGTCCAGTGGACACAGCAAATGGCAAGGATGTCATGCTTCACTGGCCTTCATCCGCATCAGCCAGGCCTGCCAGCGTGGCCCAACATCATTTCCTTGTCCTATGAGTTTCTAAACAATTGTTCGTACAACATGAGTGGCCTTTACATAGGTGAAGCAACCATCATGGTGGCTCCGACTTGTACCCAACTACAGTAAACTAGACCTCTGTTAATATTGTTCATAGACAATAATATCTGTGCTTGCAGTTTGGAAGATTTGGTGATCGCACTCAGCAAACCAAAACAAAAAGGATTACCAAGTGATTTTGAGTCGAGTGGAGCTGCAAAGACACATGTACCAGAACTTTTTGTTCGAAGGCACAAAGTATGAAGGGACCTTCTGTGGCATTCTGAAGCCCTACCCAATAAACACACACTTTGGGTCGCCGGCGCACCTTCCTGGAGGAGCCTGACACGAAAACGACACCCAAACCACTTGGAATTTGAGTTTGCTGAGCATTGCTTCTTAGTTGTTTATGTTGTTGATATCCCTCAGTAGGAGGGATGAAGAGACTGGGTAAATAGCACAATCTCCAGATCATAGTTCGGATTCCCATTCTTCCAATTCAGCACCAACTTTTTCAATCCATTCCAGTCAATCAGCGAGCTCCGCTCAAGAACCGACTAAATGACCTCTTAAAGGGAAAGTCGCAGTTCCAAACGGGCAGGATTCTGGAGCTCTTCTTAGCTCTTCAGCACAAATGTCCAGACATGGCGAGATGGCGAGAGCACATTTCTCAAAGCTCGTCGGGCTGCTGTAGGAAATGCACCGCATCAGTCTCCAGTGCGACCGAAAAGTGCGAAGAGACGGGCTCCCTGTGGCGCGACTTCGGGCGATGTCCAGTCGCCGTCGACCTGAGTGGTGACCATCAAAGCACTTCTGCGACATGAACTAGGACGGGCCAGCTTTTCTCATCTTTTCTCCACAGTAGTTACAGGTCACAGGTTGTTTTCCTCATTTTCCTAGAACGAACCGTGATAACCCTGGTGCGGTTGAGCATTGGAGTATCCCAACACATGGTGGTTGATCAATATTCCTTCTTGCTGAAAGGCCACTCTTCGCCGAAAAGGTTTGGTCTGTTTTCGCAAGTCTTTCACGCTTTCGCGGGGGGGTTTTATCCTCTGGGGGTTTTATCCTCTAGAAATCTTCTTAGTTTAGTTTAGTGGGTCTACATAGCAGCCTAATTAAGCACTTCCATCTGTTTGTCTTGTTTGTTTTGGACGAGCACGCTATCAACTGCACATGTCTTGCTAGGTCTTTCGCTGCTTGGCTTGGGCAGGGGGCCACAAAACAGGCCTTCACATTCGCCTATGCATTCGCGGATCTTTCGCCAAACAAATGTCGTGGGTTTCTAGGCCCAAAGCAAAACAACAAAAGAGTTACTATACAGCCTTGGGATTGTGCATCGCAAGTGTCAGCGATATAATGTGGAGTGTAAAGGCTTGTGAATGTGCCACTGATGACTGACTGTGCCTAGGAGCCATGGCCAAGCCAAATCACCTGGAGCTTGAAACCTAAAGACCGCATCGAAAGTCAGGAATCAAAGCTACTCCTGAGTGAAGGACAGTCTAAATATATAGACGAAAGATCTTTCGCGAACAAACAATTTACTTTCGCGAACTCGAGAAAAAACCTTCGTGGACAACTTGAATTGAAGAGGTGTGTGAAAGTATCATTTGGACTTGCTCACTCTTTGGGAGACTTAGCTCTCAGCGACATAGGCCTTATGTCGACCTTTCGATCGACCACCACATCCCAAGACCACAATTCACCCTGCTGAGCGCTCCTTCTCGGTACGACTATCCTAGTCTGGACACCTGCCTGTGGTGAGGGTGGTTCCTGTGTTAGAGCAAGAAGATACATCTCTCATCATCTCTCCATATAAAATATATTAAAACATTATGAAAACTTCCTGAAAACGAGCTCCTGAAGACGCAGGTGTCTTCTTCTTCGCGCTTGTGTGTGGAGCTTGAGGGATGATTGGTTTGATCTTGAACATTTGAGATGCACCATCTCGGGCCAAGGTCACGTTGATAAACTTTCTGATGCCCAGGTGTTCTTTTCTCCACAAGTCCCTCACTGAAGCTTCTTCAAAGAAATTGCAAGGCTTTCCAACAAAAGCCTGACTGGACCAACAAACATCAGAGACTGCGAAGCTGACATTTGCAGGCTTCTCGGCATCCAGATTTAAAAGGACCTCAGCTGAAGCCAACTTGAAGCTCTCAACAGCGACAAACAGGAATCATCTACAATTCTGCTTTGAAGTGATCAAAGAAGCCGAGAGATCTAAATCAAAACAAATCAAAAAAACACCTGCACAAACAAGTAGCAATGGCGAAACCGTCTGTGATCGGCCTGGCCCACACTTGCTGACAAGCTGGTATCTCGTCATAGAACTGCGACTGTTTGATATTGGTGCGCTTGCGCAGGGGGCAGTTCTCCCAAACGATCTCACCTTGAATGCCCAAAGGGTCTTGATCTACAGCAATCACTTCGGTGTTGGTGTAGGTTTCAAGATCATGATGGCCCATTGACAGCATGGATCCAAGCAGCAAAGGGGCTGCCATAACGGACCAGAGTGAAAACTGAGTGCGCGATTGCTGTGGGGTCATCTGCACGGCTGTTTTACTGGAAGATCCCACCAACATATCAGGGTCATTCCATCTACCAGGGCCACCAAAGTCTGAGAGGAAACCATTGACACGAATCGCAAAGTTCCACGCTGATTGCCAGTTCCGGACATCATAGCCGATCCTCCAGGAGTTTGCCAGGCTTTCCCCGTAAGGACTATACCAGTTGTGCCACCCAGATAAAGCCAGAAAAACGGGACGACCCGTTGCATTCAAGGCATCTCGGAAGAGCTGATACTGCGCAATTGCCGCAGCGGAAGGCGGATCCTCCAAGGAGTCTGGACCATTACAGGAATCCGTCTTCACATAATCCGCTCCCCAAGAGACGAAGGTTTTGGCATCAACCTCCTCATAGCCCTGGCTTCCTGGCCGCCCAGCACAAGTCCATCGCCCGCGGTCCATGTAGATGCCGAACTTCAAGCCTTTACTGTGGACATAGTCCGCCACGTGCTTCATACCGTGTGGGAAGGCATTACGATCGGGCACGAGCTTTCCATCTTTTCCACGGTGATCTGCCCAGCAGTCATCTATGATCAAATATTCATAGCCCAAAGCTGGCAGTCCTAATTCGACCATCTTGTCAGCTACCTTTGAAATGTTTTTGGCAGAAACACCCTCACATTCAAAATCATTCCAAGTGTTATAGCCCATCTGTGGGAGCAATCCCAGTCCATTGTCCAAAGCATCCACTTGGTGGAGGCAAGCCAGGAGTAATTTCCACAGTGCCATGGCGAAGTGGTTCGGTGAACGAGTTGTGATCTAAAAGCAGCAGGACAAAGACGTGCAAAGTACGTCCTGTTTTGGATGCAAGGCAGGGCCCCACCTCAAACCGATCACTCAAAGTGCCATAGTGGTGTCAATTCTCGTTAATTAATGTGAGCTTTTCATTTCTGCACTTATTATATGAAATCACATGCATACATAAGACTTCGAAGCTTGCACTTGGGTGTTCCCTTTGAATTTACTGATGCTGACATTATTTTTTCTTGGTGGAACATTGGCAGTTGGCAGAATTGATGCCAACCGGAATTCTGTCTGCCCCGAATTTGGCCGGATTCAGGAACAGTCAGCAAAGGTCAAACCATCCATGTGGAACTAGAGTGTGCGCTATTGGATCAGAAGACAGAAGGAGATCCCTGAGATCCCCTCAAATCTGACCAAAAGAAAGCACACCAACTTTGGAACGGTTTCAGGATGTTCCTGTTTCAGGTTCCCCGCCTGGAATCCACGGCACGTAGCTCTGCCAAGAGCTCCACTGGGAAGGAGTCTGCCTGTGGATGCTTGCCCTTATCCCGAAACAGCCAGCCTTTCCCAACAGTCAGGATTTAGATTTTTATGTTGTTTTTTTTCCGCAATACAATCGAATCTACCAGAAAGCTCGTCCAGATAAGGTCAAACCACTAAAGCAACATCAACGAAAGCCACTGCGAAAGCAACCAAATCATCCAAATCCTCACACCGGCAAATCGCAATGGATCCGGATCTCAACAGATCCCACGTTCCAGTCCTTGGGAGTTTTGTTTTGATCTTCCCGACTCCGTTCAATACGCCTCGGGTGGCTCTGGTGGCAGGACCAAGCCGTGGCAAACCTCCAGGCCAAAGCCCTGGCGCGGCAGCAAGGGCAGTTGTCGGGCCACCTGGCAAGAAGATGACGAGAAGGGACTCTAGTTGGGGCTCCAATTGGCCTCAAAACTGGAAGCAAGACACCACAACCATCCAAAACCCACCTACTGTTTGCCCATCAGTTTTCCCATCGGTATCCATCCTGAGCTGTGGATTGCAAGCGCATCATCGCCTAGATAGCGTGCGGCCTCCAGTGTGCCAGTGATCTCTTCCATTATATATACTGGCTTGACTATGAGCTCTCAGATTCTGCAGGCAGCACGTCAAGCACAAGCGCAAGCGTCAATGCCGGTGGCAGCAAGAGAATGCTTTTGCGGTACAGGCCCAGAAAGCACAGCGATTGGATGCGACTGGTCTTGCGTTGACCGTCAAGGATGGCCTTTCTCGGTCACACGTTTTCCATTGTTTTCCTACCCTTTAGGATTTGCTTTGATTCCAGGTCCGTCGTCAATGGCCGGGGCGGTCTTCCTTGGAATTGAGACGAGTCTTGACCCAGGCCATCTCCAAGGAAAGAACGGGTTCCACCTGTGTGTTGCCCGGACAATCAGAGCAATGCTTTTGCAACACGTTGCGAACGGGGCAGTGTGGCCACCTGCTACGACATGGCATTGGCCAGGTGCCGACATGCCATGAGGTTTATTGCGGAACCGCGACGAAGAAGGGCGAGATACTGAGTTCAACTTATTCCCGCTGGGCACGTAATGCAAGAGGTGACAAGACCAGGTGGTTGCTGGCTTTGTGAGTGCAAACATGCCAGCTGCTTAGTTCCATGTGATACATCTGGCTCCAGAGAAAGTGTCAAACACATGAAAGACCTGGAAGAAAGGCAAGTCGCTGAAAACTCTCAAACCCAACGGTTCGACCTTCATTGCATTTCATCGCGCCTCCAGTAGTCGGGACACATCGTTCTTGGGCGCCAAATCCAAAAGCTCGTCCTGCAAGGCAAAGAGTTAATATGCGTCAAACTTGAGTGATCTTAAAATTGCACTTGGTGCACATGGTGGGTCACACCCACCAAATCACACTTGAGACATCCCGAAACTTCCGTTGCAATGGAGGGTGGCAACGGTGGGTTGGGAAAGCACCCTGAGAAGGCTAACAGCCATCGTCATTCTTCTCCCGTCCAGCAATGCCAAGAGCTGGCGCCACCATATCATCCCAGGGAAGTCCTCCGTTTTGTGTCAGATTTGACACACAAAGCACATTCCGATTCCACAGATCAGATGCTGTATTTAGGTACACGGGGGCTAGTGTCCTCTCTGCTCCTTCTAGTCCCCCAAAGGCTTGAGGGGTGAAGCATTGCGTCAAGCACCCTGCTCTGGTGCCCTGGGGCTTTGACTTCGACACAGGGCAACAGCCGCAAGAGCTGCGAGGCATTCAGCCGTAAGACGCCGAGGCCTCTCATGGGTCACTGAGGGTTTGGCGACCATGCCAGGGGTGCAGTTGTCTGATCAGCATACGTATCAAACCCAAGAGGAAATTCGACCCGTGACACTTCATCCGACCATGGATTTGGCAGCGTCTTTCTGGTTAGGGTCTATCGATAACTCCATGTCGTTTCTTTTTCTCTTGCACCCACCCCACGGATCCTCTTGGATACCAGAAGCCGGATCTTCTTGGATCATCTAAACACTCTGCCATACCGTGCCAAACGCCCAAAAACCTTCACCGATGCGACTGAGCCGGCCATCCAATAGACCAGCAGGAGCGAAGGTTTCCACCTTAAAACGCGAGCTCAAGAGGCTCAACGTGTGTTCCAATGGACCCCAGAACATGCACTCCGAGTAGAGCTGTGTATTGGAAGGCATGGGGGGGATTGCGGAGACCACCCAGGATAAACCAAAGATTCCAATGAACATCTACTCCTACTCCTACTCCTACTACTGCTACTGCTACCTACTACTACTACTACTACTACTACTCCTACTCCTTCTCCTTCTCCTCCTCCTCCTACACCCGTAGCAACATGAACCAACTTCGGAGAATCTGACAATCTGTGACAACCTATCATTGACTTTTGACTCTGGCAGCTCCTATGTCCCATGTCATTGGAAGGCTGTGACATATGAGACTCGTTCTTCCATCTCCACCCGTCCCAGGTTGTTGAGCCTTCTCATGGAGCAAGTGCAATCCTGGAGAATGGATCCAGGATGATCCAGGGTGCGTTTCGCAAGAATGCATGCAAATGGACGCTTATTGGAATAACGGGATAACCCCCCAGCTCCCAACCAAATGGGTTTGGTCGATTCCTTTGACCAGGAGGGTCGATCTCATGAGTCTCCCTGCTCCCTCTTTCGATGCACACACAAAAAGCATCAAAAAGCCCACATGGTATCTCGGAAGAGCAAGCACAAGTAGTTTGAGACCTTAGAAAGAGGAAGGCCACGGGGGTTGCCGACAGCTTGAGAGGGCGACTTTACAAATGACAAGTGTGTAGCTCAGAATGTACTATGGCTCCGCACTGGTGGACAATTTCAAAACAATTTGACATCACTTGGAAGCCTGGCCCGAAGCAGCTCTAACCTCTCCCACTTGGTCATTGTGAACACATTTCCTGAAGGGTATGGGTTTTCCTTGAAGACCGTGTGAAGTGTGAACATTTATAGACTTTCTATTATACCACAACATGGTGGTCCATTTCCACCCGCCATCTGTATCCAGAGTGGCCACAAGTATATATACTTATATAATCTTATATACCTTAATGTGAGCAAATCAAGAAGCCAAGCCCTCAGCAAAACCACGCGTGTTCTGTTCTGCTACAGCACTTGGCACTCGACCACCACTACAAGGCCGGCTCCTTGCTTCTGAAGGGCTTGTCGCAAGGGACTCTCAGGACCCAAACATCGTCGGGCCTGGCAAAAGCACAGGTGCCGGCCGTTGTTCAATTTCTTTGTTTCTTCACAGTTGGCTGCACACATGAAATGATAAGGACCTTGCAAGTTTCGTCTTCTGATCTCTTTTTGCTTGCCTTTTGCTGGCAAGCAAACAACAGCTATCAACAGTCTGGACTCTAGGTCCTGGCAACCTCAAAGCAAGTCGATCAGGGACAACGCTCAATTCAATGCTCTTCCCCTTCGAAGATTGTCATCCTACTGTCAATGAAGCAACGCTCATCTGGGTGTTCATTCCCGTTGAGTCCACAAACGCAGAAAAGCACCTCTGGTGGACAGCGAAGGGCCTAGCAGGTTCACAATTGACAGGTGTGCGAAACAACGACGCCGAAACTTCCTTATGGTTGCAGGTTTGGAGGTTGCAAAGATCTCACAACATGTTGGACCTTCCATTTGCCAAGCTCGCAAAGCTTCCTTATGTGACATGCCAGTGCCAGCGGATGTTTTGTCACGTTTCAAAGCCTTCTGCGGAAGGCAAAAGGTCCCATCATCGGTAAGGATGCACTCGGTGCCTGCTGTGTGAAGGTGCTTGCTATCAAAAGATTTCAACCACGGCCTGTTTGGACACGTTCCAAATAACACACTACGTGCTGCAATAGATACAAACAGGACATTGACCAGCAGCCTCTCAGCCTTCCCTGCAGCTGTACAATGGCTGGCCTGCAGTCCATACGAGCAGGAGAGAATTTCTCTGCACTTTTGAACACTCACCGTGCACTGCATCTGGTTGCTGGTCGCTGTTGCTCCATGTACCCAGAAAGTTGCTCTCAACATCTCCCAACTGCTTGTACTGTAAAAGCACAAGGGCAGGTAGCATACTGATGGACTAAGACTAAGACTTCCCCTCACATCACCTCAGCTACAGTTTAACACTTACTCACCCAACACCCTGCTGGATGTTCCTATCAAAACCGCCTGAAGACGCTGCCGGCTGAAGAAGTTGCAGGGACCTGGTGACAAACAAATTTCGACTACGGGTGCGTCAAACTTGTGATACTACCAATGGTTCATGGAAGTTCATGGATTATTGATGATTATTGAACACACTCATCTTTCACAGCTGCGGAGGGTCCGGCCATTCGATACGTTACGAGCAGCTGAGTTACAGGTCAAAGTTCTGCTAAACAACATCTTCTCTTTGACGGCGCTGGGAAGTCCCGACGGCACTGTAAAAGCTCCACTTCAGTGGAGTCTCCAGGGACTTCACTGAAGACACCTGTGGAACAGTCTGTTAAAACATGTTAAAACGAACTGCTCAGCATGGAGTTGTTTCTGACAATCAAACATAAACAAACATCACATTACATGACTGCGTCAATGCGTCATGAGACTTGGACGGTGAACACCCTGTGTGGCTCTAGCACGCCGCAATTCATGCTGATGTGTTGTCTCTTTTTTTGACCCCAGCAACCTTTGAATCTTCCCAAACATCGAGGCCCATCATGGCGTACCAAAGTCAGGATCAAGTCAGGCAATTGAGCCTTGCGGAAGGGAATTTTGGAATCACATGATATTTGCCAACTACAACCATCTCCAACTTGTTACTAGTAGCTTCTAGCTGCTAGCTACTAATAGTAACGCCCTTGTTACTAGTAGCTTCTTGCTACTGTAACGTTTTTGAAGCATAGCTTAGCTGACACAGCGAGCGCCCTGGCAAGCAGGATTCAGCAAGACTCTAGAGGTCGATCCTTTGAGGGGATCGTTAGGGCCAAACGGGTTCTTCACAGTGTCGATCCAACCTAGTAGCTTCTTGTTACTAGTAGTGAGGCCAGGAGCCCCTAGAAGCGCCCTTGTTCCTAGTAGCGATGCCCGTTGCTCCTAGTAGCTTCTTGTTACTAGTACCTTCAAATGCTTTCAAGGTTACACCGTGTAACACCCTCTAATCCAATAAAGCTTCGAACGACCTTTCCCACAAGTTCGTGGTTTTTTCTTTCTCCTTGGAAGGTGCTGACCACACGATCCGCAAGTACTTGATGCTACTCTTGACAGTGTCTTGGACTTGACTACTTCTAGCAACTCCGTCAAGGAGACAAAGTTGGGCCTTGTTTACTAGCACTAGCAACCAGGAAACACAGGAACACACTTGTTGGCTAAAGATCTTCCCCAGTGCCTTGAGGAATTCATTCCACGCACAGCCGGACAGGATGTCCTCCCTTGATGATGACACCGCCCAGTCCTGACGATCAGCCATGCGCATCATGCGAAAGCGAAGAACGGCAACAAATGTGAAACTGACAGAATCAAGAAGGTTGAGTGCCTGCGTACATCACTTGCCTACACAACCCATAAGATGCTGAACTCTGAGATTCCAGCAGCTTGCAGCGCAAAAGGCAATCCATATGAGCGTACTGGCAAGAAAGCAAACACCTCCAAAGCTGCCGGCAGGAACTTGCAAATTGAGTCCTAGCCCCTAGGCCCTAGTCACCCGCCTGCTTCAAAGACTGATCGTTGTATCAAGTAGCTGGGCATGAACACTGATAGACACATAATTTTGCCGCATTTTGAATCTTACATCTAAACCAAAACCGCGCAGCCGGCTGGAGGACATGTGTGCGCGTGTGTGTGAGGAGAACTCTGCAAAGAAGGCACCTGCTGCGCTCCCCGCCCTCGTTGGAATCCACCTGCCCAGGGATTCTTGACATCACTTGCATCACTTACAAAAACCGACATGTGCTGCATTATACTGGAGCAAGCGACCTTGATTTTCCTTCGTTAGACCTTTGACCGCAAAGCACCTCTTAAACCTCTTTGCCGTGCCTGTTTCATCCAACGGAAGCGCCAGCTCCAAGAGAGTGCTGGGAGGGCTGTGCGAAATGCCAGGCTTGGTCAAGCCCTCAGTGTTGCAATGGACCGCGATCTAAGTGTGACAACCATTGCGGCGTGTTTCCTGGTAAGAATGTATTACTTACGTAAATACATCATCACTTGGACTTAATCCATGCATCTAATCTGTGCATGAAGCCAAGCCCTCGTGGCCTTTGTCTGGCATACCTGGTATCAACAAATTTCTTGGGAGCCACGCATCAGGCACCTGCGCGGCGAGTTTGCATGAGACAAACACAATTCTGCAATTCGCTCATTCATGCACTTGAACCTGTTGAACCTGAGGACAGGCTTGTGGGTTGACTTCGGTGGTCCGATGGGGTAACCCTGTCTTTTTGAAGCCGATATAATGAAGACTGGTGCATGAGACGACAATTTCAGTGGTTGGCCCGCCTTCACCAGCCGCCGTAGCAACAACCAATGCTCCAACTCCCAGGTTTCACCTGTCACTCGCACTTTCACCACTGAATCATCGACTTTCCCAACATTTACAGGCTCCAAGGGCGAATCCGCACGCAGTGGCTGTGAAAGCTAGCAAAGCTACCTACTTCTAGAGAACCGTGACAGAGTGCACCCGGCTCCTCTAGTTGCCTCTGATTTTCGCCTGATGCAGTTCTGTCCTTCCCCGCCTCCATCCCGAGAGACCTGGCCAACAGGGCTTGATGCAAGGGTTGATTCAAGGGTCGGGGTCGGCAAAGGTGGTCTCAACGTCGTGGATCTTCATGAACCTTTGTGCTTTGGCCTTAAACACTCCCTGAAGTCATCATGGAAGTGGAACACCACCTGTTGGTAGAGGAAAAAGGCAATCCAAAGCAGGGAGTGTACTCTTGGCTTTCATGCTGAGCTGAGGGGGGCCTGCAAGAGGCTGCAAGTATCCAGCCAACCGTTAGCCAACCCATCTGCGTGTGGTGTGGTGGATGAACAAACTCTAAGAACACTGTGGTGAAGTCTCTGCAAACAATAAGTGACAAGTTTTCGTCCCCCTTGGAACCCTTCAGGGCTTTGCAGCCGCACATGCTACGGTGTTCAATCACATGCCTAGGCATCGCGTGTTCAATAAACTAGGGAAGTGGCAAACTGGACACTTCTTTTTTGGTCCCTCCCACAGCCCAAACCCTTAGACCGATAATTTCCATACTTGCTTGTACCGACTTTGGAACAAGCTGTCCCAAACACTCCAACTTGTGATGAACTTCACTGCTGGAACACTGTGGCTGGCGCAGCAATAATTGATCTGCGTGTGCTGTGGTTAAGTTTCCCTAAAAAACCTAGGAACCAATGGACCAAATGAACAGTGCGAGCATGAGCTATCCTGCGGCCATGCTAGTAGCGTACTAGTAAGGTACTGCTACCTAGTTTCTACTAGCTACCTTCTGCTACTACCTCACCTCTACGGCCTACTTCCCCGGGCTTAAAAAGAAGTGTAGCCTCTGAAAACACGACAAGTGGGCCGTCCGGGGGGGCCACGGGGGACGAACCCATCTGCGTTGTCGTCTTCCCACGCCTTCAGCTTCACCTCTCCAAAGAACTCTTTCCAGCGGCCTTCGGAGGGAAGCTCCTCAGAGCACTTCTGGGCGTCGCAAGGCTCAAAACCACTAGAAACCACCATGATCATGGCTGTGATTGGTGGTGAGTCATGTTGATGAAATCAACTGATTGTCCTTACACTGTTCCTCCACATGTTCTTGGGAAAAAGGTGCAAATGAGTTCAAACACTTGCTGCTGCTCCTGTGGCGGATGGTGGATATCTTATGATTGCTGCTTCAGTCTCAGGTCCCAAAGCTCCAGCCATGCCATCCAAATGTTCGATAGTTTTGGCACGTCTTCTACACTCATTGCTAGGCTGCAATAAGGCCCTTTGATAGCCTTTTTGGATCCTTTTGAAAATCATCCAACTTCAGGGAAGGACTGGTCTACACGCAAAAGATCACAAAAACTTGCAACTGCGGATATATCAGGAAGGCATCCTACTCCCAGGCTATTAGGTTGGAGGCCATCGGATGGCGGCCATCGCTATTGGGTTGGAGGCCATCGCTTCTAGGCTGGCGGCTGGAGGCCATTCCTATTACGTCGGAGGCCCTTGCGGCATCCTATTCCCCAGGCTCCTCTGCGTATTTGACATGAAGTGATGACATCCCACCTGGCTTCCGCAGGGGAGGGCTTGGTGTCAGCACATGTCTTTGAAGGCCCTGCGGCAGAATGCCCTGAACACTTCTCTTTTCAACTTTAAGTTCAACATTCATCCATCGAAAATTGAGCTGTCAACTCCCTCGCAGCGGCCCAACGCCACACCTTCTGATTCTCCGTGAACTGAGACCTACTGAGCGCTTCCAAGCTTTGGATTCTGTGAACACACACATCTGCCTAGATAGCGCTCTCTCTCTCTCTCTATGTATATATATATATATATGGGCACCCGACGTTTTGGGGGCCCCTTGTGAGGAGCAGCAGCAAGACAGATTTTTTTCTCAGTGTTCTTGCCAGACAATGCTCAGATGGCTTCCTTGATCGCGTTGATGGTCTGCACAATGAGGCGGCTGCAGTCATGACAGTCAGAATGCACCTCCTGCAGGTTCCTCTGCAGGCTCTCGAGGTTGGTCAGGGCCATATTCAACAAGCGCCGCCGCTTGGCGCCCTTGGTGGAGGAACTTGAGGACGAAGAATCTGAGGCAGCACTTTCATCAGACCCGGTCTTCTCGTCATCAGCAGCAGCATCAGCTTCAAAATCTGCCTGCGCCGCTTGGCCTTCTGCTTCGGTGGATGCCTGGCCCATGTTGTCTTGGAGAGAGTCTGCCGCTCTCATGCTTTTCATCTTCAAGAGGGATTGCTGCTGATGCCTGGGGATGCTCCTGCTTTTCATCTTCAATGGCAAGGGCTGGTGAACTGCTACGCCCCTTGATATTTTGGAGAAGCCATTCTTCTAGAGCAGCCTGAGCAAGGCCATTCCAACCACCCAGCCGTCCAGTCACCAAGCCATGGGTTCTCTGAAGGTAATTAATGTGGCTCTGCAACTGCTTGACTGTGCGCAGCCGTTTGCTTTCACACGCCACAACTTTGCCTGAAGCAATGTCACGCCACGTCCACAACCCGGAAAGGAAGCCCAACTCCAAAGAGTCCTTGCCCCCCCCCTCCCCCCTGCCTTCAACATACCTCAAGACCATCCAAAGAGTCCTCTGCCCCCCCCCCTCCCTCAACATACCTCAAGACCATAGAAAGAAAAAGAGAGAGAGAGAAGAGAGAGAGAGTTGTTGAGTTGTTGGCCACGGGTTTGTTTCCATGCCGTAATGCACTCACAGACAGACAGACAGACAGACAGAAGGGCAGAAGGGAACACACGGTCAAGGTGTGGTACAAATAATGGAATTCATGTTGCTGCCTCGGTGTTGGAGAAGTGAGGCACAGATGATGGAACTCAGGTCGGTCATCATGTATTAGAGACATTGAAGTTAGTGAGCTACAAGCAGATGAAACGTATCCATGTACCAGAATTGCATGACAAATATGTGTGGCATGACAAACATATATATATATATATGGGCTCGGACTTATCTAAGTCTGCGAAGATATGGTTTATAAACTATAAGGCTAGTTTATAAACCATACTTGGAAATAATGATTATCTTATCTCACAGGGGGCCCCGAAATCGTCACGAGCCCATATATATATATATATATCAGTCTCTCTCTCTCTCTCTGTGTTTGGCCAAGGCAGTCATTGAAGACCGCATTTCCGTCGAACCAATTCGTCCAACAACGGAGGTGCTCAACCGGCCTCACGCAAACGCTTCATGAAGAGCAGCAATGAGGGCGGCAGGCCTTCGGCCAAGCGGCGAAAGAGCTCCTGGCGGTTGAGTTCTGGGGAGATCCTCCTTGCCAAGGCTTGCGGCATGCCAATTGCTACTAGGAACAAAGGGCATCGCTACTAGGAGCAAGGACGCTACGAACAGGGCTCCTAACAAGAAGCTACTAGGAGCAAGGGCATCGCTACTAGGGGCTCCTAGCAATTCTTACTACTAGTAACAATAATTTACCAAGTAACAACAAATTGGCACAGTGTCAAAGGACCGAGATTTGAATCCTCACGTCGAGGTTGTAGTTCGCTCCGAAGAGGTAGCCGCAAGAGTGAACCCCAGGCAGGCCTAGCCGTGTGGCCAAAGCCTTACTATGGCCCAACCTCATCCACAAGGGCTCCAAGTCATTCCAACCACTCTTCTTCAATAGAGCCATTCGAAAGGTACGATGTTGCTGGAATGCACCCTCAATTCATTCCAAATTCCTTACTATCACCCTTCCATGGCACTTCATGATACATCTTTCAGATTGCTTTCTCTAGCCGGAGGCCTGAGCAGTTCATCCTCCTTCTCTTCGAGCCAGCGAGGAAGAACGTATCCAATGCCGCTGGGATGTGTAGCATCCTTGGAGCATCGCGCTGTATAAGCTACTGCAATCCATGCTGATGGAACAATTTTCGACACGTCCACCGAAGTTTTTCCACAGAAGCTCTATGCAATCTGCCAAGGTCAGGGCAAATTCCAACCTGTATGGCCCAGAAAAGAGCTTCGGCCGATCAGTGAGCGCAAACACCGCCTACGAGGGATGCAGGACATCAGCAATACCTCTCCTCCAGGATGACACAACCTTCCATCATGAGTGGCCAGTCATGTACCCAGGCATCCACTGTAAGCATTAAAGCTCGTCTTCCAATTTTGTGAGGATGAATAAATCCAAAGCCGACCCAAAGCTCGTGTTTTCCGCCTTGAAGCCCAAACCCTTCTCACCAGTGGCCACGACTCCTGAGTTGGCAAAGCACCGTGACTTGCGAACCCGGCACCGGCACCGGACCATCGAACCGGCCTTTCACCGGTGTCACTGGGTGCCGGACGGCCGCCCGGACCATACTTGGCGACACCCACCTGGCGAGGAAAGACACGTGACACGTGACTCACAGCAGCAAATCATGAAGAGCAAAGAATTCTGTAGGCACTGTAGGCCGTAGTAAGGCTCCTAGTAGTAGGGCCAGGAGCCCCTAGTAGCTTCTGGTTACTGTCCATGTCCATCGGTCCATCTGCATCAATCAAGACCGGCCTTGGAAGAGTTGCCGATGTCGCAAATGGCACGGATGTCAGCCTAATGAGCAGCTGAAGACTGCCAAGAATACACTCTGCTCAGTGCATCAGTGCCATTATTTTCTCCTTTTGTTTTTTTGGAGGTTTGCGATTTTCTCCTGCCCCAATGACGGGGAACCTCAAGCTGTTGCAGTTTGTCGCAATGCTTTCCAAGGCAAGACAAGGTGCAAATCCTAGAAAACACCACGGCATTATGAACCCTCCCGATGCCATCGAAGCTAAACAAACCTCGACACCCAAGCGAAACACCCGAAGCACACCCGCAGCGAAGCTGGGATGCTGCGCTTCTCGGAAACCCATCTCGTTGCAACGGAAGAGAACCTGGGACGATGTTCGAGCGGAGGTTTCACCTGTTGCTGTGGTTGCTTAGTGGTGTCAAAGGGTTATGTTACAAGAGTCACTAGTTGATACTTCGAAGTCTGCTGGCGGAGTCACGTTACTCACTGTAAGGTACCCTAGTTTCGCTAGTTTCATGGAAGGCGGGATCTTGCTTCAAAATTGGGATGAACATAAGGTGATGGTGCCACGAAGAAAGCATATTATGTTCCTCGCCTCTCCTCCATTGTTCGGCCGCAAGAGGAACTGAGCTGTAGGAATAGTGTTGTCCTGCCATGTTGGGATTGCTATCCAACGGAGCTGTTGCGTGGGTAAGGGATCAAAATAAAAATAAACATAGAATCAAAAAAATATTCAACGGGGATCAATAAAAAAATAGAAAGGTAATCAAAAAAAAAATATTCTAGCCCACTGAGGATGGTTGGGGTAGTAGAGGAGAGTGTACCTCCCCAGGAGCTCCCTCCTAGTAGGGAGCTATTTCCACTGGTGAACCACTTTTCGAGTAGGGCTACTCAATGACTGGACGGCAACCTTATCGTTGGGTACCTACTTTCTTCCCAGGGAGCTGCCTCTAGTAGAAAGCAATCAAGCCTCTATTTGCGCAAGCAGGGGACCAGGAGATCGACAGACGAGCGCCGTAGGAGAGCAAAAGACCAGCGGACCAGGAGACAGAAGGACTAGGATACCAGGGGACCAGCGGACCAAAGGACCAGGAGACCGGAGGACTAGGGGACCAGTGGACTAAAGGACCAAGGGACCAGGGGACCAAAGGACCAGTGGACCAAGGGACCAAAGGACCACATTACCAGAGGACCCGCAGACCACAAACCACAAGGCCAGGAGAGCAGCAGAAGAGGCCTATCAAGGAATATTTTTTTTTGATTCGTTTTTTTTTGATCCTGTTTTTTTTTTTTTGATGCTCTTTTTTTTGATACCTATGCCCTGTTGCGTGTTGTCAGAGTTGCGGATCGTCTCATTGATCACACTACTTGACCTACTTCACGCTCCTGACTAGCTGTTTTGAGGTGACCAGGAAGAACGGCACTACAATTAAAATCGGAAGACAAGGAGCACTAGACGACACTGATATATGTATAGAAACATCATTGTATACTATAGATATATGCACACTCTATTGCGCTCTCATAACTTCCAAAAGTTGTTTGGTCTGAAACGGTGTCCTTGTACGTGTTATCGTCAGCATTCCTTAGACTGGTATTGCTGGTGTTGATACTACTGTCAAATCATGAAAACTCCAGTTTGGAAACTGATATGCATCCAATCATTTCAGTGGAGTCTGCTGATGGTCTACTGTTTATGGTTGCTGGATGCAGCCTCACCTACGCATTGTGTAACCCTGTTTGTCTTGCCATCCTCAGTGCAGCCAATGGGACTGCAGCAATTCCAATTGCCAGTGTACATCGCTTCCATACCTCGCAACATCAGTAGCTCTGGTTGGCTTTGCTTTGAACCATTTTGCAACTAGAAATATAAAAACAAGTAAGTTGGTTCACTGCTACATGGATAATGTCAGGTCTGCTTGTTGAGAAAGCAAGCGACTCTGAGGTTCGTGCAGCTCTCCTGCTAAGCGCTTCAAAGCGCGTGCCAAACGTGCATTTTGTTTCACCTGCCGGTGCAACGAAAAGCAACATCCATGCAGCCTGCATATGCTTGAATAGCGTGGGGGTGGCTGCGGCATCGACAGCGCTCATGCAGCAAAGGCTGGGAGTGTTCAGATTTGGGCACGATTGCTTTGGAGTTTTGCTTTGGTTTCAGAGACCTTAAGCAGCAGTGCTACGAAACATATCCATGTCATTCCATGTCTGAAAGCAAACAATCGGGTGCTACATATGCAACCAAAGAAATGGCATGACATGTATTGGAACCTCTTGTGAAACCCAAGATGTGCCTTGGTGTTGACCGGAATTGTACCAGGCCTTGCGGTATTACCATGTATTACTCTCCCCGTTCGGTTTTTCTGACCATCCCTCCGTTCGACGGCGGACTCGCCAACCGCCGCGACGGGGCACAACGCCTGCAAGGCGCCTCCGGTGAGCTGATCACCCTCAAAGCCGAACTCCTCGAAGGCGTTTTGATCTGAAGGAGATTCTGCAGGGTATCAATTCGTCTAGTAGGACATAGTAAGGACAGGAGACAAAGGATAACAGGACGGTAGGATCACGACCTAGTAGTTCGGCTCTGTTGCAGTGAGTCTGGCATCCTCACTGTAGCAGGGTTGATTGAACTCCACAACCACGCAATGAACACTCTTGTTCATTAACATGCAAACCTCGTTTGAGCATGTGCTCGGTAAAGCGATGAATCGGCTCCTCCCGTCTGATGGTCGCTATCAGCTCCTCGGGAACGAGAGGACGCACCAACGTTGGGGCCAACACTTCGTTGTGGTCCCATTGTAACTTGAAGATTAGCATCCTCCCTTGTTGCTTCTTGTTTGTAGCGATGGCCTCCAACCTATTAGTGATGGCGTCCACCTAGTCCTTCTTGTTACTAGTAGCGACATGTAGAAACTATTGAAATCAACGTAGAGTTCGCGAGAAGCAGATGCGCCTCGGCGCCCATGGTGACGCGGTCGCTTCCGTCGCTTCCATGGTGACGCACCTGATGGATACCATCCCAAGGTCTCTATCCAACCACCAAGCTAAGGTGACAAGAGGTCCCCAACAAGAGCATGCGAGACATGATCCGAGACATTTCTTCGCAGTTCCTCCGGCACACTCTGACTGGAAAAAACACAAATGACAATATAATGTAATTCAGGAGAGCCAT
Source organism: Durusdinium trenchii (assembly GCA_963970005.1). Taxonomy (NCBI): domain Eukaryota; class Dinophyceae; order Suessiales; family Symbiodiniaceae; genus Durusdinium; species Durusdinium trenchii. Next base: position 113,083 of record CAXAMN010028040.1, read on the forward strand.
TGACCCCACAACTCACATCGGATCGGTCAATTCCATTGCAAGGATCTGTAGCACCAACCGGCCCCGTAGAAGAGAACATCCACCAAATCCTGCTATTCCAATGAAATTTCGATTTTGACCAAACTTTGAAGTTTGCAACAACGCCTCGCTATGAATGATCTGGGAAGACTGCGCGGGCCTGGCATGTTGGCGTGCTCTGTGGGTCCGTAATATCTTAGGCCATCCGGCCGTCCACAGTGATCATCGGACTATATATACTCAAAGAAACAAGCCAGCCACAAATTAAGATACACAGTATAAACACAGAAAAGTCAAAAGTATCATATTGAAAGGAGCACTTGATGCATTCGAATGCAAAACAAACGCCAGCTGCCCGCTGGTCGCTCTCAAAAGTTGCAAGGTCCTGCTTCACATCAATAAAAAACATCTGCCCGCATGATTTGTTGGAGGTTAGAAATAACCGTTACTTTTGTGAAGGTCTTGCACGACCAAGTCCTTTTGGCCCGAAGGTTTCTGAGCCTTTTGGGTCGGCACGGCCACATGTGGTGGCTCAGGCTGGTGGTCATCTCGACCACAGCCGTAAGCCATGGTTGGTGGGCTGGCCCAGAGGGGCCACCGGAGGTGGAGCCCCTGGAGGAGCAGGCTGGTTGGCGGCAGCATCTTCGGGAGTGGCTCCCGGGTGCGGAGCGAAGGCTCAATGCCACGGAAGAGTGGCTTGCCGGCCTGGCGAGCTGGGGTCGGGAGTTGGAAGGAGCCTCGACCTGGGGAAGCTGGGATGTGGCGCTGTGGATGGTCGTGGACACCCTCTTCGGCATGATCGGGTGGGCACTCTTCGGCAGCGCTTGGACTAAGGTTCGGACCGGATGCCGCCGGCTCCTCCAGGTTCTGGTGGTGCTGGGGCTCTGCTTGGTCGCTCACTATGTGTGGGCCGTGTGCTACCCCATTGTGTCGCTCCTGATCGGGGCATGCATGGCGATGGCATGGCTACTTCGCAAAGTCCTACGAGGAGTTGGGGCCTTTGCGTTCTGGTTTCAAAGAGTTACAGGAGGCTCTCCAGAAGCCTCTGAAGCAGAGTTCTTGGGCCCTGCCACTGGGCGGACACCTGAAACCTCCCAGCTTCGAGCATTCAAGAGGTCCAGTGAGCAGCCCAAGTACATTGTGGTGAAGAGAGGGGAAGATGCTGCTGTCTTCGCCATCGGCATGGACTCCCAGTCCATCAAGACCCACGGCCTCTATGTCCCTGTGGAGTGCAACACGATCCGCGGATCTCCGGCTTTGGTGAGGCGGCTGCGGGACGTCGAGAAGGTGCACTTATGCCGAAATGAGGCCTGCACACGGGTTAGTTCGAAAGAATGACCCGGAAAGATTCCAGATGGCCCAAGCCCGTGAGGGTGCGCGCAAGGTGACCCACGACTTCTGGGCCTGGTTGAAAGGGTCCCCCTTGACCGACGGCACCTCACAGTTGATGCATCGCCTTCGGGAGTTGGGTTCCGAATCGGAGCAAGAGGAGGAGCACCTTATTTGCTGTGGCAGCCTGGTCACATGGCGGGGCCCTGATGGAACTATGCAGTGCCTGGCCAATCGGCCGTGCAGTGTGCGTGCTCAACATTTTGGGCAACTCCTCCAGGATGATGTCCCCACTCAGTGCGGGGCTGTTGCATTGTGCGGGGATCATGCTACCCAATACCTGACCCGACGGTATCCCGACAAGTGTAGTGTGACCTTTTGCAAAAGGTTTGGGAACAAGCTGCAGCATGGTGTGGTGTGGTGTTCAGAACATGAACCTTCAAGCCTGACACCGACGAGACCCTCTTCTACCTCAGCGCGCCGATCCAGATCGAGGTCACGTACACGAGCGGTGGAGGACATCGACGAGGGGGAGAACGATGATGAGGAGAACGGGGTCGACAACGAGGAGGCGCATGGTGACGAGGATAGGCATGGTCGTGCGAGAAAGCTGTTGGGAAGGGCTCGTGAATGTGAGGAGCCCGAGATCAAAGAGAGAACGCCACGTCGGAGGGGAACAACACGCTCGCCTGGACATACTCCGAAAGGATCAAGCATCAGTCGAAATCTATCCCGCATGGGGATGCTCGAGTCGCCAGGTTCAGAAGGTGCCGGCAGCTTGCTGGAAGAGTTCTTTGAGATCTTTGCGGCCGGAAAGGCTGATGGACTCCGTGAAGACCAAGCACGCAAAAAGCTGGGAGCTGACCGCCTGCTACTACCCGGTGATCTTCTTCGACAACTGGTTGGGGAGGCGGAGAATGAGCAGGCGCAAGGGCAGAGAGGGCTGTCACGTTTCTTGACCACGTGGCGGAAGGAGCTGGCTAAGGTGGGAAGGCCTCATGGAGAAGGGGAGGGATGTGCGACTGGAGTATGGTGGAAGGTGGCAGTCAAGCCGCGTCTCCTGGGGATACTCCGGAGAAGGATGGGGATAGAGCTACATCTCTGCCTTTAGCTTCGTCTTTGAGGACCTCGGCATCCAGGACAAGACCTACGTCTGAGCCTGCACCCCCCCCTGGTTTGGCAGAACGGAGTCAGCAGATGCCTCAGGTGGAAGAGAAGCGAGGTGACGGGCTACGAGTGGCACCCCCCGGGATCTATCGGCCGGACATCAGGGCAGGAGCCAGGACCGACAGTGGAACCACTGCAGAACCCGTTGTCCAAATTGCCAAAGCGATCCAGCATCAAACAGCAGAATTGGCTTCTTTGGTTCGTCAACAAACCGAAGGAGCAGGAGGTCAGGTCCCCGGTACAATCCGGGGGCTCAACAAACAATCAGAAGAACTGGTCTTCTTGCTTCGGGCGTGTGGCCAGTATCAAGTGCGTGTTGGTGCGGAAGAGCACGGTCAGGCACTAGCAAACTCATTGCTGTCCGCTCAGATAGGAGCCTCGACCAAGCTTCGAGCAGCAGGCTTCCGCCAACGGATGTCAACACGGCTGGCAGTTGGAATTGCAGGGCCGTACTGGGGCATTCAGGAGAAGTATGGCCTGAGCGCCGCGGACTTCCTTTCCTACACGGACGCTGAGCTCGACCAGTTTGCTTCTGAGGCCAAGGTGATGAAGAACACCGACCAAAGACCTCCTCCTCCGTCCAGGTTTGATGAGTGGACCGCCCGAGTACGACGCCAGACAGATGTGTGGTGCCTGGTTTATGGGGAGGAATGGAGAGCCGTACGGAACAACGCCCTCAACCTCTTGTCGGAGTGGCATCTGTCCCATCCTCACCGGTGGCCGCTGGCCATAGTCATCGACATCTGGGAGGAGATTCACTGGCGATTTCTGGAGGAGCTCAAGGACGTGCTTCGGAGCCTCAAGAAGGAGATTGGCAGGGAAACGATCAGCCTTACCGAGCTCAAGTTCCATGCGCTACTTCCCGGACCAGATGGACAGGCATGGCTGGTGATGCCCACGACCTTCGACATCGAGAAGCCCGACTCATGGTTCCAGACCGAGGTCCTCCCAAGGATCGAGAGGAAGCAAGACCGCCTCTTATTATGGAATCTCACTTGGCAGGGCGGTGCCCGGAAGGATCGCAACCCGGCAGCACCAGCTGGAGGAGCAGGGGAGAGTGCAGGAAGCTTGAGTTCGCAGTCCAAGCCCACTCTCAAGTCGTTGTGGGGGCCCAAGCTGACTCCGGAGGAGGTCGGAATGGCCAAAGATCGGGCCCCTTTGGACCGCCACGGCAAGTTGCTCTGCTGGGGAAACCTGTGCCACATTGGCTGCCAGACGACAGGTTGTCAGCGCTCCCATGAAGGACTTCGCGGCTCTTTCGAGAATCTGGACCCGTGTGTGCAAATGCAACTCCTCAAAAGAGGTGGACTGAAGCGGATGAAGCTCGAGAGCCCGGATACCGTGACCACCAAGATCAAAGACATCCGGTCCAAGATGCGGGTCGAGAAGACCGACAAGATCCAGGACGGAAAGAAGCGAGCGAAAGCTGGGAGCACCCCGGCAGAGAGCAGGAGGTAACGGAAGATGGCCGAGCTGGAGGAGAAGGGCCAAAGGTGCGATTTTGGGATGTCCCCGAGGAGTTCGAAGTCGACTACACCAAGGGCGAGGACCTCAAGGATGTGATTCAAGGGCCGGACTATGCATGGCGTCGAGATGTTCATCGTGATCTTCCACCTCATCGTGGTCGGGATGGGACTTCGGCGCCGCAGGAGGCAAAGCACCTGGTCCAGAAAGCCCAGGAGCTAGGAAAGTCCCCTGCTCTCCAGGCACTGGAGGGAGCCACTGATGACTTGTATGCATGGGCCGCCGCTAGAGTTGCTAGGGAACCCGGAGTCGAACTCTCTTCACTTCTTCAGGAAATGGCGACCTACGGGATGGGAGAGCTTGCACGGGAAGCGGCTGAACTATTGGAGCAACGGGAAGGAACTAAAGCAGGCTCGGCTCGACTGGTGGTTCGAGACACCCTGTGGGCAGAGGGGCAACCAGGGCAAGGAAGCGTCGAGCTCGACGGCACCACCTGGCGGCTGTGGGACTATCAGGAGGACGTCATGATGACGGAGGACCTGGCGGCACTTCTTCACCTACTGGAGGTGTCCATTGAGCGGCGGCAGTGCGTGACCATCACCATTGCGGCTATGGTTGAGTGGAAGGAGAAGAGCCGACGGCCGTCAGTGGAGCAGGTTCAGACCAGAGCGCAAAGCTTGAGGCTAGAGCAGACTCGGCTAGCCGTGGACGCGGCCAACACCATCGGCGAGGCGGAGGAGATGGTTGCAGCTGTGGAACACGAAGTCAGGACCTACATCCATGACCTCACTACAGCTCACCACGAGAAGGACTTTCGCTCTTTGGAAGCCCTTGCGGACTGCCGATTGGTGGTTTTTAGGGCGGACTACCGAGGGGGCTTGGTCGTGGAGTGCATCATTGGGTCCAACTGGATAGATGGGGGTTGGACGACCTTCGCACTGATTTGGAAGGGGCACATGGTCCTTTTGGAACCGCCGGACGGCTATGACCTGGAGCGCTTCCTGGCCAGAGAGGACCCCCAAACCACACCTGCGATGGGGTTTACGTTCTTTTGGCATGCCCGTCATGATCAACCTCCCACCGCGCCAGGCAAGATTTTCTGCAGGTTGTGCAAAGCAGGCCGCAAAGCTGGGGAGTCGCTCAACGCACCACGGCATAGCTGCTTGTCCTACACGGCCGCCACCGCTGGAGGCTCCATGGACATCCACCATGACCACAATGTGATTCGGGCGGTTCGGAGTGCAGGCCAGCCACATGAACCGGGGCAGCTGGTGCTAAGGGAGTTCTTTGCCGGGAAAGGTGGCATCTCTGCGGAGTGGAGCAAGACGAGCCCGATCATGGAGCCGGTCGAGGTCTACGAGCATCCCCATGACAAGCAGGGCTACAGGGCACACTTTGACTTGAGTCGAAAGGATGTCCACGACAAATTTCTGGCAGAGGTGCGTACCGGGCCTTCCAATGTGCATTGGATTGCGGCCCCATGCGCGAGCTACTGTGACTGGCAGCAGAAGAATGGCGGGACTCGCACCTTCGAGTGTCCCGAAGGCACTGGACAGGGACCATTGGCAGCGACTGAGGCAATGGGCAACATTTTGAGTGCGCACGCTGCTGAGCTCTTCGAGGCTTCGTTGGATTCTGGTGCCTTCCCTCTCGTCGAGTCCAGTGGGGTCAGTGGACGGTACCCCAAGCAATGGGACCTGCCGTGCTGGAAGCGCATCCTCAACCGGCCGGACGTAGAGTACGTTGACCTGCCCATGTGCGCCTTTGGTCTTGGCCCCCCTGATGAGCCAGATCATTTCTATGTGCACAAGACCAGGGTGGTCTTCCCACTGCATCCACCGTTACGGCGGGCGCTCCGACGAGTCTGTCCGGGCCTGTCAACCTCGCACCGGCACATCGGGCTGAAGGGTTGTCGCGACGGCCAAACCGTCACTCGCTGTACTGAAGCCGGGGTGTACGCCCAGAACTTTGTGTCAGTCGTGGTGGCGGTGCTCCAAGCTTCGTTGGGGGGGGGTCTGGCTTTGACGCCACAAGATGTCTTCGGGATCGAGGCGGAGACGATGGAGAAGATGGAGGTGCCCTACTACCTGGTGACCGTGAAGAGGCTGGCGGAGATGGTGAGGATGATCTACCGGGAGACCTACCCGGAGACGATGACGAAGGACATGACGGAGATGGTGGAGGCGTCCAACGAAACGATCAACCCGATGGAGATGGCAAAGGGGATGGCTTGTTGGAATCGATGGGCTTCGGGAACCACTCGGCGAGCCGCCACGGAGACGGGTTACTGGAGGTGCTCGGGTTCCCTGAAGGGGGGGTTCCCAATCCGATACGGCAACCAAGGGCCGTGATCTCAGCAAAGGACCGGGTGATCCCTATGCCGTGGAGACCAATGAGAAGCTCATCCGCTCCAGCTGGAGCCCGAGAAAGATCCCCGCGAGGGAGTTCCAGACCAGGCGCGGGAAAGGGCAAGGGCGGCTGGCTCAGCTTCGCTAGAGGAGGAAGTTCGACCTCATCCACTTCGGAGCCCAACTCAGATGTCGAGGGAGGCGGGAGGAAGTCCACCAGGGTGGAATACCCGTATGGCCTGTCGAGGGCGGAGCGATATCGCTTGGCATGTGAGAAAGGAAAGGGCAAAGGCACCTCCTCTCGAGGCGCCGAGCCAGCTCTAGGAGATCCTGACCAAGGAGAAGGGGAGACCCTGCAGGGAGTCTGGGCGGATCCAATGGGCCCCTCCACCAGTGTGGACTTTCACCGCACCAGCCCAACCGGACCGGGCGACCACTGGGGCTCGCCTCAAAGGTGGCAGTACAACCCGTCCCGCAGGCAACTGTGGAGAGTTCACGATGAACCCTTTACGCCCCGTCGGAGATTGGTCTCCCTACACCGCTTGCCCACCTAACCAACGAGAGGGTCACCCATCTGCGAGAAGGGGCGAACCAGGTTGTCATCACGGATGATTGGCGGGCTGCCGGAGGGGCTGATCCAGGCTATGGCAAGTGGACGGGCGTTACCATCTTCACCATCCAGGAGATGCCGGTTGTCGACGACGAGGCGATCCCGTGTGAGGACGACTGGGAGTGGGGCGCAGACGAAGATGAGGGACCTGACCCGGGAGAAGATGACGGACCGGAGCCCGAGGCGAGTGTCCAAGTGGAGTCAGGCCCGACGGCCTACGCAGGGAGCGAGGCACGTGATGGCCCAGGTTCGGCCTACCAAGCACCAACTACAGCAGCACGGCAGGCAGCGGAGGAGTATGTCAAGGCGATTGAGCAGGACTTTGACAACACTCCTATGGGTTGGGCAGCCGTGCTACGGGCGGGCAACAAGCTGGTTGAGGTCGCGGGTGGAGTGCGCCAAGCTGCTGAAAGCCTCTGGGAGGTAAGGGAGAAGGCCGGAATGATGAACCTAGCCCAGGTGGATGACCCGGGGCTGGACCGTGTGCTACACCCCCACCTCCTGGAATATCTTCGGGATGTTCGACGATATGGCATGGCGGCCAGGTTCCAAGGGCTTCGAACCAGAGCCTTTGCGAAGCTTCACCCCAATGCACGACGCCACGTTGACAAGGTCTTTGCCCAGGTCGCCAAGGATGTGGGAAAGCAGAGGGTGTTGGTAGTCAGTGCCATGATGCCTCAGCTGAGCGGGACGATGGCCTCACCTTTTGAGGCGGTGCAGAAGCTCAAGCCAGATCGCTCTGTGTCGGAGGAGGTGAGAGTGGTCCACGACCAGAGGACCATCAACCATGGGACGAACAAGTTCCTTCACCCGCCGGCCCTTCAACCTACACACTCGCAGATCGCCAAGCGCATCCTATGGGCTAAGGGTCGATGCCCGGGCTTGCCGGTCCTCCTGTCCAAGAAGGACATTTCTGGGGCTTTTAGGCTTCTGTGGGTCGCCCCGGAGGATGTAGAGTTGTTCGCCGGGGAGCTGCCGTGGAACCCGAGGAAGGCCTTTCCGAACGCCACAGACGAAGATATTCACTTGGAGGGCATTCCGGGCGGGGACATCACGGTGGTCTACTTGGTCTCCAGCTTCGGGTTCAGTGGTAGCCCGGGAGAATGGACTGTATGGGGGCGTAGCACGGAGGAATTCCATCGAGCTCACCGCCCGTCGGTTCCACGGAGAGACATGGGCCATGGTTTCGATTGCAAGGTCCTGGTCGACGACGGAGTGTTGGTGGAGCCCTGGGTGGGACTGAGGCCGTGGGTGAGCGCGGAGGTGTTTGAGCACGGCATCAGGACGCTCCTGGGGAACAAGGCGGTGAATGAGGAGAAGGACAAGGTGGAAGGAGCCTTCAAGACCGCACAAACGGTCTGGGGGGTGATCATGTGCACGGAGGGCGAGACTGCTACGCTTCCAGAGCGACGCATTCAGAAAGGGGCGGTCCTTCTAGCTGACAGCTGCTTTGACTACGGCTCCAAGGAGGTCACCCTGAAGCAGCTACAACAGTTCAGAGGCATCTTGACCGGATGGGCAGCCATCGTGAAGGGTCTGGTGAACGAGCTCAAGGCGGCGGGCGGACAAGTTTCTTGCGGGCCGTGATGGGCATCAGAAGGTGAATCCCCGACTACGTGGAGAAGGCAGCCAGGCCTGGGAGGCAGACCGGGCATGGGAGGATCTATGGGAGCTTTTTGAGGTCTGCCGCTGGCTGAGTGCGCGGACGGATCGATGGGAATCCTTTGCCACCGGCTTGAGATCTATGCTTCCCACTATGGAGAGATTAAGCTTGCCTGGAGAGTGGGAGAAGGTCATTTGGGTGTCATCCGACGCTACGCCTACAATGGTGGGAGCCATCGATTGGACCAACAGACAGGTGACACGCCTTCCCACCGGGACATTGAAAGCGTGGGCTGCTCGGGCTCTGTCAGACCATGAGATTGGGGACCAGGAGACCGACCTCGTGATTCACCTGGGTGAGATGCTGTCCTTTGTTGCCTTCGCATGTGCAGCTGGGGACCAGTGGAAGGGGGGAGTAGTGGCCTATGGCGGGGACAACACCATCGTCAAGAATTGGCTACAATCCCGGAAGAGCAACACCCGAGGGGGAAGAATCCTCATCAGGGCCCTCAACCTGGCGGAGATGAAGTACAACTTCACGGTCGTGAGCGGATGGTGGCGGACCTATCACAACGTCCACGCGGACTTCATCACGCGGTGCACCCAGGAGGAATTCGAGGGCTTCGTGAAGGAGAAGGGCCTTCAGGTGCTGGACATCTCTGCGGCGATCCACGGCGCTCTGGAGGACTCGGTCCGGTATGGGGCATGCTTCCTTTGGGGCCCAGAGAAAGAAGGTGATCGTGCACTGCAACTTCAGCTCCGTGAGAGAAGGGTGTCAAAACAGATCCAAAGGGAGCTCGAGATTCCGTGGAAAGCCTTCGCCGTAAAGGAGTGGACCCCTTCGGGAAGGTGGCTGAAAGATTTTGAGGCCTTGGGAGGAGCCCTAGGAGCGGCCATCGAAGACGTTGGTGACCGGCCGGTGCTTTTGTGCGCCACGCTTGGAGTGGACTACAGAGGGAAGCACATGGAGCAGTACCTCCGCAACCTTCAACACGAGGGAGCTCGTTTGGGACTGGTCGAAGGACCGGGGAAGGTCGATTGGGAGCGAGGGCAGCGACACTGCGAGAGCCGGGGATGGGGCTATGGGATCGTCGACTTCATCACCACCGAGAATGGGGAGGCGTTGACGAGGAGGAGGCGGTGCTTGGTGGTGAACCCACATGGTGCTCTACCTGAGGCATGGGAGGAGTTTCTGGTCAGAGCTATGGGGCCGGCACCGATGAGTTCACTGCTGAAACCAAAGGAGCACCATGAACTGTGTTGGACCAAGCCGCTGCGTTTGGAGCTGGAGAGTGGCATCCCGAGAGATCGAATGCTACCTCAACCAGCAGGTCATGTCTGGTGGGGCGAAGAACGTGAGGTGATCCATGGGATTGGAGGCCCTGGTCGGTGGCCCCTGTTGTCAGACGACGGGAGCAGTCTACAGGGCTACTATGTCTACGATCGCCGAGGACCTGGAGGCCATGTTCGTCGTCTTGACCCGGAGGAACTATGGGTTCTACAAGGGCGCCAGCTTCGAGACCTACCAGCCAACATCCCTGCCGAGGTTGCGGTGATCGAAGGGGTCCGGGCCACGGGGATTCAAACTGCCGCGAACCTGGTGACCATGGGAGGCCAAATCCTCTGTGAGCTGATCGCCCGTGAAGCTGGGGAACTGAACCCGGGTAAGGCCGGGATGATGCCGGACGCCACCGGAGCAGAGGCCACCCAGATCCTGCTGTGGCTCAGAAGGTGGAAGAGGGGAGAGTTGAGGCGGAGCCCGCCGTCCTATGAGGCCGACACCAGCAGGGCTGGTGGCGGCACGGGGCCACCTCTGAGGAGGCTGTGGAGGTGGTCGGAGGCGTGGTGGTGGGCTCAATGCATGGACGAGGAAGAGGAGGACGATGCCTACACCCTGGAGTTTGCCAACGAGATCAAGGGTTCCTATGCTGGCGGACGGACCAAAGCCAAGACCGACCCGCTCAAGGTTGCCGAGAAGGTGGGAGCCCAGGCTGTTCACCTCACCAAGAGTCTCGCCCCGTTTTGTTCGTGAAAGGGTCGATGAATGGCTGGAGGAGAACATGACTGGGGACAAGAGTGCCGCGACGGAGAAGGCCTATGGCGGAGCATGGATGAAGTGGTGCGCTTGGGCTAGAAGACAGGGCTGGCCAGATGAGTTCCTCAACCGCAATGTGGACCCGATTGAGAACGAGAACCGGGCGCTGGCCTACGTGGGTTACCTGGGATGGCTGGGCGCCTCGCCCAATACCATCCGTCAACACATCTTCGCGATGAAGATGGTGCACAAAAGGAGTGGCAGGGGCGACCCCTTGGATGGAATGCACCGGGTGTGGATCCTCGTCAACGCCTTGGACCGGAGATCGACTACCAGGAAGCCACGGCGCTTGGGGGTCACGCCTGAGATGTTAGTATGGTTGGGCGAGAACCTGGTCGACCCGCTAGTGAATGACCGGCATTCAATTCCGTACGCGGAGGCAGTGATGGTCGTGGCGGCCTTGGAGCTGGCGTGGTTCTTCATGCTGAGGGCCAAGGAGTTCGGGGAATCGAACGGAGTGGACGAGAGCATGATCACGAGGGGCTGTGACATCCGCCTTTCTCACCAAGGAGTGGCGAAACCGGTGGGGGAGGCGACCGAGATTTCCCTCTTCTTCCGGAAGACCAAGAACGACCAGCTGGCCTTCGGGGACACCAAGACGCTGCAGGCCACGGGGAGGAAGCACCTTTGCCCAGTCGAAGCACTGGACCGTATGAGGCAAGTCTGGACGATGCGGTTTCTGCCAGGCCATGCCGAGAGCACCAAGCCGCTGTTCAGATGGAGCAATGGCCAGGTCATCAAGAGGATCGAGATCCAGCACTTCCTCCAGGAGGCAGCGGTTGGAGTGGGCTTGCCGCCAGGGAGGTTCATGTCCCACTCTTTGAGGATTGGTGGGGCATCAGCTTTGTTCCAGTCGACTGCCGACATTGAGTTGGTGAAGCGAGCGGGAAGGTGGTCCTCCTCTGCGGTGCAACGCTACCTCTTCGATGGGGGTTCGGTCAGCGCAGTCTCCAAGAAGATGGCCGCGGTCGGAGATGTGACCACCTTTAGATGAAGAGGTGGGCCGGGTGAGGCATCAAAATGATGCCAAAGGGGCCTGGACTTCAAAGAAGCCAGAGCATCAGTGCGCTTCGCCGCCAAAACAAGAGTTGGGTGGTGGGAGTGCAACACGCGCACTGAAGTTGGAGGTTAGAAATAACCGTTACTTTTGTGAAGGTCTTGCACGACCAAGTCCTTTTGGCCCGAAGGTTTCTGAGCCTTCCCACCCGCAGCCGCCCTGGCCGGGTGAGGCATCAAAATGATGCCAAAGGGGCCTGGACTTCAAAGAAGCCAGAGCATCAGTGCGCTTCGCCGCCAAAACAAGAGTTGGGTGGTGGGAGTGCAACACGCGCACTGAAGTTGGAGGTTAGAAATAACCGTTACTTTTGTGAAGGTCTTGCACGACCAAGTCCTTTTGGCCCGAAGGTTTCTGAGCCTTCCCACCCGCAGCCGCCCTGGCCGGGTGAGGCATCAAAATGATGCCAAAGGGGCCTGGACTTCAAAGAAGCCAGAGCATCAGTGCGCTTCGCCGCCAAAACAAGAGTTGGGTGGTGGGAGTGCAACACGCGCACTGAAGTTGGAGGTTAGAAATAACCGTTACTTTTGTGAAGGTCTTGCACGACCAAGTCCTTTTGGCCCGAAGGTTTCTGAGCCTTCCCACCCGCAGCCGCCCTGGCCGGGTGAGGCATCAAAATGATGCCAAAGGGGCCTGGACTTCAAAGAAGCCAGAGCATCAGTGCGCTTCGCCGCCAAAACAAGAGTTGGGTGGTGGGAGTGCAACACGCGCACTGAAGTTGGAGGTTAGAAATAACCGTTACTTTTGTGAAGGTCTTGCACGACCAAGTCCTTTTGGCCCGAAGGTTTCTGAGCCTTCCCACCCGCAGCCGCCCTGGCCGGGTGAGGCATCAAAATGATGCCAAAGGGGCCTGGACTTCAAAGAAGCCAGAGCATCAGTGCGCTTCGCCGCCAAAACAAGAGTTGGGTGGTGGGAGTGCAACACGCGCACTGAAGTTGGAGGTTAGAAATAACCGTTACTTTTGTGAAGGTCTTGCACGACCAAGTCCTTTTGGCCCGAAGGTTTCTGAGCCTTCCCACCCGCAGCCGCCCTGGCCGGGTGAGGCATCAAAATGATGCCAAAGGGGCCTGGACTTCAAAGAAGCCAGAGCATCAGTGCGCTTCGCCGCCAAAACAAGAGTTGGGTGGTGGGAGTGCAACACGCGCACTGAAGTTGGAGGTTAGAAATAACCGTTACTTTTGTGAAGGTCTTGCACGACCAAGTCCTTTTGGCCCGAAGGTTTCTGAGCCTTCCCACCCGCAGCCGCCCTGGCCGGGTGAGGCATCAAAATGATGCCAAAGGGGCCTGGACTTCAAAGAAGCCAGAGCATCAGTGCGCTTCGCCGCCAAAACAAGAGTTGGGTGGTGGGAGTGCAACACGCGCACTGAAGTTGTCTATTTTGATAGGATGCCATCGAAGCGAACAATGTATATTAGCGGTTTCGGGTGGCTTTTTTATCTTTTTGTCAGTCATCCAAGTCAATGGGCTGCACAGCAGTCTTCAATGGCCATGCCTTGGCTTCTTGTGGATGTTCACACATCTCACAAGAGCTTCGCTGCACATCATTGGCAAAGGTGCACTTGGGACACTTCCAAGTGGGTTCCAGGATCTCCAGGCCCTGGCTCTCATCATCGATCACCACAGGGTCAGAACTCGCCAAAATGGCTGGCGGCGCAGGCGGTGAAAGGCGGGGCCTCTTAGGTGCCTGGAAAAAGCTTTCGATTCCACGGCTAGAGGCGGCACCGCCCGGGGATCGGGCTTTGCGCAGTCGATCCAGCATGTTTTCAACCCTGGAAGAGTTAAACTGATGCTTCTCCACCAGCAGGGACCGCATGCGATCAAAGTTGGGCGCTTCTTCTGCGCAATTCGGTTCACAGGATCCAAGTTCTTTGGGACCTTGTTGAAAAATCCTTTTGGCCGCTTCCCAGTCCCACTCATCAGGGAGAAGGCAGCCTTTGGGCCCTTTTCCTGCCTGAACTGCTCTCACCACTGCCTTGAGTGATCCCTCTCGCTTCAACAGTTGTGCTGCTGTTTTTGGACCCATGCGTGGCAAGTGCGGCAGGTAGTCACAGCCGCATAAAATGCTGAATTCAATAAATTGGTCTTGAGTGTATGACAAGCATTGCAAAACCCTTTCCAAGTCTATTTCATGTGCAGGTTTGGGTTGACGAGCCCTAGAGCCCTCCACATCAAAGAGGTTCTTGATCTGCCGAGGAGATCCAAAAGTTAAAACGTCCATGTCCTCTGTCACTGCAGCATAGACATGGCCTTCCTTACAGAGTTGAGCACATGTCGCCTCCGCCTCTCCTGGAGCTTCCACCACTGGAAGGCCCATTGCACGGAGGAGCTCTTTGGTGTGCTCACTATGTTCTTTGGTCACGACTGTAGATCGGCTTGCTGCCTTATAGACTGTTTCACTGCTAGCGCCAGTGGCCACTGCCTCTGCATGCTCCTCGGCCGCGTGTTCGCGTGTCTTGCGGCGAGCTCGATTCACTGCCGTCTTCATCTCCGGAGGCTTGCCATCAAAGATGAAGACCGGATGCACCCCGGCCTCCAGAAGCTTCAAGGCTCGGAACACAAAGCCCTGCAAATGCGACGTGGCAGCACCTTGGTTGTTCTGAAGATTCTCGGCGGCGGCTCCGGTGCGCACGATGCTCAGGAATTGGTACATCCAGCCGGAAGCATCCACAGCGAGCCGTCGTCCAGTGTATCGCTTGAGTTCTGAGGTGTTGTAGGCCTTGGGTGCAGCCTCCACGAGGTATGGAAACAAACCTTTAATGCCCATGGCTGCCTGGCAACACTGCAGTTGATGCTGTCCATGTGCATTGACAATGTCCACAATGCTATATAAACCACTTTTTGACAGTACATGACACCTTGTAGATGTTCGAGGTTGGTTGGGTTGAAGATTGGGTTGTAGCTTCTTCCATTCTGTGAAATCGCTTAATGGGTGGGATGATCAAAAGACAAGTTGTGCTCTCCAAGATTGCTTTCGTGGGTCTATGATTCTCCTGATCCATGCACACATCTGTCGTAGCACATCAAGCAGTTTTATGCTTTCTTCATAGTCTATAGTTGAAGGACGTTGCCATTCACGTTTCTCTTGCAAAACCAAAAAAACATGCCCCCCAAAAGAATCCATGGGGGGGGCAGTCCTTGAACAACAACTGAACAATGAGATTTGTTTCGGTGGACTCGAAACTCCTTTTGGTTTCTCTTCGTTTTACTAGTGGACCCTCTTCCAAAAAGAATCTGACAGTGATTAAAGCGACATCACGAATCCTTCTCCTTTCATTCCACTTTCCAAATGATACGAGTTGATCATGATATGATGAGTCATGAGTCACGAGGCATTGAACTGAACACGTTTTGGCATTACATTCTTCAAACCTCTCAAGTCAACTTTAGTTGGGTGGCCCATAGTCAGCTCCAAGGTTGTCCGCAGTCCAATGAAGTGAGCAAAGGGTGCACCAGCGTACTGGGCTATTCCATAGAGCAAGGACGCAACTAGGGGCTCCTAGCATCGCTACTAGGAGCAAGAATGCTGCTAGGGGCTCCTGGCCGTACTACTAGGAGCAAGGACGCTACTAGGAGCAAAGGCCATCGCTACTAGGAGCAAGGGCCATCGCTACTAGGAGCAAGGACGCTACTAGGGGCTCCTGGCATCGCTATTGATTGAACTCCTTTTCGAAGCAGCTTTCGACAGCGACATTGTCGGCCTGTTCTGGCTCCGACTCGAAGAAAGAGTCTGACTGTATCACCGTTGATGAGCATGATTTGCTCGTTTGCTCGTTTGATCCAACTTTCTTCATGCATCATCAACTGATGTTGAGGCAGTAAACATAAGAGTTTGTCAAACGGAGGCAGATCCGATCGGTGAGATCCGCCCTGTGATGAAGCCGGCTCAGACTTTGGATGTCTTGGCTGTGCCTGGCTGACATAAAATAACATGTTGGGCCGTTTGAAACCATAGTGTGCAAACTTGTTGTTTAGAAATCAGAACCACACACATGCGCTTCCAGGGATGTTCGACTCGACAGAAGCACTCGCAGCTGGACCAATTCTGAGTAGCAAGAAGCTACTAGTATATAGCTCCTGGTATTTCTACTAGGAACGAGGACGCTACTAGTACTAATTCTTCTCCCAATTCACAGAGCATCACGCATTGGTCGACAAATCCTTGAAATGGACGTTTTAGACTGTCTTCGGAGACCAAACACAGCCAACCTCCTCAAGCTGAATCTGTTGTTCTTCAGGACACGTTCGTTTGACTATCCCGAGAGTTCAATCCCAGACTCGACTCTCAGCAAGTTGAACTTGCCTTTCAGCCAACCATGGTACAAGCTCAAGCCACCAAGGATCAAAAGCAATCCAAGGCCAAAGAACCTGTCGGCGGACTTTCAGTGAACGTTCTTTCAGCTTTCGCGACTTCGGATAGATCCAGGAGAGTTTATGTATGCTTATATCAATTGATCAATCAAACCAATATTTTTTCACCATTATATAGATGTCCACGATTAGCTGCTACTTTCGATCATCTTGATGATTCACTGTTTGCAGGAAGCAACCTGCATGTCGATGCACCAAGGAAACAATGCACACAGTGAACGGCATGCTTTCTTTTGTGACCGCGGACAGCGAGATCTGTACGTCCTGCGAACTTGTGAGCCATTGGAATCTCTCCCAAACCAATGGGAACTATTTTACATTTTCCATCCAACTAAGCCCTGCTCGGTCAAGGCTTACTGTGCAACGAACACCATTCAATATGTCCCTCACTCATCTACAAAGACAAGTGTGGAACATCTGAAGCGCCCTTGATGCGCGTTCGCAAGTGTGGACTAATCCTTCTTGTCAGGCTTCGCAAGTGGTGGATTGGACGGAAAAGCAAAAATGTGCAATGAGCCAAGGAAGAGGACTAGTGCCTGACCGTCAGGAATCAACGGACCAAAAGGGCTGCCATCAAATCAAACATTGCAACGTTGTTTACCCAACAGCATCGAGATAGCAACTCTGTAACGAACAGAAACAAACTACATTTCACCACGACAACTTCTTACTTGAGCGAGATGCGTACACGTAGAAGAGCTGTGGGATAAACTTCTCATCATCAGCCTTGTAAACACCTCAGGTTCCACAAAAAAAGGGTGTAATTTAACTATATAGGCATACATATATATGCCATATATATATAAAAGCCTTTTTTGGCACATGTGAGGCATGGCACTTTGGGGATATCCATTTCGGAAGTGAAGATGAGGTAGCTGCAACATGGATCCCCCGGCAACATGGGAGACTGAGATTATGTCGAGAGGATGTAGTGACCACGAACCGTTTGCATTCAAAGGCATTCTTTGGCCTCCAGTGTCAGTTACTCAAAGATCGTTGCAGTCCAAGGCACTAAAGGCAGTGTAGCCTGATGCAATAAAGCCACCCATGCCACCCATCTTCCCATTGATGGGATTCCATTTCACACCTGTTGGAGGCCATTGCTATTAGGTTGGAGGCCATCGCTGCTAGGTACAAAGCTCATGGGAGTGAAGGATTGGAGTCGATTGAAGCACACGTCTAGTTGAAGTCGGTGGGCCTGCCCACATGGTTTAAACTCTACAGTAGTTGGCTGGAGGACTCAAATTTGGGGCCTTCGATGAACTTCGATGCTTCAATTTTCCCAGCCGAACCATGCAATTACTGGGCAACATAACTCCTTTGCTGCCTCTTCCATTCCTCCGACCTGAGCGTTTTCCACAACATTCTCCGAACCAACCTGCCTGAAAATATCAGAGCGATGATGAGGAACAAGCCGGCCACAAACTTGCCTCACTTCTCAACAAACACCGACAAAACATCTGCAAATCAGCAAAGTGCTCGCACTACTCACTACTCAAAACTGTTGAAATAATGAACATCAACACTTACCTTTGTGATCTTTGTGCAACGAAGCCACGTAGTGTTGAAAGATCCGCGCTTTCGTTCCTAAATTGCGCCTTGAGAGGGCCCAAGTCCTGATAAAGATGCTGGGGGTAGAAATACCATGAGAGAGCCACAGCGATCAAGCTAAGTGCAATGACGTCCGAAAAGTTGCCGTGGTTGTTCTTGGTCTCTTTGGTCTTTTTGGGCATTGGATTGGATGGGAAGGCACAAATGTGCAAAGCTCCCAGAAAGACCACGAACGCATACACGTAGAGGAGACGCGGCACGAAGATTCCATCCAGCTGGAAAAGATGGTAAGCAATGTAGCCCATGGCAACTATTCCAGCAAAACCGGCCATCTTGCCATTGATTGGATTCCAGCTAACGCCTGAGAGCATCATCCCAATTGTCAGGAGCAACCCACCTCCCAGCTTCAGCATAGCACTCATGTCCGGGGTTGGTGTTGAAAATTGGGCCTTGAAGGGTCCCACATCCTGAAAAAGCGTGTGGGGACAGGCGAACCACTGCCCCGCAATGACCAGAAGGCCCAAGAAGACCAAATCTGACAAGTTTCCATGTGCCATTGCTACAACAACTCTGTCAATATAGGCGGATGGCTTCACAAAAAGTATGTCACAGCATGTAGATTTCGGATAATTTATAGTAGTGCGTTGCTCGCACATGCATATGCTTGTGGATCTGTCTCTTGTGTGGCAATCGCTGGAAGGTAGTAATTAGTCTTTGTGCTTGACAATGACCAAGCAGCTCATAAGCCAAAACTCTGCAAAAATCTACAATGTGCAAGCTCAGTATGTACAGAACATCCAATTGCATTAATCATTACACCCTGGTACAAGCTTTACAAGAGTATCGCCAAGTACATTATCACATCTTGACATCAGTGTCTCCTGCCTATCCAACGGTTGGCCTTGGCCCACCAGGGGCACATCCCAACTGGCGAAGACCAAAGCGGTGATGGGCACGGCCAAAGCCATGGCCAAGGAGACCTGCCACTTCGTGCAAAAATGCGATGATTCAGCGGTCTCATGACCGGTCTGGTTGATATAAGGCTTCAGTAGGATGCACGGTGTGAGATGTGTAAGGATGGGTCAAGGAGAAGCCTATGAGGTCGAGAGGTCACGACCCCAGGGTCACCTTTGTCTATACCCAAATAGGCCTGAAAATATCTGACGTGCTGATAATCCTTCCCTGGAAGGGATCAATTGGGCTAGTTTAGGCCAAACAGCGGGAAGAGAGATTTGACGTTCAGATATATTAAAATTACTAAATCAGAAAGCATGAACCAGTACCTGAAGTGCGAACACAAGACATGAAACCTCATGAACAGCTGCTAAATGATGAGGGAACCACTATGGAACCACTATATAAACGGAGCCACAGGAAATTCCTATCGCTCTGCCCTTGAAGATTCTTGAAGACATTCTTTCACCGCCAAACGACATCCTGTATCTCAAGCATTCTGAAGCTATGTTGCTTGCAAAACTAGAGCGTAGACTATTCTCCTCCCAACCTCCCTTGCAAAACTAAGATCGGAAAACACTCTGGGAGCTTCGCCGAGGTGCCGAGACCGCGGAGGTGGTCCGCAACAAGATCAGGACACTCACGTTGAAGAAGAGGTTGACGGCGAGGTAGAAGCAGGGCCAGATCGGCGCAGACCTCGGTGTTTCGTCGTTTTTCGTCGACCTGAGTGGATGACTCACAGTAGGGAAATCCACTTCTTACAGCTACAGTGGTCCTGCTGTGCATCCTTGCTCACAGGTCGAAACGATCAAGGACCGCAAATTCAAAATTGTCCCATGTTTGGCGGGGGTTTTGTGGATCCAACATGATCCAATCCAAGAGTTTCTTCTTGTGCAGCCCACCCGAGGTCTTGCCAAGATTTAACATTGTTAGAAGCTACTAGTAACAAAGGGCATTGCTACTAGGAGCAAGGACGCTACTAGTGGCTCCTGGCCTTACTACTAGGAACGAGAATCGCTACTAGTAACATCTAGTAACCAAGTATACATGGTTCAACCATCAGCCCTTGTGAATTTTGTGCCCAGCGGCAGAAAGGCACTGGCGCCCTCCTCCAGGTACTCCCGGATGTCCCCGACACCCTGGAGCTCGGCCAAGACGGGCAAAAGGAGCAGCACACAGACTGCCTGACGGAGGGAAACACCACATCACTTTCCGCTCATCGTTTGCATTCATTCATTCATTCACTCACTCATTCATTCACTCACTCATTCATTCACTCA
>CAXAMN010028040.1:132932-156916 GCA_963970005.1 Durusdinium trenchii
TCATTCATTCACTCACTCATTCATTCACTCACTCATTCATTCACTCATTCATTCATTCATTCACTCATTCATGGTGTAATTATCATAGAATATCAATGTTATCCTCTCCTTTTTATGACGCTTGGTCTTGCAACATCAAATAGCGACTGCTAGCCATGACTAGACAGTTCCTTTGCTACAAAAGCACGAAGCCATAAAGCCACTCACATCCTTTAAGGGCCTTTTCTCAACAAAACGGAAGCGGACTTTTCGGCGGACTCGGCGCCTGACAGCTGGAGCCCAAAGTGTTCACCACAAAGACATTGAGCTCTTCACTCAAGGTCGCGCGGGCATCGGCGAATAGCTTCTCCTGCCGAAGCTCATGTCTGGGAGGTCCATGGTGGTCCATGGGTAGCTGAACACAAGGGTCATTCACTTGGAATATGTCTGCTGGAATACTTCAGGATTGCTGCAACTGCATCTTCCGAACTTCATCCTTTCAGCTTCCGCTCTCATTGATGGTCTCTCTCTTCTCTCTCTCGCTCTCTTCTCTCTTCGCAAGGCCAAACATATGCCCGGTCCTTTAACACTGATGCCAAAGCCTTCATAGGGAAAGCACATCGCTTTCGCGGGGCAAACTTCAATTCATGAACCATCATTTGGGTGAATAGAGGACTGACCTCTCACAAGGATTCTCTTCCTAGTTTCTCTTCAAGGACATAAATAATCAAGCAATTGCATGGCATTAACAAATCGAACTGCCGGCGCAAGAGCGACTTCGCCAAGCGGCAGGCAAGGCCAGTGAGAGGATGAAGAGCACAGCCGGAGATGCATCGAAGCTCCGCAGTCTGAGACTACTGCCTGCAAACCCAGCGTAAAGGGCATCGCTACTAGGAGCAAGGACGCTACTAGTAACAAGTGCCTTACTAGTAGTAACAAGTGCCTTACTAGTAGTAACAAGAAGCTACTAGTAACAAAGGGCATCGCTACTAGGAGCAAGGACGCTACTAGGTTCCAAACATTTCAGAGGCACTTCAACACAAGGCTTGCCCATAAAGATGAGCGTGACACATATTAATGTCAGGTGGAATCTTGCCAAACCTTCCGCAACGTACACTTATGGATGTGGCTGAACATGGAGGTAGGTAAATACATGGGACAAGGGAGGTGAAACAAAAACTCAGCGCATTCTTCAGCACTTTGTTCGTCCATATTCAGCTCTAGCAGGTGGCCCTCTTGAGCTCGCTGCTTCGCCTGCAGAGGCAACCACACCCAGGACGCAAAGGGCGCAGCCTGAACAGATAGAAAACGTCCTCGAAAAGAGATTCCTGACAACAAAAGTATAGACTCCCCTTAAAGGCTTAGGCTCTTGAATGCTCGCGTCTAACATCATCTAACCAATCATTCAGCCATGGCATGGGCATGTAGTAACTTTCACGCAAATTGATGAGATTGCAACTTGACAACTCTACGATTTGTACCTATACCCTTGATACTCCGAAGGTACTCGCCTGACAGCTGGCTTTGAGAATATCTTCGCTTAAGCAGCATTTTGGAAAAGGCCATTTGGAAGACCTTGGGCATTGCTTTCTTTTGCTTTTAAATCGACAAGTCAGAGGCGTGATAAGTGGTAAAGTAAGAGGCTAGCGACTGTTGGCTGGTGTTTGAGCGCCTTTCTTTACACGACGTAATAATGTAACAGTTGCATTATTATGTAAGTAGTTGCATGTGTTTGTAACGAATTATATAGATGTGATCTGACAAGCAAAATATCGCTTCAACACAAGATCGCACGAGTGGAATCTGTGATTTGGCAGCGTGGTGGACCCTCATTGCCTACTGCTGCCTAGAGTCCAAGAAAAGCTTCGACAGCACAGGCAGAATTTCGCCTTGCAAAAAGCAAACTGACCCTGAGAACTTTCTTAGCCGTCATAGTGAGCTCCAAGCCTAGTCATGCAAGCCTTCCTGGCCTGAAACATTAAACATTTCAAAACCAAAAGGCCTGGCTTCTTAGTCGTTTTTTTTGGAGTTTCACATCTACTCACAAGACTCACACGTGGAAGAAAACAACCTGCTGACTCCGCCTTTTTTTCTCTCACCTACTGACGCTACAAGTCTCGCATGACTTCCGGTGCCTGGCAAGGACTTGGCGCTCAGCATCCCCAGCAGCACGGAGCCAGCTTCAAGAGCACCTCGAGATCTCCAGAGCACGCTGCTCCTAGATGCTCCTAGTAGTAAGGCCAGGAGCCCCTAGTAAGCTTCTTTGTTACTCATATAATCTTTGCCAATTCAAATTCACCAAAATGTCTTCAGGATCAGTCAAAGTGACGCATTTTGCCAGCGTAGATGCGGAGAGCTTGGATGAGTGAGAATTACCTAGAAACACTATGAAACACTCTTTTCACGGATAAGCTGCAGGATAAGTCATATACAGTAGGACTGGATCTTGCTCCATTTCTGGTTTTATGGTCTGCTAATTGAGGGGTACCCTGTTCTTGTAAACTATGCTTCTGGGATGTAATTGGGCTCTTGGGACATCTCCAAGTCTAAGTCTTCCCATCTTCACAAAAGCCCCATGCCCCAAGTCAGCCCCAGCACCAATCCAAGCGAAGGTCTGCCATCGACGTCCAGCAAAGGACAGCTGCCCATCTGAGATGGCGCCTGCCGGGAAAAATCTCTCCAGGGAGGTCGTCGCCATTTCCACCTTGCAGAACTCGAACCAAACCTATTAGGGGCCAGAGCAAAGCGTCCCCCACCACCAATCTAGTTCAACGTGGCAGGACTGTTTATACCCGAAAATGCAGGCCTCGGCTGCGGTTGAAGAGGAAGGCGCTCCAGTAGACAAAGACGTAGCCTTCGGGCTCAGCGCTCAGCAAAGTTATTGGCCCGTTCTCTCGGACAACGAATTGTGCGACCCACGGTTTCTAATGGGAAAACCGTTGGGCCCGAGGCCTGAGCAGCACCTGCCTCACTTTGACCGATCTTGAATACAGGGAGCATGTCTACGGCTTGCATCCGTCCACTGCCCCGCCTTGGACCTCCTTAAACATCTTGTTGAAAAGGATCCAAAAGGATCATATTCATAGAAAGGCAAGTTTCTGACCTCCCGAATCAATCCTGGATAGGGAGGAACTTGATGCCCAAGACACCGAAGGTGGTAAACTGCGCCAAGAAGAAGACGTAGTCACCCAAGGGCACGAGCGCCACTTTATAAAAGACCCGATTCACCTGGACATACGAAACACACGCGACATGTTCAACTACAGTACTAAAAGATTGTGCATATCTGTCTCCTTGATTTGCCACTCTTTGAAGACAAGAATGTGAAAAGTCCAAAAAAAAACGATGCATTCTCAGGAAGTGCAAATTCGTTTTGACAACCAACCAGCACATTAAGTAGCTTCCAAAGACCAACACTGTGGACGTCTTGTACTTCCCGCCGTGGCCAACACCGCAGTGAGGAGCATGAGTAGACCACCACCCCTGGGGTCAGGTCGTAACAGTCTTGTGCTGCGCCAAGGGTCCAAGCTTGGGAGCGGGTGGGATTTCTCACTTGTTTAGCTACGAAATACGGGAGGCTAAACAAAGGCACCATGAGATAGCTCCAGCATGAGCCCGCATGAGCTCAGGGAGGGGCATGGAAAAGAAACAGGGTGGGCGAACAGCAGCCTTCACTTCCCCAAATGCTCAAGAACGAGGAAAGGCTTGGAAAAACTGTAAATGAGACACCACCAGCATATCTACCAAGCCATGTGTCTTGCGCAGCAAGCTGGAACACTCATGATGGAGATCTGGTTGGGGTCTTTGAGGAACAGCAGACTCAGGATTTCCGCATTGCTGCATCAAGCCAAGGGACAGCATCGCTGAAGAAGGCGCAGGAAGATTTGCCCCTCAGCAACTGTCCAAGAAGGGCGCATCCTCCTCACTGTATATCTTTGATGTCAACTAACAAATTGTTTCTCTGATCTATACAGATCTGAAGAGACGGACCACGAAAGGAGAAAGGGGAACCACAAAAAGTAGAGAACAACTCTATAGAAATCCAACTAGCTTGGTTTTGTGTGCCCGTATTCAGCCGTAGTTGATTGCAGGATCCAACGCAACACAAGATTGGTCTGTGTTGGATAGTCTTGACACGCTCATGTCGTGGAGCCAAGTTGCATCGCCGGCGCAGTGCAGCTGTTAGCAGCACGGCCAGTATGGCTAAAAGGCCTCATGAAGCGAACATAAAAGAACTACCTGTCCAAGCGATGGCTTCGTTTCAGGGTTTTGTTGATACTGCAACATGTGGGTATGTTTCACAATGAGGTCGCCAATCCAAAATTTGGAACAAAGAGGGAACAATAACATGTCGTGAATCAACCATCGCAGCTGAAAGCTTTCTCTAATCTAAGACCGTGGCATCGCCATGGTGTCTCCGAGTCTTTCTCCATGGCGACAAATTTGGTGAAGGGTTGTCGTGTCAAGTGTTGTCCTGTAGTTCAGATTTCACCTTTGCTCTTGAGGTAACTTCTATCTGATGTCTGTGCATTTCTTTGGCCTCCTCCCATACGGTACCATACGCATGTGCGGAGTTCATATTGAACTACTGTAGTGATTCATGCATTATATTTCTTGATCATTCTTGATCTACAAAAGTCACTCTAATTAGAACGCTTTTGGGAACAAAAGCGGGCAGCAGCTCTTACACGCCTCACAAACCTTGTTCCCCCCTGGCATTTTCAATGCATTTTCTTTACATCATCCACAAACCCCAAAGGGCTGAAACATGTCGGGCAAACGCTTCCACTCGAATCGCCGGAGTTGGCGCCGGAGGCTGATAGGTTGCCTGGCAGAACGACACGACATCTATCGACATCTTGTCTGCCAACGAAGAATTGGCATGGCAGTGGCACCGCTGAACAAGTTGAGGTCCCAAGAGCGTTATTTGCAAGGCAACAAAAACCAAGGCTTGTCTATAACATCGACAAAAAGCAAGATTAGCTCAGGTGAAACAATCATACTTTTTGAGGGCGTTCTGCCGCAGTTTGTCAATCGAGCTCCGCTATTCGCAAACTAGGAGACAGGTGTCTCTGCGTTGCTTTCGCAGGCCGTACTGTACCAAGGCACCTCAATTACCTGCTTCCTGGTCAGAGGTCCAGAGGGTCAGGTTGTCTCGCAAAAGCTGCATGATCAACGTGGAATCTTTGTAGGAGTCCTCTGCCACGTTGTCGAGCTCTGCGATCGCATCTTCAAAAGCTGTGCGGGCCATTTTGCATGCTTCGTCAGGGTCATTCAGCACCTCGTACATGAAGACGGAGTAGTTCAAAGCCAAACCAAGGCGGATTGGGTGCGTCACAAGGAGATCTTTCTTGGCCACTTCTGCTGCCTCTGCATAGGCCTTACGTGCCTCTTCCGCTGCCTTGCTCTTCTCGTCACCGCTGCGGAACTCCGCAATGTAACCTGACGAAGTCGTAAAACTCAAAGAGCGGCAACTAAAATCTATACATTGTACGTACACACATATACATATATATATATATATATACTGTATATATATATATATTTATTTATACATACACATTCTGTCTACACCTACAGTAACTGTGGTGTCATGCTTCAAACATATGAGTACAACCGATAAAGGTGTGCTAATGCTTCACCGAGAGACGGTAGTAGTCAGCCTTCCTAACTTGTCGAACCATCTGGAAATGTACAATCTTTCCAACTAATTGACCCAACACGGGAAAACCAAAAGCTTGACATCCTGTTCTTAGCGGCATCTTCTGATAGAAGACCTTGGACTCTGCTTGTGTGGCCTTTGGGATAAGGCCCTGATCCAAGAGCTTCAAGATGGTGTCACAGATCTTCTGGAGCTCATTTTCCACCTGCAGCTTGGGCAAGACCATGAAACCATATCAAACCTCTTTTGAATCGTCATACTAGTAGTACCCTCTGCAACGCACGTCGCACACGGCGTGTTTCTGCTGTCGCAACGGCGTCGGATGACTGCATGGAATGATGCTCAACAAGTTTTTGAACTGTGCTCCACGGCACAATCAGGACGAACATGGCTATTCACAAAGCTACATGGATAATTTAAGAACAAGTAATTTGAAAACCATTCAACACCTCTGAAAGGGTGGTGACTTCACACATGACTGCAAACAACTGCAAAACAACTGCCACCAAATTGCCAATTGACTACAAAAGAGAAATTTGCCACCAGACCAGTTTACTACCGATGGCAACTCCCCTGACCCAGACTTGCAAATGATCTAAAATATTGCTATACATACACTGGAAACACGATCTGGTGGATGAAATGTTCAAGCATAGCATTTCCACATATTTCCACAAGTGTCCAACTTCTACAACGCCCCCACCTTGACACGGTAGTCCTTTGCATAGCCAGCTTGCGTCTCGTTGCCCTTGGATTTCTCCTTTTGCTCGACACTTGAAATGATGCGCCAGGCAGCACGGCGAGATCCAACCGTGTTCTTGTAGGCCACAGACAGCAAGTTGCGCTCTTCAACAGAGAGCTCCGAGCCATCATCTCCCACTGCCTTCCTTGGTTGATTTCAACTATCCACCAATACACTAGTGGGACAATGCTAAATTGTCATTCCCAACTGGGTGTGGACAACAAAAATTGCCAACCACCACCCAGCTTCATATAATCCGCCATTTCATCGTACCTCTGACGCGGTTGAGTTTGACAAAGTTGGAAGTGTATCGATCGAGTCGCAGTGAGAAATGCGTATCTCGTGCTGTCACTGTCCCAACGACTCTAATGAGACGCTTCTCCGAACATGCATGTGAGACATGCTTGGAAGACACTTATTAGGCAGTCTGCAAAAAAACACGATGTGCGACACTCTTGCGTCTTACAAGTGACCACATCACAATTCATATGCCACATATTCACCACATCATCACAGATTTCTTTTTTTGTGCTTTTCTGTCCTATAATGCACATATTATAGTATAGCAGTGCAACATAGTGCAACCCTGACTCCGCCAAAAGGGACCCCCTTAGTGACATTCACACAAGCACGGTGCTATACCAGAATCTGCACCGCGTCCTGCACTTGGCACAGTGGCTTCGACACCAAATCTACATGCTACAGCGAAACATAACATAGACTATACGCCGCACAAAACCTCGTGCCATCCAATGTAACAATTCTATGGTATTTCACACACACGGGACGCATGTGGCTTCATCCCAGAAGACCCGGTTGCGATCACAAGAATGTGCTCCTACTTGCAATGTTGAAGGGGAACCCTTCGCTATGCATTCCGGAAGTTAGGGGCATTGTTCACAATGAATTAGGGCCATTGCTATTAGGCTGGAGGCCATTTGCTATCGAGGTTGGAGGCCACCGCTAGGGGTGCATTGCCCTCAATTAATTAGGGCCATTGCTAGTAGGTTGGAGGCCATTGCTATCGAGGTTGGAGGCCATTGCTAGGAGGTTGGAGGCCATTGCTTATCGAGGTTGGAGGCCATCGCTAGTAGGTGCATTGCCCACAATTCATTATATAGGCATCCAAAAAATGGCCCGCCTCTCAGCCTGCTCAGCGAGCTTGGCGAAGTACACATCCTTCTCACGAGGCATGCCTATAGGCTTTGAAGATGCTCACAGGCACAAATTGCACACGCAGATTTCCCGACAAGCTTGAGCCAAAGAAAGCAAGAACACAACTAATTGCTTCATAGCTATCTTCCACATCTGGCACGAACTTATGGTCGATGCCACACTTTACCACAATGTGCCACAGCCAGCTCCCATACCTTCGTGGGTTCGGTCTTGAGGCGCTTGGCCAACACCCGCATTAGAGAGGGCACCTGAGGGGTTCAACGAACCCCTCACACTCTGGTCACTCGGTCCGAATTGACTCAACGCCGAAACAGGACCAAACAGGCCTAAACGCTGACTACATGTTATATCACCTTTGCCAGTCACATCCGTCCACTTAAAAAAAATACTTGGAGCATCATACATGATAATACATGTGTTCTCCCCACACTGCGTGATCTGCAAGGTCTTCTCTGTCTGGGCCCCAACATTTCCCATCAAGGCGGCATGCTCCCCAGCATATCCAGATGCCTCCGGCGTGAACAAACGTCCGGTGCAAACTGGCAACTGGGTCCCGCTGGCATCTCGCAAAGGCTGGTTCTTGACCAAAATCCATCAGCAGGAGATTTAAACAAAAGGATTGCTTTTTCAAATCTATATATATATAATATATATGTCATATATTTAGCGTACGTTCTGTCGTAAAATAGGCGCTGATCTGAGAATGCGCAGGACCCCCAGTCCATCCCAGCCCATATTATCATTCATGCTTGGGAGTTCTTGACAATGCCTCAAGAAAGTTGGAGAGGAGAGTCTCATTGGACTGCAACGGCTCCAGAATCATCCTGTTCACCTCATAAAGCAAATCTTGGTCAGGCACAAAGAGGCATCATCCAACTCACCAACAATCTGAACAGCTTTTTCTCAAACAAACTTGGGTGTCGATCTTCTGATGTGCCACACGCAAACCTACTGGCCGAGAGGGAAGTGAACTAAACGCAAAGAACATCAAAGGACTGGAATCCAAACTCTGAGCTTCCAGGCTTCCAGATTCAATTGGAATGGCCTCGGCTCTTTTTTGATGAAAAAAATGACCCGTGGAACGAGAACTGCCGTACGATTTGAGCACCAAATGGCGTTCATCATCTTTCATCCTTATATAACTTATAACATGCAAGAACATATGAAGGTGTACTATACTACAGTAAGTAGAATTATGCATAACATCTGCAAGCTCCAATCAGTACCCAATTCCTTCTTGCTCAATGCTCAAGCACGCACGCATCAACGTCTTTGGATTCTTTCGTTTCAGGATAAGCACCTGCCTGTAAACCGCTGAGGGACAGCAAAGGGGAAAACATAGGTTGTAATGTTGTAACATGTGATCCGTTGTCAACGCAGCCTCCGAAAAACACACAGAAAACGAGACTGGCCGAGAAGCTCCGGAAGGTTTGCCAGGAGCTGCCCAGCCACTGGAGCAAAGGCCTGGTTTGAGATGATCAAACCGCCGGAGATTAAAGATGTCGTGGGATCCATCTCAGTGGAAATCTGGGAACATCTGGGGAAGCACAGCGGAACACCAAGGGCTGCGAGGTAGCCTTTACAGCTTTGACTTTGACCATATTTTATGGATCCAGGAATGAGGTACAAAAGCCCCACAAATGAGCTCGTCAGCTCCTTACAAAGCTAGACTTTCGGGCTTCAGGTTCTATTGGCCACAGAAAACTCGATCCCATTAATCCAGTCGTGCTTGCGGTGAAAGCTACACACATGATAGTATGATCGAGGTGAACTCGAAGAGTCTGGTGGTGCACCTGAAGGGAACTGTTCTCTCACCAACCTAGAGACATTAAAATGTTTAAAATGTCCACACAGCGCAAGTTTCTCTGCCTAGAGTCATCCGCAGAAAGCACACACACGCACAATTTGCACGATATTCTCAATCAGGGATTCACTAAAATAATCTAAATTCATGTAACATCTCTCCAGTATATATATATATAGAATATATTTAGAGATCACTTCGCTCAGGCCCTCCACACCTCTTTGAGCTGCTCACAAACCTTGCTATAGCTAGGCTTCAATGCCTCCCAACTGAGGATCGCTTCGCCCCGGAAACAAACGAAACGAGCAAAACAAACACGCTCCACCTTCTAGGGGGTTCTGTAACGCTGGAGTATGCAGCCCTAGCGAGTCCCAAACCTTTTCACACAGCTCTTTGGCGCATCTGCTGCATCCTTTTTTGGCCATCAGTGACAAAGCAAGCACATTGTACAATACCACCACGTGAAGTATTAAAAGCAAGGATGCACGAAGTGACTCAACATGCCGAATGGCTTTGCTTTTAAGTCTAGAAACATCTATTGTATATTCAGCCTTTGTTCGTTTTGGATCGTTTTGGTACGTATTGAAGATGATTTAGGCAAGTCACTGACTTCAAACGATACGCTCTGCCTCCAAAGGATTACACCTCATCCCTCCAGAGCTGTGGATAAACGCCAGCATTGCCTTCCGATGTACGTCCAAAGTGAGCGCTAGGCATCCCTCGACTGTCCAATACTTTCGCTCGGTCGGATTATTGCAACAGTTGCTTAATGCAATTGAAGGAGGTATCATGAACAAGAAGCTACTAGGGGCTCCTGGCATCGCTACTAGGAGCAAGGACACGCCCTACTAGGGGCTCCCAGCCGTACTACTAGGAGCAAGTAGCTAGTTTGGACGAACAAAAATAAACATAACATAGAGGGCACAGCTTCGTGTTAAGGGCACAGCCTCGGCTGCTCCCGTAGGCTCCATCGACATCAAGGCCCCCTCAAAGGCCTGAATCCAACAGGTGTTCATCTACTTGTGCTTTTCCAGTGGACTTTCAGGTGCTGTGCACACGGTATGACATAGTATTATAGTATGACATAGTCACTAAGTTCCTTTGGTATCCCAAAAATACTGGGAGAGCTCTCAGACTCTCCTCACAGCCTTGTCCCTTCTTTCCGCACCTCACAGGTTCCCCTGGCCAGGTCCAGCTTCAAGAAGCGCCGTCCCGGCAGCTCAAAGATGCCCAAACCCAAGCGCGGCCTATCCCCGGCAAATCAGTTCTTCGCTCATGGAACTTCAGAAGTCTGGGTTGCTGTGTTCTTTGCTCAAAATGTGTAATTTGAGCTTGAACATGATAAGTCCTTCAACAACATCTCTCAAGCAGAAAGCCACCAAGACAGCGAATTACATGGCATTAATGCATGGAATCCTTTTCACGCGGACATTGTGCACTGGGGTTCAAGGGCTGAAAAAACACAAGCACGGTCTGAGGTTTCTGACGCAGTACGTTGCAAGAACTCCCGCAAAGATCCAACCCTGAGTGCGCAGTCAGGCACTTTGACGGCCCTAACTTCCGCGAGCTGTGAAGTACCAAAATGTACAAAAGCTGTTGTGACTTGTCACGTCTGGTTACAAGTGCCTCGCTAGTAGTAACAGGTGCCTTACTAGTAGTAACAAAGAAGCCATTAGAATTAATTCAATACCTATCCTCTTCTTGGGAGGACATGCAACGAAAAGTGCTTTGATGCGATACGGACATTCTCAAGGTGCCCCTGCGTTACGAGAAAGACTGCGTCCCAATGAAGCCACTGCCGCAAGTCCGTCATGGATGGCGCGACCTTCGTTAGCAGTGTCACAAATTGGAATGGAGGACATGTCTGTGACTTTGGGTTTTTTTTGATCTTTTTTGTATCTAGTTGTATTAGGTTTATCCAACAGTGATCAGGAAGCCTGTGAACCCGAACCCGAGGCATCGTTTTGCGCAAGGGTAACTAACACTTTACACATTCGTTCCAAAATGAAATTGACAACCTAACCATAGCAGTTTCCTGATCCAGAAACTTCCATTGTACCAGTTGGCAAAATGTCGTGGGGCAAGATCCAACGCTTTCAACAGATTGTGAACCCTGAACTCATTAGCAATGCGACAGGCAACAAAAACAGCAAAAGCTGGTTGTAGGAGACTTGCATGAACCGAGAGCAGTACCTGCAATGCTCGTGCGGCAGCCTGCCAGCATTAACATGGGCCATGGAAGAGTACAGGTTGGGAAACGTTCTGATGGGTTTCGCCCGTATTGAGCGCCTGACACAATTAACCCATCTCAGTATGTCTCTGTCTTGGATAAATAGAAGACACATGCAAACATGATATGAACCTGCTTGAAAAAAGGAACCTGAGAAACTGCATGAAACATGAAACTGGCCAGCTTAAAAAGGATGTCTTTAACTGGCCGTGGACCATTCAGACTGGTCAACTGGCGGGGGACAGGCCTCTTCCCAGCCATCTTCTGCTAAGGAGCCCAAAGGCGTCGCCTGTCCAAACCAAGCTGTGGTGCTCGGTGCTTTGATAGAACCACCAATTCTCAAAGCCTCACCGACAAAACTTGCCGCTCTAGTCCAGATTAGTCCAGTTTCTTGCAGTTGCTACTTGCATCTACTTGCCAATTTGCCAGTGATTCGCCTGCCTGCACCTCTGTGATCGTATGCCAGGGCCAAGAGGCAGCAATAGCCGTCATGACGGCTGCTTGTTGTGACTGGCAACGAAGCAACCCCAAACATGCACTGCCAAGATCGAGGGACTGACTTGGCGAAGAACGGAGCCACAAGAAGTCAGTGATCCCAATATATACAATATACATATATATATAGTGTATAATAGTATGAATGTGTGATTGATGTCCATAGATGATCACCATCCAGATGCCAGAATTATGCATGACCTCAGTGGAACCCTAGGGAATTGCAAATAGATCGAAATAAGACTTCTCTGACTTGCATCTTGGACCCCCCCAAAATAACTCAACATGCTGAGCAAGTCTTGTGGCGACACCTGCTCAGGGAGATCCTGAATGATTCTGCTCGCAATTGCCGACCAGTCAGAGTCCTGACACAGGGCACAGGTAAGAACACAAACTGATTCTCTAGCTTTCGATTTAGACCGAAAGACCATGAATGACCAAACTGCAAACATCGCTCCGAGTTTACATCGCCTCTTTTTTTGCAGCGCGAGTCGGATGACTCGGATGAGTCGGCTACACCAAGCGCTGTCCCTGGCCGCTGAACGGAACGAAGCCTGGACCCTGCGCAGGTCGTTGTTGCGCGTCGCTCGGCCGAACGGTGTTGCTCGGCGGAACGGCGTCGCCGGCCATGTCACCCATGTCACCTTCATAGCCCATCAAGCCACCCTGGAAACTCTCGCTTTGGTAGGCGCGGAAGATCTTGATGCACAACCTGCAGCAAATAAATTCCAAGAGGATGGCCAAGACAATGGCACAATTGCCCACCACAGTTTGCCAGCTACATAACTCCTGTGTCACCACCTTTGTTGTCCTGGATGTAGGGTCCCACACTGCCACTTTGCCATAGCACTCGGTGGCAAAGAAGTACTTGGCTCCAGCGATGTGGCGCTGTCCCAGCAAAATGAACACCAACGAAGTGATGTCCGCAAGGCAATTGAAGGCCGACACGAAGGCCAAACAAAGGACACATTGACCTACAGGTGGGGCGTGGCATCTGACCCCCAGACTCCACAAACATTCAAAAAAGAAAAGCATTCATTCCATTCCTCCAAACTCTTGAAGAGAAGAAACTCACGTTCGACACACACTTCGATCTATCCCAGCCTGTCTGTGTGACATCCCGTAGTGCCAGCAAGCCCATCAACGGTGTGAGCAGTTCAGAGATGGCCTCATCATAGTAGGCGGCCACAAACTCCGCCACCACCACCAGTGCCACCGCCAGCACCGTGACCTTCAAGAAGGGCAGCTTTCGAAGCGCTTCTTCCGGAGGAGGGCCCACAGGGCCCATTGGGCCCAGACCTCCACCCACAGGGATCACCATGGCCCCAAGTGGTCCAAGATGAACGTTTCGGGTCTACCAGGGCATCGGTGGAATTGAATTGTACGAAGTCAGGGCCTCTTCAGACGGGCGTTTGGCTTTGTTGTGTCGCGTCTGGCTTTTGGCATTACCTTCTGTGCAAGGTTAAGTCGAACTAGCTAAGACTTGTGATATCACTGTGGCAAGACATCAAATCACGGTGAAATGATGTGACATGTGTGAAAACACGACAGGATACACTGACAAAACGCATGTGGTTTAGAATTCTGTCAACTGTATCAGCCTCGTAGTTGGGGTACTCCGAGTAGCATTGTGTGAAGTGCATTATACGTTTCATGTCACTCATGTCACTGACAACTTGAGCCGAAGCATTGTGGAACACTCTACGTCTCGCATATGTGTCATGATCAAGCAACCCACATCAATCCACGATCCACAAAAGTTCACAGAACGTCTCTCTTATCGTAGTCCGTCGAGTACCTTGGGTCATCTTGGGTTTCCTTTAGCGCTCTCCCCCCACCTCACCGTGCCCGAAGTGCCGCTTCAAGAGCTGTCGGAGTGCCTCCTGTGACTAAAGAATGGCCCTGGCAAAATGGACATTTCCATGTCATGGGAATAATATATAATAATGAACATAGACATTCCGTTTCAAACACCAGCATGTTCTTGGCGCACATGGACACATCAGAAATTCAGGCACGACCGTGTCCTCGGCTTCATCCGTGTCTTGCCTCGGATTCACCCACTCATCGCCGACCATTCCAAGACAATCCAAGTAGCAGTGTTACACTGTAGTGACGTGCTTTAAGAAACTCTTAACGAACAGATTCGTCCCGTACATTGATAAAGTCTGAGTGTCCTCTGGCCAAGGGGCGCAACACTACCGAGCTCAGAGAAAAGCATGGCTGCCTGGCTCAGCTATCAACAGCATGGAGCAATGTCTGCATGGGGCAGTAGAAGAAACACTATCTTATATTATACGCAGCAACACCCACTACCACAATAACAACAGCAGCACACTGGAAGATTGAAGAGCTGCTTAGGTCAGCTGATCAACAATACCGTGGGAGCCTCCACAAGGTGAGACACCCTTCAAAAGCGTGATGCCTTCGAACGTCAATCAACTCTGCTCTGGTGGACCCTGCCCCAGTTCTGTCTTGTCACCTCCCGTTCGATCAATTCGCCGGTGGCCCCTGAACTTTGGCCTCGGGACGAGAAGTCTTTTGGACCAACAGCTTCAACAAATACAAAGTCGTACAAAGTGATGCATGTTGGCTGAAAAGTCATGAATCGGGGGATTCCTGGTTTTTAGGAAACTGGGAAAGTTAGTCCAATCAACAAACATGGCTTCGAGAAAGAACATCACTACATGATACTAATTATATGTAAATATATGTGTTTTTACTTAATGGATCTTATATAATAGACTCTTTTTCAATCCTGCTTTGATGGCCTTCATGTGATTTCCAAAACAGGATCCAAGCGCAGCACCTGAAAATTGTAACTCAGGCGGGGCCTGCGCTGTTTTGGAAGAAATTAACGAAAAAGTGGATTTGCTTCATTCGTCTTGATTCCTTTTGCCTTCATGATCGGATGATCGTAAGAACCCGGAAGAATCTGCATTGGTGAGACTCATGAGACCTTGGAACTGATGAGTAACCTGCCTCCGGCCATTCGGCAATGAGTTCGACCTGGAGCCACTGTTCAGCACAGTACATAAAGACAACACAACAATCAAACCATGAGATCAAAAGCGTGTTCGTATGAGCTACCACAGTAAAAACAACTAATGAGATTACTGCACCTTTCTTTTCCAGCCCTGCTTTGTTGTCGTCGGGTCTGGATGGTCTCCCTTTCATAATTGGCTTTGATCCAAAGGTCTCTCTGGCTTTTGTTCTCTTCAGCAGCAAACTTCTTACGACTTCTGGCATCTTCACTCCTCTAGAATGTAGTCTTCTCTAAAGGTCTGTGGTGCCACACAAAGCTCTGGTAGACGTGCTTGGATCTATCCTGGGCAGTGGTTCAAGATCGAACAAACAAGATGGGTAGGCAAATTGGACGTGAACCATCGAGCCAAGTACTAAAGGCACTCGATAAGGTACTCGAACATTTTGGAACGACTGCTTATCTCCAATTAAGGGTGCAAATCTTTGGGACCGAACGCGTGACTTTTGTTGATGAGACTTGCTCCAACATCCGGCAACGAACCGTCCATCTTCCAATCGATGAAATCAATCTCTGAATTTCGGATTTATCACTCACCATGGCACCTTCTTCACCTCCAGCGATGCGAAAGTCTTGGCCTCATTGTGGCCAACTCATAGAGACCCATGCAACCAAATCTACCTCTTGGTCTTCCATGACAAGGATTGAAGATATATACTATATATAGATATATAAAAAAAAATGCTGTGATCTCTACCTTGGATCTGCCGACCTTTGGCCACCTGAGTGTGTGATTGTTTGTTTAGGCGTTCACCGGGTGCCACCGGCGCCCAAATGCTGCAGAAGTCTTTGCCTGACATGTTTGTGAAGTCCGAGAATATCACAGGCCTTCAAACTCTGCTGTTGTCATGGAATTGTTTCCTGTTTCCTTGCTCATTAGTGGCTATAGCGTGCACATCTTGTTGTCAAGTTGCTAAGTTGTGGTTGCACAATTGCCCACATGATCACATTTTGCTGGGTTAAAAGCACATGAAAACACCGTGACTGTGGCCTCTCAATTTGTCATTCATTCAGCACATTTCAGCACCCAACAGGTGCAAGAAAGCGAGACTCCTTGAGGGTTCCCAACGTTACCCACCTGAATGCTGCTACTAAAACGGTTGGATCGTGGCAAAATATGCACATCGAAGCCACAATTTTTGGCCCTTTGAAGCTGTCCTATTTGCAGTCCATGTTTTGGTGCTTTTGAAGCGATCGGAAGAAGCACTGCCAGGTCGACTCGCAGGTCCACAACTTCTCAGCAGCCATCATCTGCGACCAGTTTGGTTCCCTGGCCACCTGGATGTTTCGACACAGGGCAGGTGCTCTGCAGGGGCGACACAGCCACTAGAGAACCTCAAAGAAGCGTTTAACTCTGATTGGGGCAATACTTTTGTCAATTGCCTTGCGATGCGGCTAAAACAGTTAGTTCATCCAATCGACAGATTTATGATGTCCAAACTCGGCATTGGCCGAGGCTTCTGAGAGCTGACCTCCAACACCGCTGACACGGCAGCCAAGCGAAGCTCTTCTTCGCTTCTTGTAGGTCCTCAGGGATGGTAAGCCATGAGCATAATTAATGCTTGACAATGCAGTGAAGAAGGGCCAAGTCATCTTTGGAAGATTCAAGCAACTTCTGGAGTGATTCACCACAGTCCTGGTTTCTCAGGTGCCTCCTCCTTCTGTGCCTCAGTATGACTTGATCTGGCTCGGTGCGCAGGTCTCCAAGGCACCAAGGCCCTGCCAGGGCCCCCCAACCCCCAGAAGTTGTGACCAGAAGCACTCCGCGACCTTTGCCCACTTGGTGGACCTGTACCAAGCAAAGCCTTGACATGAACGCCCTTCAAGACATTTCTACCTGAAGCTTTACACTCTTATATAAAGTATAGAATCTGAATCTGCTACAGTTTAGACTGACACTATAATTGAGATAGATTCAAACAACTCTGGAGGGTATCCGAGCTGGTGGAATATGTTGATTTGGAATGTCTCGGAAGCTTAGACCCAAACCAAGAGACATTTCTCGGTGCTTTGCACCGAACCATCTCTAAACACCGAACCATCTCCATCCGCGACCTCGTATCATCATCGCAATAGCCTTGCGCCAATGCCAACAACAAGGGGCCCTGGCCGCTGAGGTGCCCGTGAGGGGAGACGCGTTGCATCCCCGTTCGGATGCAAGACGTGGTAACATGTGACTGCCTGCAGTGTCTCTTAATCGTCCGGACAGCTCTTGAAAGACTGAAAATTGGACTCAACACACATTGGTTGGAACATTGATTGGGGGGGGTCCTCCTTTCAAGACACTTCTCTAAGAGCACTGATTGTGCTGTGACCAAAGAACGAATGCCAATGAGTGCCCGCGCCAGCTCCGAATTGTTCATCTCCAACTTCCCCAGCAACGTCCTCAGCCTCTCCTGGGCAGATGGGATTTCAAAGGATACATGGGAAGTGACAAAATACTGTTGAAATGCAAAAGGAAGATCCCTTGCTTCCTTCTTTCCATCATGGGCGCGTTTTGGTCAATAGATACACTCCCTGAAACAATTATGGAAGTGGAGTTCACCACCTGTTTGTAGAGTAGAGGAAAGTGGTCTTGCAAGGGGCCAATGTCGACTTCCATATTTAAGGAAGTGTATCCACCTATTGTCCCCTTTCGTTCCTGGCCGAGCCTGAAAGGATCTCCCTGTCTCGGTTGATTCTGCACCTGCTCGCTCAACTCTGCTTGTCAACTCTGCTGATACTTCAAACACATCTTCATAACTCATACCGTTTAAAGAAGTGTTGTCCAAAGAACGGAAGAATGGACACACGACTTCTTATCAGCAATTTAGTGGGTGTTGTCGACCAAGCACCCAGGGTTCTGATAGTGCCAAGCATAACACGCATAGTTCCGGCCTCTATTAAATTGATTTGGAGATGCAACCCCACTGTGATCTCACTCCAGTGTCTTCCTTGCTGGCTGTGGTAAAGAAACGCCAGCTTCACACCCCAAAGATGTCTCTAGATGTTCCGGCACAAATCAGCCATGTCTAGCGGAGGGGATGCAAGAACTCTCAAGACATCCCAACAGAAATTATGTGTGTCGTAGGAGTCCAAAACAAAACACGAATCCCCACATTGAAGTCTTCATAAGAAAGCGTCCCACCCAACGCTAAATGCCGTGTTCTTGGCCTGACAAGGTCCTTTCCACCCTTTCGAGCCAATATTTCTCCAGCTTTGGGCGTTGGCCTGCCATGTGAACAACATCGTGAAGATCCCAAAACGGGTCAACTCGAAGATTCAAACTCTGCTCATCCATCATGGATGATGAATTTCTCCTACACATCAAACTACCACTGCTTCATTCTCTATCGGGCTTCTGTGCTGATACGTCAATGGCAAAGAACAAGCCGGCCTAGTCGAAGCCACTCCACACGAGCCTTGGTACAGCCGCAGTTTCCAGGCCAAATTGGTGCCTTGGTCCTCAATGCCTTCAACCTAATAGCGATGGCCTCCACCTGGTAGCTTCTTGCTACTCTAGATTTTTTCACTTCCAGTTGATCAGTGATGAGGTTTACTGAGGGACCACAGCACTTGAATCAGCTGAGTGATCTGGGACAGCCCTCGGCCCACTGAACAGATCTAGCTACCCTGGTCTGGGTGCAATTGAAAGGTTTGCTCACATCAATCTCAGCTCTTTGCTGTTTCAACCTGACCTCCAAACAGCAATTAAGGCCCATGAAAAGTCATTGGGGACGAACATGAGTTGCTCGTTGTGTTTACAACCATAGCAGAACGCGGACACACCATCATAGTCAGTTGCAAAGACTGACATGCACACATGTGAAGCAACCAACAAGAATGCATGAACTCCTGCACCACTCCTCCATGTTCCTCCTAGTAAACTTTAAGGTGCTGACATAGGCGGTCAGAATCGTGCAATCACTTACGCCTTGTGCCCTGTGCCCAGGTCCCAGGGGTCCGTCCCAAGTGCGGCGAAGCGGCCCAAAGCCCCAAGGATGCATCCAGCGCGCAGTCTGCCAGCTCGTCCAAGTTCAGGCGTTTCAGCAACGCAGCCTGCGCAGGTGAAAAGCACAGCCATTCTACGAAGGTGCAAACCAAACAAATGATGGGGACACCTCTGAAGACCTCCAAACAATCATTGAACCCCCAATTCAGAGTGTCATCTTCTTAAAAATATCTTCAAAAAAACAGAAGATGACACTCTGAAGGAATGGAAGGGTGACGAAGAATGGAAGGGCTTTGTCTTTCGAAAAGAAAGCTGAGGCCTTGATGCAAATTGACTTTGCACGTGTTGAGGTTTATCCAAAACTGTTGGTCAACGTTGGTCAGAATGACTCCTCACTCCGCACCCAAATTGGACCCATGTAGAGTGCTAAAACCAACCCTTCCCACAAACAGAATATAAACAAATACATGTATATATATATAATCATATATATATACATGATTTTATATATGTTTATTTACAACAACATAATGTGCCCAAACGTCCCCAGCTTAGTTTCTTGAACGACTTCAGCCGCTGCGTGGCTCTCATCGCTGCGCCTTGAGTCGCCGCCGTGCAGCTTGGAAACCACCCCTGCAGCATTCCACCAATGTGATGGATGTGAAGCTCTATGGATACTGGTAGTAGCTTCTTGTTACTAGTAGCTATTTGCTACTAGTAGTAATGCCAGGAGGTACTACTAGCGTCCTTGCTCCTAGTAGCGATGCCGTTTGTTACTACTAGCTATTTGCTACTAGTAGTAAGTAGTAACATTAGTAATGCATAGTAATGCCCTTTGTAACTAGCAGCGATGCCCTTGTTCCTAGTAACTTCTTGGTACTAGAGAGTTCATAAGGCATCTTTGACATCTAACATCGATTGGTGACATGCAAAACCTAAGGAAGTTGGGTGTAGTGTAACGGTGTAACCGTGTATCTAGTTTCGAAACGATCACTTTCACATGTGAAAACACATGTTGATGCATCATGAGCTCAGTGAATGCGATTTCAATGGCACTGTATTGACTCCCAAGCTTCACTCCGGTGCTCCATGGTGCTAAGTTTTGCTGCATTGCGCGCGTCATCATGTCATCTCTGGATGGATAAACAGTTGCAAGAAGCAACCTGGTGGATGATCCCGTGTGAAACCACTGAACACTACGATGTTCAAATACGATCTGAGAATCCCCAAATCTTAGGGGGATCTGCTTCACTAAAACACTTTGGCATTTGGCAACACCTCACTGAGCCGGTCACCTGGCTAGAGGCTCAGGTGCTGAGGGGAGACTGACTTGATTTCGGGGGCCGAGAGTGCAGAGTTGACTCGCTGCAGGAAATCTCGCAGAGTCAAGGACTCTTCACCGGTCATCTGAGTGTACTGACCATGGAAGAAGTTCACCACATGTTCTCTCGCTTCACTAGGTGCTTGCTTCGCAAAGTCCATTGCAGTTCGGCCATGAGAGGTCTTTTGTTGAGCATCAACACCGTGATTCACGAGGAAGTGGAGCATCCGACACTTTCCTTGCTTGGCAGCAACATGAATGGGATAAAGCCTTTCCCCTTTGCAAACGATGGAATCGTCCACATGTTTGAAGTTGTTGGATCGCAAGAAAATCCTGAGCTGTGCGTGGTGCCGCCGTTCCCGGTCATTCTGGTTGCTTCGCGCTCCTCTCACAGGTTTCAGAGCTCTTCGGACTCCAGGGGGCTGCGCAGCAGTGCATAAATCACCGATGTCGACAGGCACTTGATGGGCCCGTAGGCAAGCATCTGAAAACAACCAGGGAGGTGTTGTGGAAGAAACAAGTTGCAGGCTGCCAATGTTCATCGGCCACCTGCGACGACTACGAGAAATGGTACATTTTGAGCCTGAATTTCCGAGTTGCATACGACACTCGGCTTGCACCCTTGCCTTCCTACACTCCTCCCTAACATAGCCTCAGTCCTCCAGAAAGAACAATCTTGTGTCTGACAGCATCTCGTCAATCTCATAAATCGGACACACACCAAAGTAATCCAAAGTAGCTGCGGATGACATTACCATACATTACCCGTATCTACCATCTACCCCTTCAAATAAACCAAGGATTCTTGGAACAGATGGTGGGAAGCAGAAACCCAACTCACGAGAACCTCCGTCCTTGGCCCATTGCTGACATGCTCGAAGTCGTGGCCACCAGCACGGAAGCCCAAGTCCTACAAAAATGCTCCGCTGAAGAGAACAAGCTAACACTCATCATTCGTCCACGTGTAACGCGCGGCGTTTGGCATTGCGTAGGTTGAGACCTTGCGGTAGCAAGGGACGATCGTCGACTTCGCTTTCCATGCTGCAAAACTGCGATGAAAGCATCCTTGCGGAAGAAGTCTGACCCCTTTGGATGACCAAAAAAACATCAGCAGCTCTCCTGTCGCAAGGCCCACAGTAACGCAGCGCGATGGCGGTACCTTGGACCGAAAGGATGGCCGGGTGAAGAGAGTGGGGTCGAAAGGACTCGAAGCCTTCAGATCTATTGGTGTATTGCTCGTTGGATTGTTCGTTGGATTGTTTAGACGAATTCAAGTCAAACCCAGCCTCAGCACATGTGACAAATCTGTGGTTCATTGCGCCTTTTTTTGTTGGTTCTGATGACCAATGATCCGGACGTCACCTTGAGTCTCAGGCTCCGGGAGAGCCACTGCAGCAGCGTAGAGATGAGAGCAACATGTCAAGCCTTGAATTCCGATGTGGAGGAGTCTGACTTGAAACAAGACCAGGGTCAAGGCTGTAAAGCAAAGCAACGGAAGGAATGTAGAGACAGGACACAAACTATCACAAACTGTGACTAACCTCGACTAACCTGATATCATATCATCAGTATCTACATTTGAAGTGGCAAAATCCTCACATGGCCTGAGTTTCTTATCCGCCACACCACACGACACTCCCTGGCCCCACGGGCAGGTATCTCTCACCACCCCTGCAACCACCTGCACTTTTCATGACAAAGGTACTATTTGGGCAATTGCATTCGAAAAGGGCCATGTCCACCCGCCGACCTGGCTTGCGCAACGCTTGTGTTGATGTCCACAGTCTCGTTTCCGTCGCTCAGACTTCATTGCTCACCAAACAAGTGTGTCGTTCAATTGTGTCTTTCAATCTGGTGACAAGCAAAGCCCCAGGCAATTCTCGGTGTAAGAATGGGAGACGAAGACATCCTGCTTGCAAGATTTCCCAAAGGGGGAAGACAAAGAAGCTTGTGCAATATATAACTTGGGCGAAAATGGGTCGGCAGGATCTCAATTGCCCATTGAAATACACAAGGCAACAAACACATGGGGGGTGAACGACTCTGGGCCATCCCAACTGGCTCTCCATCGTCAGACGGCCGGACACCATCCTCGAGAAAGGAACCACTCCGTGACACGAAGCCACTAGTAACGAGAAGCTACTAGGAACAAGTGCATCGCTACTAGTAACAAGTGCCTTACTAGTAGGAGCAAGGACGCTACTAGGAACAAAGGGCATCGCTACTAGGAGCAAGGACGCTACTAGTAGCTCCTGGCCTTACTACTAGGAGCCAAGGACGCTACTAGGAGCAAGGACGTTACTAGTAGCCTCCCATTCAAACTCCCCGACTTCTTCGGATCGCTCCCCAAAGCCTTAACGTGACTTACGTGTTCAGCTGGGGTCGTGAAGCTATGACCAAAGCGGAAGAGTCAGTCCTCCATCTGGCCAATCTCCCAGCCCTGCGGGCTTGGTCGCATGAACCCAGAGGCCAAATGGAGAACATTCAAGAACAACTTCCTCGTGGGCCCAATCTTCG
Source organism: Durusdinium trenchii (assembly GCA_963970005.1). NCBI lineage: Eukaryota > Dinophyceae > Suessiales > Symbiodiniaceae > Durusdinium > Durusdinium trenchii. Next base: position 155,833 of record CAXAMN010028040.1, read on the forward strand.
GGTTAAACCGCCAGAACATGAGGACTTGGACTTGGCACTTCAGCGATGCCCTTTTTGCACGGCGTTCACAAGTTCACACACACGAAGGACGTCCAAACGACGAATTCCAACACCACGCCTGGGGATCACCCCTCAAGGTTCCCCTGGTCCAGCGTGGAGTACGTACCGCCCCCACCCCCAGTGACCGGCGGAAAACAGCTCATGCCATCACGAGCTGGGCGGACAACTCCTGCTGCAAATACGCAAATGCAAAGGGTTGCAGGAACCTCCAATCTAACTCTCAAAGACTCAAATGCGCAAAGGGTTGGGAACAGCGTTGGGTTGCTTAATGATACTTCATGTGGGTCATTGACTCTGCCAAATGATCATTTTCCCTTAAGGTTGTGCTGGGAGTGTAATTTGCACAGCTTGTTTTGTGATGGTATGAGTTCCACTTTGGTATTTGCAATGAAGCCACTCTCTGACCTTGAGCTGCAACTCTTCACATTGTCTGGGAACTTTCATACCTTGGTTGGTTCAATCTGGGAGTTTGATACTTTGAGAACGGTCAACCTTGTTCTTTGAAGATTGGACCAAACACTTCAAGGGGAACAACCTCTCTTGGAGCCCGAGGTGCGATCAGCGCAACTCTGCGAAGTGGGTGTCTCCTTTGCAGCGATGAAACGGGGGCCATTTGGAAGGCTTTCCTTGTCTGATCACGTTGCTTGCAATTTTGCGAGTCAGGATGAACACAAAGCAACTTTCATAGTTAACTTGCGCTGTTTGCCCTTTTTGAGGTTATCCCATAGTTTAGTTTATACACAGCACATAGTAGCCACGGGCCCAGGTCTTTCCAGTTAGTGTGGCTGGGTCGGCTGATCCCTGGGAGTAGTGTCATCCGCTTTGTTTTGCAATGGAGTTCCGGCATGCTGGGTGCATACAGCTGTCATTGCTGCTTCCTTCCGCTGCTCGAGCGGATTGCCTGGGAATTTTGCGGTGGCATGTGGCAGTTTCGTCCTACCACTGCCTCGCTGCAAGAATTGGAGACCTACACGAATGGGTTGGCAACCTACATGTTTGCAAGCTGCAGTGCTTCAGTTCACTA